>OW204030.1:24367043-24882283 GCA_934048045.1 Polygonum aviculare | reverse complement strand
TAAGTATATAATATAAATATGAAACTTAAACATTAAAATTAATATATTTTTATTTATTTTTATTTTTTTACTTAATTTTTATAAATATCCGGTCCGGACAGGACCGCACCGGGATCGGACCGGGGACCGGATTTCTAAAATTCATGGACCGACCTCGGTCCGGTCCCGGTCAGTACTGGTCCGGGTCCGGTCCGGTCCAAAATTCGGTCCGGACCAGGTTTTGCTCAGCTCTACTCACACCACACCGGATCAAAAGTAATAATTTTTTTGTAGTAGAGATTTTGATCAAAATTTAAATATAAATTTTTAAAAAATATATTCCATTTGTCAAAATTATAAAATAAAATAGCAACGTCACTATATTGAGATGATAAAAATATAAGTTACATTAAGTTTAATTAATAAATAAATATTATAATCGAATAAAACAAATATTTTTCTATTTGAAATTGAATTTAGAATAAAATAATATATAAACATCACAACTATTTGATAGTAATTTAATATTATGTAATCATATCAAATTCAGATGAATAAAATATTGTAAAATAATTTAGAATAAAAATAAAATAGATAATTTTGTCAAGTAATCTTCACTATCATATATATAAAATAGGAATTACTTTATTATTGAGAGAGAGAGAGAGAGAGAGAGAGAGAGAGAGAGAGAGAGAGAGAGAGAGAGAGAGAGAGAGGAGAGAGAGGAGAGAGAGAGAGAGAGAGAGAGAGAGGAGAGAGAGAGAGAGAGAGAGAGAGAGAGAGAGAGAGAGAGAGAGTTTGGAAAGGATCTAAGTGTTTTGTAAATGATTTATATGACATGGATATGATTTGTAAATGAGATGGAAAAATAATATGACATGGCTTAGTTAGTAAATAAAAGTTATATGATGTGGCTTAACAATATGATGACATGTGGCAAAATCCTCGGTGGCGTAATGTGGGATCGGCATGTGGAAAAAGTTGACGTGGCACAACGTGGTGGCTCCAATCCTTACGACTTATATATATATATTGGTTGTGGTGCATGTTTACGGAAGCTAAAAATCTGAACGATGCGAATCTAAAGAACCCTTAAGATATAGAAAAAAGGTAGTAAATATAATATACGACCATTTATAGATAGATCAAGTTTTTACATGGTCTACAATTTTATTCGATACATATACAACTTACGCAAGGAAAACGTACTGGCTCACACTTAGATCTAGGGCTGAGCACCGGTCCAAAAATGGACCGGACCGGATGCCTCTAAATATGTGGACCGGGTCCGGTCCGATCCGGTTTTGGACTAGATTTTTATTTTTTTTCAAAAAAATAATATTATATGAAGTAAAAATTAGTTTTTTATTAAAAACATTATAATTTATTTAGAGAAATTATAGATAAATTATGAAAAATATAATATTATTAAGTATATAATATAAATGTGAAACTTAAACATTAAAATTGATATAATTTTTACTTAACTTTATTTTTTACTTAATTTTTATAAATATACGGTCCGGACCAGACCGCACCGGGATCGGACCGGGGACCGGATTTCTAAAAGTCATGGACCGACCTCGGTCCGGTCCCGGTCGGTACTGGTCCGGTCCGGTCCGGTACAAAATTCGGTCCGGACCAGGTTTTGCTCAGCTCTACTCACACCAAACCGGATCAAAAGTAATAATTTTTTTTGTAGTAGAGATTTGATCAAAGTTTAAATATAACTTTTTTAAAAATATATTCCATTTGTCAAAATTATAAAATAAAATAGCAACGTCACAAATATTAATATGATACATATTTAAGTTACATTAAGTTTAATTAATAAATAAATACTATGATCAATAAAACAAATATTTTTCTATTTGTAATTGAATTTAGAATAAAATAATATATAAACATCTAAACTATTTGATAGTAATTTAATATTATGTAATCATATCAAATTGAGATGAATAAAATAATGTAAAATAATTTAGAAGAAAAATAAAATAGATAATTTTGTCAAGTAATCTTCACTATCATATAAATAAAATAGGAATTACTTTATTATTGAGAGAGAGCGAGAGAGAGAGAGAGAATTTGGAAAGGAACTAAGTGTTTTGTAAATGATTTATATGACATGGATATGATTTGTAAATGAGATGGAAAAATAAAATGACATGGCTTAGTTAGTAAATAAAAGTTATATGATGTGGCTTAACAATATGATGACATGTGGCAAAATCCTCGATAGCGGAATATGGGATCGACATGTGGAAAAAGTTGACGTGGCATAACGTGGTTGCTCCAATCCTTACGACTTAAATATATACTAGCAGATGACCCGTACCTTGTACGGGGGTGTTATTTATTTATTGCTTTGTGTATGAATTTACTATAAAAATTATAAATATTATCATATGTATACTTTGTTTTAAAGCGCCGCTTATTTTTTGGATTATAAAATGACATAATTCTTGTATATCATCATATATACAAATAAATTTTACTTATGTATTTACTTTTTATGAATACATAAACATATATTTAAATAATTGAGAAAGAATGAAATAAGATAAGATGCATTATCACATTTTATTAACAACTGATACAAATCTTTTGGCTTTTAAATTAAATTACATAAACTAACTTTTATAGTAAAATCAATAAGTTTAAATAAGTTCGTATTAATATATTATAATATTAAATATATAGATAATATTTAATAAGTTACGAAGAAAACCAAAGCATCTCGTATATATGTTATTGTTTTCTGAAAAAATAATTAAATAATACATATATAAAAATATATTGAAAATGTGAATGAATTATTATCTTAATTAAGAAATCTATCTTTTTTTTCTAAAGTGTAATCAATATGCAATATTAGTGATATATATGTTAAATATAACATATACTTTTTTTATTGATATTTTAATATGATATGATAGTAAAAATGCATTTAATATATTCTTTTAATAGAATGAATATTTGTCTTAAATATAGTGGTGATGTTTGCTACCATTGATGATTTAAAAAAAATAGCATAGTAAAATAACGAAATATATTTAAATTTAATATGATATTTAATTAAATGGGTGAAATATTATGATTATGATTTATAGATTGTGACGAATAAAAATAATTTTTTAAATAAATGGTTTATGATAGATCTATCTATGTATTAATTAAATGTGTATAATGATAAGATAAAGCTTTATATATTTGGATAGAATTATTAATTAAAAAACACAAATTCTAATATAGAACTAATATTTTAATTAAATATCTATAAGGTTATGATAAAATCAAGATTTAATAAGATAAATTTTTTAAAAAAGGAGAGTGATGTGGCGCAATATGGTGGAAAAATTTGCTTCCGCTTTAGTATATAGTAATATATATATATATATATATATATATATATATATATTGGTTGTGGTGCATGTTTACGGAAGCTAAAAATCTGAACGACGCGAATCTGAAGAACCCCTAAGATATAGAAAAAAAGTAGTAGAATACAATATACGACCCTTTATAGATAGATCAAATTTTTACATGGTCTACAATTTTATTCGATACATATACAACCTACGCAAGGAAAACGTACTGGCTCACACTCATATCTAAGGCTGAGCACCGGTCGAAAAATGGACCGGACCGGTCCGGTTTTGGACTAGATTTTTATATTTTTTTAAAAAATAATATTATTTGAAGTAAAAATTAGTTTTTTACTGAAAAAATTATAATTTATTTAGAGAAATTATATTTAAATTATGAAAAATTCAATATTATTAAGTATATAATATAAATATGAAACTTAAACATTAAAATTAATATAATTTTTATTTATTTTTATTTTTTACTTAATTTTTATAAATATCCGGTCCGGACAGGACCGCACCGGGATCGGACCGGGGACCGGATTTCTAAAATTCATGGACCGACCTCGGTCCGGTCCCGGTCAGTACTGGTCCGGTCCGGTCCGGTCCAAAATTCGGTCCGGACCAGGTTTTGCTCAGCTCTACTCACACCACACCGGATCAAAAGTAATAATTTTTTTGTAGTAGAGATTTGATCAAAATTTAAATATAAATTTTTAAAAAATATATTCCATTTGTCAAAATTATAAAATAAAATAGCAACGTCACTATATTGAGATGATAAAAATATAAGTTACATTAAGTTTAATTAATAAATAAATATTATAATCGAATAAAACAAATATTTTTCTATTTGAAATTGAATTTAGAATAAAATAATATATAAACATCACAACTATTTGATAGTAATTTAATATTATGTAATCATATCAAATTCAGATGAATAAAATATTGTAAAATAATTTAGAATAAAAATAAAATAGATAATTTTGTCAAGTAATCTTCACTATCATATATATAAAATAGGAATTACTTTATTATTGAGAGAGAGAGAGAGAGAGAGAGAGAGAGAGAGAGAGAGAGAATTTGGAAAGGATCTAAGTGTTTTGTAAATGATTTATATGACATGGATATGATTTGTAAATGAGATGGAAAAATAATATGACATGGCTTAGTTAGTAAATAAAAGTTATATGATGTGGCTTAACAATATGATGACATGTGGCAAAATCCTCGGTGGCGTAATGTGGGATCGATATGTGGAAAAAGTTGACGTGGCACAACGTGGTAGCTCCAATCCTTACGACTTATATATATATTGGCTGTGGTGCGTGTTTACGGAAGCTAAAAATCTGAACGATGCAAATCTGAAGAACCCTTAAGATATAGAAAAACGTAGTAGAATATAATATACGACCCTTTATAGATATATCAAATTTTTACTCGGTCCGGTCCCGGTCGGTACTGGTCCGGTCCGGTCCGGTACAAAATTCGGTCCGCACCAGGTTTTGCTCAGCTCTACTCACACCAAACCGGATTAAAAGTAATAATTTTTTTTGTAGTAGAGATTTGATCAAAGTTTAAATATAACTTTTTTAAAAATTTATTCCATTTGTCAAAATTATAAAATAAAATAGCAACGTCACAAATATTAATATGATACAAATTTAAGTTACATTAAGTTTAAGTAATAAATAAATATTGTGATCGAATAAAACAAATATTTTTCTATTTGTAATTGAATTTAGAATAAAATAATATATAAACATCTAAACTATTTGATAGTAATTTAATATTATGTAATCATATCAAATTGAGATGAATAAAATAATGTAAAATAATTTAGAAGAAAAATAAAATAGATAATTTTGTCAAGTAATCTTCACTATCATATAAATAAAATAGGAATTACTTTATTATTGAGAGAGAGAGAGAGAGAGAGAGAGAGAGAGAGAATTTGGAAAGGAGCTAAGTGTTTTGTAAATGATTTATATGACATGGATATGATTTGTAAATGAGATGGAAAAATAATATGACATGGATTAGTTAGTAAATAAAAGTTATATGATGTGGCTTAACAATATGATGACATGTGGCAAAATCTTCGGTGGCGTAATGTGGGATCGATATGTGGAAAAAGTTGACGTGGAACAACGTGGTGGCTCCAATCCTCACGACTTATATATATATATTGGTTGTGGTGCGTGTTTACGGAAGCTAAAAATCTGAACGATGCGAATCTGAAGAACCCTTAAGATATAGAAAAATGTAGTAGAATATAATATACGACCCTTTATAGATATATCAAATTTTTACATGGTCTACAATTTTATTCGATACATATACAACTTACGCAAGGAAAACATACTGGCTCACACTCATATCTAGGGTTGAGCACCGGTCCAAAACTTGACCGGACCGGATGCCCCTAAATATATGGACCAGGTCCGGTCTGGTTTTGGACTAGATTTTTATTTTTTTTAAAAAAATAATATTATTTGAAGTAAAAATTAATTTTTTCATGAAAAAATTATAATTTATTTAGAGAAATTATATATAAATTATGAAAGTTATAATATTATTAAGTATGTAATATAAATGTGAAGCTTACACATTAAAATTAATATAATTTTTATTTTTTATTTAATTTTTATAAATATCCGGTCCGAACCGGACCGGAACGGACCGTGCACGGACTAGGACCGGACCGGACCGGGGCTCTGACTAGGACCGGACCGGACCGGGGACCGGATTTCTAAAAGTCATGGACTGACCTCGGTCCGGTCCCGGTCGGTACTGGTCCGGTCCTGTCTGGTCCAAAATCCGGTCCGGACCGGGTTTTGCTCAGCCCAAGTCACACCACACCGGATCAAAAGTAATAATTTTTTTTGTAGTAGAGATTTGATCAAAATTCAAATATAACTTTTCAAAAAATATTCTGCATTTGTCAAAATTATAAAATAAAATAGCAATGTCACAAATATTAAGATAATACAAATTTAAGTTACATTAAGTTTAGTTAATAAATAAGTATTATAATCCAATAAAACAAATATTTTTCTATTTGTAATTGAATTTAGAATAAAATAATATATAAACATCTAAACTATTTGATAGTAATTTAATATTATGTAATCATATCAAATTGAGATGAATAAAATAATGTAAAATAATTTAGAAGAAAAATAAAATAGATAATTTTGTCAAGTAATCTTCACTATCATATAAATAAAATAGGAATTACTTTATTATTGAGAAAGAAAGAGAGAGAGAGAGAGAGAGAATTTGGAAAGGAGCTAAGTGTTTTGTAAATGATTTATATGACATGGATATGATTTGTAAATTAGATGGAAAAATAATATGACATGGCATAGTTACATAAAAATTATATGATGTGGCTTAACAATATGATGACATGTGGCAAAATCCTCGGTGGCGTAATGTGGGATCGATATGTGGAAAAAGTTGACGTGGCACAACGTGGTAGCTCCAATCCTTACGACTTATATATATATTGGCTGTGGTGCGTGTTTACGGAAGCTAAAAATCTGAACGATGCAAATCTGAAGAACCCTTAAGATATAGAAAAACGTAGTAGAATATAATATACGACCCTTTATAGATATATCAAATTTTTACTCGGTCCGGTCCCGGTCGGTACTGGTCCGGTCCGGTCCGGTACAAAATTCGGTCCGCACCAGGTTTTGTTCAGCTCTACTCACACCAAACCGGATTAAAAGTAATAATTTTTTTTGTAGTAGAGATTTGATCAAAGTTTAAATATAACTTTTTTAAAAATTTATTCCATTTGTCAAAATTATAAAATAAAATAGCAACGTCACAAATATTAATATGATACAAATTTAAGTTACATTAAGTTTAATTAATAAATAAATATTGTGATCGAATAAAACAAATATTTTTCTATTTGTAATTGAATTTAGAATAAAATAATATATAAACATCTAAACTATTTGATAGTAATTTAATATTATGTAATCATATCAAATTGAGATGAATAAAATAATGTAAAATAATTTAGAAGAAAAATAAAATAGATAATTTTGTCAAGTAATCTTCACTATCATATAAATAAAATAGGAATTACTTTATTATTGAGAGAGAGAGAGAGAGAGAGAGAGAGAGAGAGAGAGAATTTGGAAAGGAGCTAAGTGTTTTGTAAATGATTTATATGACATGGATATGATTTGTAAATGAGATGGAAAAATAATATGACATGGATTAGTTAGTAAATAAAAGTTATATAATGTGGCTTAACAATATGATGACATGTGGCAAAATCTTCGGTGGCGTAATGTGGGATCGATATGTGGAAAAAGTTGACGTGGAACAACGTGGTGGCTCCAATCCTCACGACTTATATATATATTGGTTGTGGTGCGTGTTTACGGAAGCTAAAAATCTGAACGATGCGAATCTGAAGAACCCTTAAGATATAGAAAAATGTAGTAGAATATAATATACGACCCTTTATAGATATATCAAATTTTTACATGGTCTACAATTTTATTCGATACATATACAACTTACGCAAGGAAAACGTACTGGCTCACACTCATATCTAGGGTTGAGCACCGGTCCAAAACTTGACCGGACCGGATGCCCCTAAATATATGGACCAGGTCCGGTCTGGTTTTGGACTAGATTTTTATTTTTTTTTTAAAAATAATATTATTTGAAGTAAAAATTAATTTTTTCATGAAAAAATTATAATTTATTTAGAGAAATTATATATAAATTATGAAAGTTATAATATTATTAAGTATGTAATATAAATGTGAAGCTTACACATTAAAATTAATATAATTTTTATTTTTTATTTAATTTTTATAAATATCCGGTCCGAACCGGACCGGAACGGACCGTGCACGGACTAGGACCGGATCGGACCGGGGCTCTGACTAGGACCGGACCGGACCGGGGACCGGATTTCTAAAAGTCATGGACTGACCTCGGTCCGGTCCCGGTCGGTACTGGTCCGGTCCTGTCTGGTCCAAAATCCGGTCCGGACCGGGTTTTGCTCAACCCAAGTCACACCACACCGGATCAAAAGTAATAATTTTTTTTGTAGTAGAGATTTGATCAAAATTCAAATATAACTTTTCAAAAAATATTCTGCATTTGTCAAAATTATAAAATAAAATAGCAATGTCACAAATATTAAGATAATACAAATTTAAGTTACATTAAGTTTAGTTAATAAATAAGTATTATAATCCACTAAAACAAATATTTTTCTATTTGTAATTGAATTTAGAATAAAATAATATATAAACATCTAAACTATTTGATAGTAATTTAATATTATGCAATCATATCAAATTGAGATGAATAAAATAATGTAAAATAATTTAGAAGAAAAATAAAATAGATAATTTTGTCAAGTAATCTTCACTATCATATAAATAAAATAGGAATTACTTTATTATTGAGAGAGAGAGAGAGAGAGAGAATTTGGAAAGGAGCTAAGTGTTTTGTAAATGATTTATATGACATGGATATGATTTGTAAATTAGATGGAAAAATAATATGACATGGCATAGTTACATAAAAATTATATGATGTGGCTTAACAATATGATGACATGTGGCAAAATCCTCGGTGGCGTAATGTGGGATCGATATGTGGAAAAAGTTGACGTGGCACAACGTGGTGGCTCCAATCCTCACGACTTATATATATATATTGGTTGTGGTGCGTGTTTACGGAAGCTAAAAATCTGAACGATGCGAATCTGAAGAACCCTTAAGATATAGAAAAATGTAGTAGAATATAATATACGACCCTTTATAGATATATCAAATTTTTACAAGGTCTACAATTTTATTCGATACATATACAACTTACGCAAGGAAAACGTACTGGCTCACACTCATATCTAGGGTTGAGCACCGGTCCAAAACTTGACCGGACCGGATGCCCCTAAATATATGGACCAGGTCCGGTCTGGTTTTGGACTAGATTTTTTTTTTTAAATAATATTATTTGAAGTAAAAATTAATTTTTTCATGAAAAAATTATAATTTATTTAGAGAAATTATATATAAATTATGAAAGTTATAATATTATTAAGTATGTAATATAAATGTGAAGCTTACACATTAAAATTAATATAATTTTTAAGGTTTGAAACCAAACTTCTCCTCAGGTTGGAAGATTAGTAAATCGTGTTAGGTTTTATTTAATTTTTATAAATATCCGGACCGGAACGGACCGGGCACGGACTAGGACCGGACCGGGGCTCTGACTAGGACCGGACCGGAACGGACCGGACCGGGGACCGGATTTCTAAAAGTCATGGACCGACCTCGGTCCGGTCCCGGTCGGTACTGGTCCGGTCCTGTCTGGTCCAAAATCCGGTCCGGACCGGGTTTTGCTCAGCCCAAGTCACACCACACCGGATCAAAAGTAATAATTTTTTTTGTAGTAGAGATTTGATCAAAATTCAAATATAACTTTTCAAAAAATATTCTGCATTTGTCAAAATTATAAAATAAAATAGCAATGTCACAAATATTAAGATAATACAAATTTAAGTTACATTAATTTTAGTTAATAAATAAATATTATAATCCAATAAAACAAATATTTTTCTATTTGTAATTGAATTTAGAATAAAATAATATATAAACATCTAAACTATTTGATAGTAATTTAATATTATGTAATCATATCAAATTGAGATGAATAAAATAATGTAAAACAATTTATAAGAAAAATAAAATAGATAATTTTGTCAAGTAATCTTCACTATCATATAAATAAAATAGGAATTACTTTATTATTGAGAGAGAGAGAGAGAGAGAGAGAGAGAGAGAGAGAGAGAGAGAGAGAGAGAGAGAGAGAGAGAGAGAGAGAGAGAGAGTTTGGAAAGGAGCTAAGTGTTTTGTAAATGATTTATATGACATGGATATGATTTGTAAATGAGATGGAAAAATAATATGACATGGCATAGTTACATAAAAATTATATGATGTGGCTTAACAATATGATGACACGTGGCAAAATCCTCGGTGGCGTAATGTGGGATCGACATGTGGAAAAATTTGATGTGACACAACGTGGTGGCTCCAATCCTTACGACTTATACATATATATATATATATATTTATATATATTGGTTGTGGTGCATGTTTACGGAAGCTAAAAATCTGAACGACGCGAATCTGAAGAACCATGAAGATATAGAAAAAACATAGTAGAATATAATATACGACCCTTTATAGATTGATCAAATTTTTACATGGTCTACAATTATATTCGATACGTATACAACTTACGCAGGAAAAACGTACTGGCTCACACTCACATCTAGGGCTGAGCACCGGTCCAAAAAAAGACCGGACCGGATGCCCCTAAAAATATGGACCGGGTCCGGTCCGGTCCGGTCCGGTCCGGTTTTGGACTGGATTTTTATTTTAATTTTAAAAAATAATATTATTTGAAATAAAAGTTAATTTTTTATTGCAAAAATATTAATTTATTTAGAGAAATTATATATAAATTATGAAAAATACAATATTATTAAGTTTATAATATAAATGTGAAACTTAAACATTAAAATTAATATAATTTTTATTTAATTTTAATTTTTATTTAATTTTTATAAATATCTGGTTTGGACCGGGGACCGGATTTCTAAAATTCATGGACCGACCTTGGTCCGGTCCGGACCGGGTTTTGCTCAGCTCTACTCACACTACACCGGATCAAAAGTAATAATTTTTTTTGTAGTAGAGATTTGATAAAAATTTAAATATAACTTTTTTAAAAATATATTCCATTTGTCAAAATTTTAAAATAAAATAGCAACATAACAAATAATAAGATTATACGAATTTTAGTTACATTAAGTTTAATTAATAAATAAATATTATAATCGAATAAAACAAATATTATTCTACTTGTAATTGAATTTAGAACTAAATAATATATAAACATCACAATTATTTGAAAGTAATTTAATCATATCAAATTGAGATGAATAAAATATTGTAAATTAATTTAGAATAAAAATAAAATAGATAATTGTGTCAAGTAATCTTCACTATCATATATATAAAAAAGGAATTACTTTATTATTGAGAGAGAGAGAGTGAGAGAGAGAGAGAATTTGGAAAGGATCTAAGTGTTTTGTAAATGATTTATATGACATGGATATGATTTGTAAATGAGATGGAAAAATAATATGACATGGCTTAGTTAGTAAATAAAAGTTATATGATCTGGCTTAACAATATGATGACATGTTGCAAAATCCTCGGTGGCGTAATGTGGGATCGATATGTGGAAAAATTTGACGTGGCACAACGTGGTGCCTCCAATCCTTACGACTTGTATATATATTGGTTGTGGTGCGTGTTTACGGAAGATAAAAATCTGAACGATGCGAATCTGAAGAACCCTTAAGATATAGAAAAAAGTAATAGAATATAATATACGACCCTTTATAGATATATCAAATTTTTACATGGTCTACAATTTTATTCGATACATATACAACTTACGCAAGGAAAACGTACTGGCTCACACTCATATCTAGGCCTGAGAACCGGTCCAAAACTGGACCGGACCGGATGCCCCTAAATATATGGACCAAGTCCGGTCCGGTTTTGGACTAGATTTTTATTTTTTTTAAAAAAATAATATTATTTGAAGTAAAAATTAGTTTTTTATTGAAAAAATTATAATTTATTTAGAGAAATTATATATAAATTATGAAAATTATAATATTATTAAGTATTTAATATAAATGTGAAGCTTAAACATTAAAATTAATATAATTTTTATTTTTTATTTAATTTTTATAAATATCCGGTCCGAACCGGACCGGACCCGACCGGGGCTCGGACTAGGACCGGACCAGGGCTTGGACTAGGACCGGACCGGACCGGGACCGGACCGGGGACCGGATTTCTAAAAGTCATGGACCGACCTCGGTCCGGTCCCGGTCGGTACTGGTCCGGTCCGGTCCGGTCCAAAATCAGGTCCGGACCGGGTTTTGCTCAGCCCTAGTCACACCACACCGGATCAAAAGTAATAATTTTTTTTGTAGTAGAGATTTGATCAAAATTCAAATACCACTTTTTAAAAAATATTCTGCATTTGTCAAAATTATAAAATAAAATAACAATGTCACAAATATTAAGATAATACAAATTTAAGTTACATTAAGTTTAATTAATAAATAAATATTATAATCCAATAAAAAAACAAATATTTTTCTATTTGTAATTGAATTTAGAATAAAATAATATGTAAATATCACTACTATTTGATAGTAATTTAATATTATGTAATCATATCAAATTGAGACGAATAAAATATTGTCAAATAATTTACAATAAAAATAAAATAGATAATTTTGTCAAGTAATCTTCACTATCATATATATAAAATAGGAATTACTTTATTATTGAGATATATATATATATATATATATATATAAAATAGGAATTACTTTATTATTGAGAGAGAGAGAGAGTGTTTGGAAAGGATCTAAGTGTTTTGTAAATGATTTATATGACATGGATATGATTTGTAAATGAGATGGAAAAATAATATGACATGGCTTAGTTAGTAAATAAAAGTTATATGATGTGGCTTAACAATATGATGACATGTGGCAAAATCCTCGGTGGCGTAATGTGGGATCGGCATGTGGAAAAAGTTGACGTGGCACAACGTGGTGGCTCCAATCCTTACGACTTATATATATATATATTGGTTGTGGTGCATGTTTACGGAAGCTAAAAATCTGAACGACGCGAATCTGAAGAACCCTTAAGATATAGAAAAAAAGTAGTATAATATAATATACGACCCTTTATAGATAGATCAAATTTTTACATGGTCTACAATTTATTCGATACATATACTACCTACGCAAGGAAAACGTACTGGCTCACACTCATATCTAGGGCTGAGCACCGGTCGAAAAATGGACCGGACCGGATGCCCCTAAATATATAGACCGGGTCCGGTCCGGTTTTGGACTGGATTTTTATTTTTTTTAAAAAAAATAATATTATTTGAAGTAAAAATTAGTTTTTTATTGAAAAAATTATAATTTATTTAGAGAAATTATATTTAAAATATGAAAAATTCAATATTATTAAGTATATAATATAAATATGAAACTTAAACATTAAAATTAATATAAATTTTATTTTTTACTTAATTTTATAAATATTCGGTCCGGACAGGACCGCACCGGGATCGGACCGGGGACCGGATTTCTAAAATTCATGGACCGACCCCGGTCCGGTCCCGGTCGGTACTGGTCCGGTCCGGTCCGGTCCAAAATTCGGTCCTGACCAGGTTTTGCTCAGCTCTACTCACACCACACCGGATCAAAAGTAATAATTTTTTTTGTAGTAGAGATTTGATCAAAATTTAAATATAAATTTTTTAAAAATAAATTCCATTTGTCAAAATTATAAAATAAAATAGCAACGTCACAAATATTAAGATGATACAAATTTAAGTTACATTAAGTTTAATTAATAAATAAATATTATAATCGAATAAAACAAATATTATGTAATCATATCAAATTGAATTTAGAATAAAATAATATATAAACATCACAACTATTTGATAGTAATTTAATATTATGTAATCATATCAAATTGAGATGAATAAAATATTGTCAAATAATTTAGAATAAAAATAAAATAGATAATTTTGTCAAGTAATCTTCACTATCATATATATAAAATAGGAATTACTTTATTATTGAGATATATATATATATATATATATATAAAATAGGAATTACTTTATTATTGAGAGAGAGAGAGAGAGAGAGAGAGAGAGAGTGTTTGGAAAGGATCTAAGTGTTTTGTAAATGATTTATATGACATGGATATGATTTGTAAATGAAATGAAAAAATAATATGACATGGCTTAGTTAGTAAATAAAAGTTATATGATGTGGCTTAACAATATGATGACACGTGGCAAAATCCTTGGTGGCGGAATATGGGATCGACATGTGGAAAAAGTTGACGTGGCACAACGTGGTGGCTCCAATCCTTACGACTTATATATATATATATATATTGGTTGTGGTGTATGTTTACGGAAGCTAAAAATCTGAACGACACGAATCTAAAGAACCCTTAAGATCTAGAAAAAAAGTAGTAGAATATAATATACGACCCTTTATAGATAGATCAAATTTTTACATGGTATACAATTTTATTCGATACATATACAACTTACGCAAGGAAAACGTACTGGCTCACATTCCAACAACATATTCACCGGATCAAAAGTAATAGTAATTTTTTTTGTAGTAGAAATTTGATCAAAATTTAGATATAACGTTTTTAAAAATATATTCCATTTGTCAAAATTATAAAATAAAATAGCAACATCACAAATATTTAGATGATACAAACTTAGGTTACATAAAGTTTAATTATTAAATAAATATTAAAATTGAATAAAATAAATATTTTTCTATTTGTAATTGAATTTAGAATAAAATAATATATAAACATCACAATTATTTGATAGTGATTTAATATTATGTAATCATATCAAATTGGGATGAATAAAATGTTGTAAAATAATTTAGAATAAAAATAAAATAGATAATTTTGTCAAGTAATCTTCACTACCATATATATATAATAGGAATTATTTTATTATTGAGAGAGAGAGAGTAAATTTGGAAAGGATCTAAGTGTTTTATAAATGATTTATATGACATGGATATGGTTTGTAAATGAGATGGAAAAATTATATGACATGGCTTAATTAGTAAATAAATTATATATGATGTGGCTTAACAATATGATGACATGTGGCAAAATCCTCGATGGCGTAATGTGGGATCGACTTGTGAAAAAAGATGACGTGGTATAACGTGGTGGCTCCAATCCTTACGGCATATATATATATATATATATATATATAGATAGATAGATTAATATCTCATATATTTAATTCTTAGGATTTTCTAACAAATCAATTCTCTATCTTTGCATAAGATAAGATTTGATTTGCTAGCTTTATTTCTTTCCTAGTTAAAACCCTCGAGGCAATTTTGGCCTATTTATGCTCTTGTAATCAGTTCATTAAGGTTATGCAATATTTGTGCAAGTCTATTATCAATTTGTTCATCAATATTTGTTCAACTTTATTGCCAATTTGTTCAACTCAATGGTCAATTTGTTCAAGTCTATAGTCAAGTTGTTCATCCTTATTTGTTCAACTCTATTGCTAATTTGTTCAATTCTATAGTCAATTTGTTCATTCATATTTGTTCAACTCTATTGCCAATTTGTTCAACTCTATGGTCAATATGTTCATTCATATTTGTTCAACTCTATTGCCAATTTGTTCAGCTCTATAGTCAATTTGTTCATCCATATTTGTTCAACTCTATTGCCAATTTGTTCAACTCTATGGTCAATATGTTCAACTCTATGGTTGGTTTATTCATCAATATTTGGTCAACTCTATGGTCAATTTGTTCAACTCTATGATCAATTTGTTCATCAATATTTGTTCAACTCTATTGCCAATTTGTTCAACTCTATGGTCAATTTGTTCAACTCTATGGTCAATTATATAATTTTGTAAAACTAATTCCATTTCCAAAACTACCTGCATGGTAACACATGCATAAGGCCGGATTCATCTTCAACCGTCAATTACATGCTGCCAAAGAAAATTTCTACAATTAGAATCAACAAATGCAGATAACATGAGTGTGATTAGTGAACCTAATCAGTAATTCATTATCTATATAAAAAATTACGTTATATGGTTAACTTACATAAGCCAATTATTTTCGTCCACAATTTGAAGGTGGAGATAAACTATTCGTGCAATAATGCAAGAAAGACGCATGCAAGCCATCTCCTCAAAATGAAGTTTGTTATGCACTCTATGGTCAATACAAGGACTGTAAAAGATTTACAAGCTGAATACTCAATTTCATACTCTCAGTCTAATCCCAATTGAAATTGTTCTAAGCCAAACCAAAATTCATATTGTCAAAGTGGCATACTATGATATCATAGTAATGCTAACCAATCAAAAAATGATAATCGAACCAAATTCAAATTTATGAGAATAATAATGTAGAGATTCCAAATTCCACCGCCTCTTCAATCAATCAATAACATAACGCACAAAGAGACTAATCTAATCAGCCAAAGTTTCAATCAATATAAACAATCAGAGAAACAAATTCTAGAAGAAAACCGAGCAAAAACGAGCGAAGCATTTACACAAAAACCAAACGCGATCGGAAATAGGAGAAACAAATCGATCGGAGAGGAAAAGAAGGAGAGAGTCACATGATGTCAGCGTCGTCAAAATTGTCCGCGAAGGACTCGGTCACGACTCCGGCATACAGGTCCGAAACCCTAACACCGCCGCACACCAGCGCGCTCGCTCTCTAGGTGACCAAGCACACCAACTCACTCACTCTCTATGTGCTCGGCGCAACGCCAAGGTGGCGGTGGCCACCGTCATGTCGGTGCTCATCTTCAGGGATTCGACACCGTTTGGGAGCTCTTAGTGGCGGATCGACAACGTCGACAATGAGAAGGATGGCCGACATGATGAAAAAGAGGAGGCGGCATAGGTGACAACGAGAAGGATGGTCGAAACGGCGAAGAGGAGGAGGTGGCAGAGGTTTGAGGCAGCGAGTGGAGAATGAGAGTGTGAAAAGTTTGGCGACGAATTGACACTCGTCTTCAACAATATCGATGCGAACGGCGACGACAAGATCTCGTCCTCGGAGCTCCGATCGATCATGTCGAGCCTCAGCCAAAGCGTCTCCGAAGAGGAGGTCTGGTTGATGATCTGCGAGGTCGACAACTGCTGGATCTGATTCCTCCGTTCCGATCCAGTTGCTTCCACCTGTGGCGGCCAATTCAGCGGCGGCGACGTCGTCGTAGTGGTCGGTGTCGCGATAGTGGATGGAGAAAGGGTGTAGGGATGGACGGATTCATGGCAAAGAAGGATTTGGGGAGGGGGAGATTGGAGCCTGTAGAGGTCTTCTTTTTCCTTCCGTTTCTTTGTCTCCCCCCCTCTCTCTCTCTCTAAAGAAGAGAGAGAGACTACTAATCATAAAATCTATTATTAAGACTCCTATTAATGACGCGTTGGATGGGATAATCCAATGGTCGAAATCTATTCTTATTTCTCACCGTAAGACTCCTTCTCATAAAAGTCTTTCCCTTATTATTATTAAAAGTAAGAAAGCAACATGCTGATGTGCAGCTGCTAGATTCCATTCCTAAAAGAAATGTAAAATTTGACGGAAAAAATTCAAAAGACGAACCGAGATGTGCTCAAATGACATGAATAACACACAATCATTATGGCTGGTTTGACCACCGCCGTAATGACTCAAGGTAAACCAGCCGTAGCGGCTATGATGCGTTCATCCATTACGACTCAGGCCAAACCAACCATAATGACTTTACAATTAAGCCGTTACGGTTGAAGTCTTGAAGACGACTCGGCCAATACAGCTGCATCGTCTTTAACCTCACGTAGTGGTGGCTCAATTCTTTTGAGTCGTCATTTGTCCCGAATCTACCAAAAAATGTTAAATTAAGTGAAATTACACCGTTACTGAAGAAATTTGCTAAGATTTTGATTGATATTACTATGAAATTTAGGTTTTGAATCACAAACCCTTAAACCCTAAAATTGTAAACATGTAAATATGTAAAATGATAACCCTTAGACCCTAAAATTGTAGATTGAGAAGTATAAATTCCTTATTGGTGAAAAATAAATTGAAATGCTTATTGATGAAGGCAAAGAGGAGGTGGAAAAGATGGGCTATAGAGGGAGGAAAGTTAGGGAGGAAAAGATATAGAAGAAAATTACATGGATTAGAGTGTAATTTAATTTTGATATAAATTTCTATATTCATATATGTATATATATGTAAGTGGCATGAGAGCATACAACATTGGTAGGCCAAAATCTTGGTCATAAAAAAAAGGGTATAATTAATTATAAAATAATATGAAAATGAAGTTTTGGTCATCAATTTGGCCTTTATGATGATTGTTGGACCATGAAGAAATGAGCCCAGTAGGAAACAGTCCAAGAAAAGGCCCAAGCCCATGGGAGAAATCATCAGTACTCAGGAGATGACCAAAAGAGACGTACGTGACAGTTGCCAAGGAAATCACGGGTCAAACGATTGAAGCAAATGGAAGAAGTGGCCTCAAATCAAGGGATACGGGATATAGGAGAGGGATTTTCATTTTCTCTGGGGGTTATGCTCTCTTAGCTATCATCAACCATAAGATAAACGCTCTGTAATTGTAATCTCGTTCTTGAATAAAAAACCCGATCAAGGCTAAGTTCAAACAATTCCAGTGTGCGGATTTTAGCTCTAACAATTTGGCGCCCACCGTGGTGCGAATTTGATCAAGTGCTTTGCTTCCCGATTCCAGAGCTTTCTTCCACCCAACTGCAGCCATATCCGATCTCTGTTGCTCTCGTTTTTGCGTAAATTTGTCATATTGTTTTGCATACACGAATCATTAACCAATTAATCTTACCGCTTCGTGCATATTTGCTTGATCTTTGTAATACCGTAGTGTTGGTATTAATTTTTCTTTGGTGTTGGTAGTCTGAATTTTGTAGGAATTCAGGCATTCATGGATCCTAGTGCTCGGAGGATCCGCAAGGCGAGCTCGTCTCCTTCGACCGCAACGCCGTCAACGAGTTCCAGCGCTACATGAACAAGATGCTCGCCTTCACTGTCAAGAGGGGAGGATTCACGTACGGGACCGTCGTCGAGGATGCCTGGATGAGGACCACGACCGTGGGGTCCGCCCGACTGGTCTCACGTGTCCCCACCGGATCTCAGTCTTCTAGGCGATCGATTAACGAGGTTGAGCAAATTATGATACAATTGGTCTTCCTCTGTTCGTGATCGATCGGGAAGAGGAGAGTGTCGAAGACTCTCCTGTACACTATGAAGGATATGAATTACGACAACAGCAAGTCCCACCACCGTCCACCATGCGTAAGGGGAGAACCGCGGTGGCGGCGGCTCCGGCAACCAACGCCGACCCCGGCGAGATCAAATATCCGATGAAGAAGACTCGTGTGTGTCTTGGGACCTTCGACTCGGCCGAGGACGCCGCCAAAGCCTACGACTTCACTGCTCGCAACTTCCACACCATCATTGTGTATGAAAAGGTATCGGTAGTTAATCGGCAATTTCTTCACACAAACCGGTCCAAGATAATAATTCACATATTGGCATATCTTCGTACATACATAATTGATATAATCAAAGTCAAATCTCCCGCTTTGCTTGGTTAAAAATGTTCTAATATCAGTATTCTTTTGATCCATGAATTACATTGGTTTGTGAGTGAGTATTCTAGCTCTACATACCATTTTCTCTCGATCAGCATGTTTGTTGAAGGTTAAGCATACACACAAGTAATGGTGTTGACTATGTAGCAAATTGGCAGCCAAGATGCCAGTTTTTTTTTTTTATAGGTGAGCTATTGTTTTGAAGACATCACCGGAGCATTGAAGCCAATGGAGTCAAGCGCTAGGTAAAAACCTGAAGTTGGAAATCGGAGGGGTTGAAAAAAGATGCATGCTTTGACAACCTACAACCCATGTCAGCATATTACTTACAACCCAAGACGACCAGGATGGCCCTACGATCTAGAATCCTCCAGCGACGACGACGGTTATCATGGTCCAGTCACCCACAATCACACGGAATGCAGGTATCATCCATACCGGCCAATACTAAAGATCGTATTCTTATGATTGTGTTATCTAGAGGCATAGTCCCTTAATTATATCTAGGGGCTTAGTCCTCAGCTACCTAGAGACTTAGTCCCTCAGCTATCTAGAGGCGGAGTTTCTCAACTATATAAGAAGTTATTCTCTAGATATCACTAGTTATCCTCTAGCCGTCGCTAGTTATTCTCTAGTTATTCTTAGTTATTCTTAAGTTGTCGCTAGATACTCTCTAGCTATCGCTAGTTATTCGATCTCTACCTGTCGCAAGTGGTTCTCTCGCTATATCTAGTTATTTGCCAGATGTCGCAAGTTACTCGACGGAAGTCGCAAGTTATACGCCAGTTGTCGCAAGTCATTCGCCAGATGTCGCATGACTATTCGCCAGAAGTTGCAAGTTCACCGATGGTTGTCGCTAGTTAAAGTCGCCCTTGGGTAGCTCCCACTGGGGTAGAGCATCATTCACCAGATGTCGCAAGTTATTCGCCAGTTGTGGCAAGATTGATCCCTAGCTCTAGCTAGCTACAACCGCTTCGCCAGTTGTCGCAAGTTCATCACTAGCTCTAGCTAGCTCCATCCGATTCGCTAGTTGTCGCGAGTTTACTGCTAGCTCTAGCTAGCTACAACCGCTTCGCCAGTTGCCACAAGTTGATCGCTAGCTTTGTCTAGCTACAATCGATTCTGCCAATTGGCATAAGCTCAAAGGCTATCTAATTTATTGTTTGCTACAAAACGCACGAAAACTTCAGCAAACGCTAGCTAACCCATCGCATACTACTAATCGCTCGAAAACGTTAGCATCCGCTAGCTAATCCCTCGATCGCTACTAAATGCAGAAAAATGCTAGCACCCGCTAGCTAGTTTGTCGCCTGCTGCTAATCGCACGAAACCGGTAGAACACTCACGAGGTGCTAGAATACTCTAGCTCACCTACCGCTCGCTAGCACGCATTAGCTAACAATCATTCGATAGTTATCACGAGTCTAATGTCAGCTCTGTCCGACTACAAGTCAATCGTCCGTATTCACTAGCTAACAATCATTAGCTATCGTCCGTATCCACCAATTATCAGTCGCAAATTAATGCATTGCATATGCTAGACACCACGAGCAATCGCTGGAAACAACACAAGTGATATCAAAAGTTGAGCTCGCTAGAGATGCAAAGGATCGCTAGCGCAGTCTAGCTTACGCTTAAGAATCCAATCAATACAGACTTCGACAATGATTCAGCTCCCGACAGATTCGTCATCCTAGACTCTATAGCTGAATATAGCTATTTGATCTCAGTAAGCTGGGGTACTCGGTCGTAGTGCTAGCGAATTAGATTCCGGTCAGCTTGCACAGCAGGCCTGGAACCTGATTCGGGGGTATTGTTGGATCATGAAGAAATGGGCCCATGTTGAAGGGTTTCTCGAACAAATAAATTTGTATTCAAGATCCCGCTGAGTATAGCGAAGTCAAGATCGTCCACGGGAGTGTAAATAGTGCTAAGATTAATCAATAAACTACGAAAAGCAAAGAAAACGAGAGCAAATCAACTCAGGCTCGACCTGAAGAGGGTCGATCTCGACCCTAGGTGGGTCGATCCTGAGAGCAGAAGAGGTACGACGCACACAAACACACAAGCAACGGTTTGAGCACGACTTACGGAGTCGGGATCAAAGCAGAAACACGAATTTCAATCAATAAAAAGGGCAAATCCTAGGGTTAGGGCTACCACAACAACAACCATACATGCTTTCAACAAGAATTCACAACTATCATGCCATCTAGATCATAGAAAAGTTAACCTTCGCAAACAATTCAAGTTATTCAATCAACTTTCGCAAATCAAACAACTTTCTACCTATCCTTCAATCTAGGAATATCAACTTTCGCAAATAATCCTATTAGATGTAATCAAGCAACTAACTTTTCACTTTCGCTAGGGTTAATTACAAGACATGCCTCAATTTTCACAAAGGATTAAGCACAAGATAGGTTAGATATGATCATCAAGCATTCAAGTCATGAATTCAAGTTTCAAACATGCATGATTGTGTTGGGTTTTTGCCCAACCCTAGAACTTAAGAAGACTACTCACACATGGCAAAGAGAAGCAAGGAAGAAGAAGAGGAAGACATAATCAAAACCAAACTAAAATTCAAATTAAACAAAAGATCAATCTTACAAATCTCAAACTTGCTCTCCAAGTCTTCTCCCTAGATCTCCAAGTCTTGATGATTAATTTGACAATTAAAACTAAAGGTTCAACCTCCTTTTATAGAGGAAAAGGAGTCCTAATCTAACTAGGAAACACAAAGAAACAACCTTCCTTAGAAACAAACTAGGAAACTTCTACAATAAATCCGGATAGGTGAAGTTGGTCACAAGGCTCGACCCCCTTAGGGTCGATCTCGACCCCCCTCAGGGTCGATCCTGAGGCTTTATTCCTTGGGCTCCAAGTTTGACGGTTTTGGCTCGAGCTCGACCTCCCTTGGCTCGATCCTGGGACTTTTTCGTTCACTTTTCTTCTTGCTTTGGCTTCTCTTTAGCTCTTCTCCTTGGCTTATCCACCCAAAATCTTCCTCCTAGCTTGTCCATCCTCTCCTAGCCTCGTTCCAAACTCGTCTTCAAGCTTCAAAATACCTACAAAACGACACAAGAGTGCGTAGTTTCCGAATCTCAAGGAAATACGAAAACTCATGCAAAAAGACTCAAAAACACAAGACTCAAGCACAAATTACAACTCAAACTAACCTATCAAGACCCTAAAAATCTACCTAAAACGCGGACATCAAAACACCCCATACTTAGACTTGCTTGTCCTCAAGCAATAATCATGCAAATCAAGACCAATGACACAATCTTCAAGCATAGCCCTTGTCAAAATATTTTAAACACGAGTGAAAAGAAGACAAGTAATTTTAACGTCATCACATATGTATGAGTCTCAAGCTAGGCAATCACAATCCAACCTCACAAGGGATATAAATGTGTTTCTCTCAACTCTCATGTGTTTAGGCTTAACAAATCAACTCTCATCTCAATCTTTATGCAACATCTACTTTATCATTGAGACTTATATCACCAATCTCTCTACCTAGAGAAGTCAAAACACATCAATCTTCATAAGAACTTAGGCTCAATGAAATCTTCATAGAAGACTCATTCGGCTGGGTTGTAATGGGGCTCGGAAATAACAATAGGAAGGGAGTTATTTGGCCATGTGGTGCTAAATCCAGGAATCAAACTCCTAAATACAACACTTTAAACCAAAACAACTCACTTCTTCTCTTTTCAACTCATAACCAAACACCTCAATGAAACTCATACCCATCAATTTCTAACCCAAACTCCCATAATACAACTTATAAATACTAGGAATTCTTGGCTTTGCACTTATAACATTTTTTTTCTTTTTTTCTTTTCTTTCTTTTTTTCTCTTCAGCTCGAGCATACTGAGGGTCGTGATCGATCCTATGAGGGTCGAACCTGAGAGTTAGTTTCTTCATGATGAGGTCGAGATCGACCCATTAGGGGGTCGATCCTGAGGCTATTTGCTCGAGCTTCTTTACTTCTTTTTCTTTTCTTTTCATCAATTTTTTCAACAATGTGCATTCCAAGCCAAGAATCCTATTACACTACACTTCAACAAGTTGTTTTCTACCCTTTAACAATGTCACCTCTTCCAAACTCAACCAAAATGTCACTCAGCAAAACTTATTCCCAACACATCTAAGTTCAATTCCCGGAATAGGGTCAAGCTAATATAGGCTAGGGATAATTTTTGTGGAGCTTCAAACAAAGGGCTAAGGCTGAACGGCGTTTCAAGCGCGCAAAGATAATTCAAGGTAGGAATGGAAGAATATGGGCTAAAAATATAAGGTCTTAATCACAATCAACATGCATGAGCACTCTCATATCGGTTTCAAGAAATAGATAACCATATCAATGACAAGAGATATATGCATAAAGAGAGCAAAATCTCACAAACAAAGAAGAGGGAATCAATGATGTTCTCCCTATAAGGCCAAAGTTCTCACTAGGTAAAATTTTTGTTGGATTGCAACTACTTTCACTCAAGACACATATGCTTAATTTCATCACAAGTCTCATTCACAATCAAGAGCAATTTCTCATAAACATGGGCTACACTATCCAATTATGCCAAAGGAATTACATGACAAACATAAAGATTAGTTTTCATCATAGGACATCTAAGATGGAGCATTCTTCTATCCTAAAACAAGACACACAAATATTTTTTTGTTTTTCCGACATTTTTCAATTTTTTTGGATTTTTGACATTTTCTCAATTTTTTTTGAATTTTTCAAGATTTTTCTCTTTACAAAGCAAACTACCAATCAAACAAACAAAGCAAACAAAGACTCAATTATATACAACATGTGAGATTTCTTCTTCCCCGCCCCATACTTAAATCATGCAATGTCCCAATTCATGTAAACATATGAAAAAAATAAAGAGAAAAAGAAGAAGAAAACTCACAAAAACTCTTTGAAGCTTGAGTGGAGAAGGAGATGGTGTGCTGGCACGACCCTGAGGGGGGGTCGAGATTGACCCCCTTAGGGTCGATCTTGAGAGGTGGATGAGGGAGAGGCAGAGCAAGGAGGAGGTTGAGACCGACCCTCATAGGGTCGGTCCTGAGGGCTCATGTACCTCATTTCAAGTTGTCTTCTCCCATCCTTTTTGAGCCCGTATTTGAAACTTAGCACCCTGCAAAAATCCAACAAAGATCTTATCCAAACAAACGTATTTCCTATTCTAATCTAAGGAAGGTTAGAAAAATCAAATCTAAAAAAACATCAAAAAAAAACAAAGAATCTAATCTAAAGACCGGGTTGCCTCCCGTAAGCGCTTGTTTAACGTCATTAGCTTGACGAGAAGTTCCTTAGCTCAATCCCTATGATCAGACATCGTCAAGGCTCTAAGTAACCTGTCAAAGTCTTGTGAAGACACCTCATGAAAGCATAAGTAACATATTGGTAAATTGAGAACAAATAATATAGTTTTCAAAGATCGTTTCAACTTATCAAAAGCGCAAGAATAACTTTCGTGAGAAGGGTTAGAAGAAAACCAACTTGGTGGTTGTGGTGGCGCCTCACAATACTCAGCAAAGGGGTCCTTGTAGGTCCATAGCTCCTTGCGTCCTATCTTGAAAGGAAAATGATAGAATTTGTAGGCACCTTCAAGCCAAGGGAACATGATTGACTTAGGAAAGTCGAAAGGACCCACGGTGACGATCTTCATCTCTTCATTCTTGGCCCGCTCTTTGCTAGCATCCGGGGTCAATGAAGGTCCAAACCCGACCACCTTTTCTTCACTTTCCTCCACGAGTGGGTTTGGTTTCAACATTGGTAGCAAAGACCCCGTACATCCTTCATCTTCTTGGGCCTTAACCTCCTCAATTTCGCCTTCTCCTAGAAAGAGACTCTTATCCTCAACTTGGGCCTCGACTTTGTTTTTCTCAGCCTCATCTAGCAAGAAATTTTCTTCCGGATCATCCTCCAAATTCTTCATTTCCTCTTCACGGTTCTCTTTCAAAGCATTGTTGAAGCGGATCTCTACTTTCTCTTCACCACTAGAATATGATAAGAGTCCCTTCTTAACATCTATGATAGCTCCGGTCGTGATGAGGAATGATTGGCTTAGAATGAGTGGAGGAGTTGACTCGGATAAAGGCTCAATATGCTCAACGGAAGATTCCCCAGCCATCTTGGATGGGAAAGGAAGCGCCTTTGTTGTTGAAGAAGAAGGAACAGACTTCGGAACTTTGGGAAGAGGGTCGACCACGACCTGATGATGGTCGGTGATGACCTCTTCCATAGTGGGAAGGGGTTCGGTGTCGACCATGTGGGGGTCGGACACGACCACCCCTGGGCTGGTTGGTACTCTTCATCCGCCGTCTTCTTGCTCGTATCTTGCTCCGGCAACTTCTTTCCGCTCCTTAGGTGAACCGCATCAATGAGACATCTCGGGCTCTCCTCGGGGTGGCCCGATAATTGCCCTTGGGGTTGTGGGATTTGAGCCGCTAGATCACCATGTTGGGAGTTGTCGTTCCATGATTCAAACTCTCCGAAGCATGCATGAAGATCATTAACCTTGTTGTGGTTTTCATCAATCATGTTGTTGAATTTTTCAAGGAAACTTTGTGCTCAAGCTGGTGGTTGATCTTCATAGCTAGGACGTTCATAGTTACCCCAGTTGGGATAATCATCACTCCTCCAATAAGGATCCCAAGTATAATTGGCCTCTTCAAATTGACTTGAATACGTATGGTGTGGTTCATAATAACCCCAATTGGGGTAGGCTTGGCCTTCCCATTCTCTTTGACTTGCATAAGCCTCGACTTCTCTTTTTCTTTGGAGGTTTAGCACTTGAAGTTCAAGATCGGCTAACTTTCTTTCAAGGTCCTCAAAGGTCTCCATGGCTACATCTAACCTTAAAAAAAACAAAAACAAAAACAAATCAAAAACACACAAAGGGTTTGGGCTAGTCCCTCACCCAAATGTCAACTAAACCAGGCACTATTGCACACTCCCCGGCAACGGCGCCAATTTGTTGAAGGGTTTCTCGAACAAATAAATTTGTATTCAAGACCCCGCTGAGTATAGCGAAATCAGGATCGTCCACGAGAGTGAGAATAGTGCTAAGATTAATCGATAAACTACGAAAAGCAAAGAAAACGAGAGCAAATCAACTCAGGCTCGACTTGAAGAGGGTCGATCTCGACCCTAGGTGGGTCGATCCTTAGAGCAGAAGAGGTACGAACGCACACAAACACACAAGCAACGGTTCGAGCACGACTTAGGGAGTCGGGATCAAAGCAGCCATACATGCTACATCAACAAAAGGGCAATCATGAGGTTTTCGGTATTCCGTGTGGTAATCATGAGGTTTTGCTGATTCTACATGGTAACCTTGGTCTATTATAAAAAAGTTAAAATTATATAAAAACTTACCCATCTTTTCTACTTAATTACACAAATCACCCTTTTTTAAGTTTTCTTTTAAAAACTAACTAATCTATTTTTATAAAACACCTAACTTCATAATTTTAGTATTATATTTTTTTTGTTTACTCTTTTTCCATGAAAATATGTATTGTTATTTTACAAAATCTTATACTTTTTATTATTATAAAAAGAACCACATTTTTCAAATTTGTATAAAAAACTAGTTCTTTTTCATTCAAATTAACAAAAGCATACCTAATTTTTAGAAAACTAACATTTCATATTAACAAAATATAAACTTGAACTTTATTAATAGTTGGGTGTTCTTTAAAAGTTGGTGCACTAGTTCAAGTAATTTATTTTAAAATAAATAAAATTGTTTTTTCTGAACATAATGTACATATATCATGACATTAAAAATGTGTAAACTTTATAGGTTTTTAACGACATGTACAACTTTAGGCAGTTTTTTGTATTTATAATAAATTAACATTTAAAAATAAATTATGTATTAAGTAATACTTCTCAGTTCTCACTAAGTATTTTAATAAAATAGATTTGGTAGTTTTGTTGAAAAAAACTATTTAAATGATAATTCAAATTAGGTATAATAAATTAATTTTTTTTATTCTTTCAACAAACCTATCAAATCTATTTTAATTTTGAATACAAATTTGAAAAATGTGGTTCTTTTTTTTAATAATTAAAAAATATAAGATTTTGTAAAATACTAATATATAATGTCATGGAAAAGGATTAAATAAAAAATGTATACAATACTAAAATTATAAAGTTAGGTGTTTTATAAAATAGATTAGATAGTTTTAAAAAAATCTAAAAATAGGGTAATTTGTGTAATTAAGTAGAAATAATGGGTAAGTTTTTATATAATTTTAACTTTTTATAAAAGACCAAGGTTACCACGCTGAATTTGCAAAACCTCATAGTTACCACACAGAATACCAAAAACCTTAAAATATCACGTGGAATTTGCAAAACCTCATGATCAATTACCACTATTTTTCGAACAACCACTATTTATTGTGGTGAAAGATAGGAGCTAGCATAACGATACCACCGCCTAGAGCGCCTCCAAAGTCCAACTCACGAGTTTTAGAACGTTGGGGCCGCATTAGATTACTTCCCACTCTATTTAAAATACTTCCATCAATAAACTCATCACTTCCTCCCCCTTATCTTCTGAATCAAAACTAGCCGTTACAACTCTCTCCCCACTCCAACTCTAATGGCTTCTCCTGCTTGCCTCAACAAGGTATGACCTAAATCTCTCTCCTATCCCCCTCTTTCCTCAACCCTTAAATTGATCTCCGTTCGGCTTGATCTTCAGGAATCGCCGGCTTCCATGGCAGCCGCTTCTCCCCCTCTGTTCAGCCCCTCCTCCGATAAGCGCTTCTGGAGCACTCTGCAGAGCCGAGTCCACACCATTCTCGAGGCCCGGAATGCCGATACGCCTTCTCAAGCCACCGTATGTCTCCGTTTTGAACCTCATTCATCTCCGATTCAGATTCATATTTTTTTTTAGGGTTTCTGTTTCTAAATTTGCTTGGATTTTGTAAACCTAGGGTGGTGTGGCCTCCAATCAAGCCAAACGCTTGAAACAGGACTCCTCGCTTCTGCTCAGAGGGTTCGATTCCATTGCCTCCTCTCTCAATCAGCTTACTGGTGATCTCGAAAACGCTCTTCAGGTACCCGCTCCCACTGCATTCATTAGCCTCTGGATTTTGATTTGTTGGTTAATTGTCTTGCTAATTTCCCCATTGAATGATATCTGGAATTAGAAGTTTTAATGCCTTTGTCGTTCCTGTGATGTCTGTCTTTCAATGCTCTAGGGGGCCCGAGACCTGTCGAAACGTCCGACCTTTACCGAGATACTTCACAGCGTTACCAATGGAGACAAAGTAGACAGTAGTAAGGTAGACGAGCCACAGAGATCGGACGAAAACGATGAACAAAAGAAGGGAGTGAAGAGAAAGTTTGAGAGAGAACAGCTCCAAGATGGTTCAGATGACGATACCGATCAAGCGGGTGGAGAAAAGAACGGGTCCGAAGAAGGAAAGGCCCTTCGCAACCAAGTGGATGACAAACTGAAGAAAGCCAAAAATGTAATAACGCTGCATTTTGGTTTTCGATATATACAGTATTCCTTTAAGATATGTTGATGGCCTGTATATTGAGTGATTGCCTTTGTTTGCTTTCTTCAGCTTGCAGCATCCATGGCAGCCAAAGGTGCTTGGCTTTCACGGGAGCTGAAGTCGGTCAAGTCAGACTTGTGCTTTGTGCAAGACAGATGTGCCTTACTAGAGGAGGAGAATCGAAGGCTGAGAGATGGGTTCGTTAAGGGGATCAGACCAGAGGAAGATGATCTGGTAACATAAATCCCTTTTCCTTTGCTTGGCCAGGACTAAGTTTTCTTCATTGTGTTAGCTATGATGTTAATGTTCATGAAGGAAGCCTAACATGGTGGTTTGGTATTCGGTAATTAGGTGCGGCTTCAGCTTGAGGCTTTGTTAGCTGAGAAATCTAGACTGGCAAATGAGAACGCGAATCTGACTAGGGAAAACCAGTGTCTACGCCAGCTTGTCGAGTATCACCAATTTGCAGCGCAGGAGGATCATTCGGGGTCTTACGAACGAGTGATGGAAGGTATAGAGTTGGATTTTGAATCGCCTTCAACAAGTGAGGGCAAAGAAGACCTACATTTGTCTGCCAATGTTGAAGCTAATACAGAGACAAAAACAACTGATTTTGAGTTTCCTGTTCCCGTTGGTGTGAGCTTCAAGGATGAGTAAAATAAGCGTATCCCACGCTGTTATGTTTGAAATCCAGCGTACAGTATGTTTGCATTTTATTATTTATGGAAAAAGTTGATCATTGATGATGATAGAAATTTGGATTGATGAATGACATATAGTGTTGTATGAAGAAATAAAGCTTCCAAGATGTGAAGATGCAGTTTACAGATTGAAAATGAACACTAGAAGTTCTTCTCATTCGAGAAAGTTGGTCATCATTGGTGCACAAGAGTTGTTACAGCAAAGTTTCAAGACTTCAGAGTTAATAATATGCAGTTACAGACCATAACAATAGGTCAAATCTTTTGTTAAGCTAACCATCAGAAGTTTTCAACTTAACCTAGCCATCCAATTACAACATAGTAAATCAGGTCCTCAATCTCCTCGAACTCCATGGGCGATTGCACAACGTCTCATTTGCCTTGCTCAAACTAGATAGAATAGGTCTCAGCTCAGCGTACTGCACCAACCATGTGAAACGGAAAAACAAACATACACAATAACTCTCTTGTCAATATGAAAGCAAAACATGAATGCAGATTTCTGAATAAACATTTCCCACTAAAATCATATTCAAAAAATCACCTATTGGCTAAGAATAATCAAGTGTCACACATATACAAGTACGAAAGTTGGAAAATAAATAGTAACACTACAGGGGGGCATACCACTTCAATCTTTCCAAGAGCACATTCCAGGTCCCTCTTCAACTTCCTATTCTTCTTCATCAACGAGTTTACCTATGACATCAAAGAGACAGAGTAAGATTCAAAGCATGAAAGACATCCATAACTTTGTAAGGTAACAAACACAACCTTCTTCTGGGAAGCTATATACATGCTTCTGTAATTCAAGTTAGCCATGCCGGTCGTTTCAACGGGAGAGGGCTGCGCTGCTGGCTGCTTGTTAAATGAAAAGAGATAAAATGAAAACTTGATCACCTGAATTGTTTGAACATTACCAAAATTAGAAAACATCACTTACAGCATCTTGTGTTCCATCGGGTGAGTGGTTGTCCTCATTAGTAGGCAACTCGTCCTCTTTCTGAACTTCAGTTATGATCATACCCTCAGCAGCAGGTTCTGTGGTATTACCAGGAGTAGGAGAGTTAAGCCGTTGAGATCTTCTAACCACTAGTGTCGTCGATTTTGCATACTTCCTTCGTTTCTCCTGTACATTCGCACCAGAAGGTGTGCCAATGCAGCTCACATCTTGAGCATTAACTCGCGTCTCAGTTTGAGGATTTGGTATAGCAGGTGAGGGGTTGATTGATTGAGCCTATAATACACACAAATACACAACAAACTTTCCCATTCACCAAATTTGTTTGGAAGATTCAAAAGCATGATCACACAACATGATTGATTGATTGAGCCTATAATACAGTTACGTACAATTATAACTTAGGAAAGGCAGGGTAATATAATCCGAAACATGGTCTGTGTATTCCAATCAAAGCTACCAGATCTTCCAAATCTTTTCTTCACAGCATATTCACTCAACTACCACATCTTTCCTTTTACAGCATATTACCAAATCCAACCTTTGATACTAACCTGTTATAATTGGGTTGTAAGTGCTTTTTAAGTGACACAGTATGGTGCTTATGCATGTATAAGACAATAAAAAAGCCTAAACCACACAGTATGGTTGTAAATGTCTTTTCTATTTTGCTGCAAAGGAGAAATCATTATTTTCAATAACATAAAAACAGAAGGTGTAACCCCTCGTATTGTAGCTCTTACATTCTTCCTTTGATTCTCTTGTGTGGTCACATTAGAAGTTATGCCAATGGAGTTCACACCTTGATTATTCACTAGCGTCCCAATTCCATAATTTGGTACAGCAGGTGAGAAGATCAATGGTTGAGCCTGATATAAACACAATAAAGCTACAGATTCACTAACTTGTTTTGTAAACTCAAAAGCATGATCACCCCACATGCATACTTGAAACCGATCACTCTTTAATGCCATGAGACAACGCATTTTCACAAATAGAAGGCTATTAAGAGAAATAATCAAAAGAAAGGCAGTGTGTGTATGTATGAGGTGAAACAGAGCCTTCATAATACATTAACAAAACAAACAAAACCTCCATTTCAACCAAGTTGAAAGCTTTGAAGCTTACTCAAACTATCATCATATCTATCCTTTACTGCATAGTACCAAGCCCAAGCTTTAGTCAACCAGAAGTCTAAACTGCACTGTACTACATATTTTGCTAGAATGGAGAAATCATTCTTTTCAATAGCATAAAAAAGGAAATGCAGATTATGCATGTCAGCTTCATCTTCTCTTTCAATTGTCAGAAAAATCGGTCCTGTATCATGTAGTAGAGGCAAACAGCGAGCAAAGCTTACTTCCTGATAACGGAGATACATCCTAGTATACATACATGCAGGCGACACTACTATTTGCCAGAGAATAAAGCTCGGCTTTTGACCATCATTCAAAGAAGAGAACCCTAAATTTAGTCACAGGCTTCAAATGACCCCAAAAGGCTTGAGGGATGATACAATGGAAGGGTAAGACGAGGTTTTACTTACAAACAAATGGAAGGAAAGGGAAAGGAGAGATCTTTGTTGATGGTTGAAGGAAGAAGAAGAAGAACCTGAATTTTGGGAGGACGTCCTCTTTTGGCCATGGCAGACTCTCAACTGCTCTGGAGGGGGCTGGGCTGATGCGTGACTAGAGAGGGATGCACGGATTGTACAGAAATTGAAACCAAAATTACGCTTCTTTCGAAAATTGAATTACACTCCAATTTATTTTTCATACCAACCCTTCTCCTTAAACCTTTTTTTTTTTTTTTTTTTTGGAATTATCGTGGGTGTCGGGCCGCCAGAGCGAACCCACTAATCCCACGGGCCCTGCGGAGCAAGAGACCACGTTATGACTATGTGTGGGATTAGCCCCACCCTAGCAGAATATTATTCTGCCAAGCCCCCAGTGGCCAATCCCGAGGATCGAACCGGTGACCTCTTGGTACTACCAAGAGTTTTCTACCGCTAGACCAACGGGGGTTGGTTTCCTTAAACCTTTTTTCCTATCAGCTCCTCGTACTTAAAATTGTTCAATTAAATCCCTATACTTCGTTAAAATTGGTCGGTGCTTAGGTTCCTCGTTGTTTTTGTGGTTGATTGCTTCCAATCTCTGCTTGTTGGTTTTGCTTCCAATTTTTGCTTGGGTCGTACTTAAAATTGTTCAATTAAATCCCTATACTTCGTTAAAATTGGTCAGTGCTTGGGTTCCTTGTTGTTTTTGTGGTTGATTGCTTCCAATCTCTGCTTGTTGGTTTTGCTTCCAATTTCTGCTTGTTGGTTTTGCTTTGTGGTTGTCTGATTTCTGCTTGTTGTAGTTTGTTGGTGGTTTGTTGTTGTGGTTTGTTGGCGCAGGTTGTGTGCTGGGGTGGGTATTGCTTTTGTGTTTGTTGGGTTTTGCCTTTCATTTTTGGGCCTTGTTGGTAGTTTGCTTTCCTTTGTGCTTGGTCTTTTCCGGTTTTGTTCTTTGTTCAGGGTTGTTGGTTCTTTGCAGGGGATCTCGTTTTTCACAGGTGCATTAGTTGCGCGGGTTTCAATTTTAGTATGGATCAACCTCGGAGAAGTGGTGTGGCCACTAGGGTGTCTAAAGGTGTGAGAATTGGTTCGTGGAATGTCGGTACCCTCATAGGAAAGTCTATTGAGTTGGTTAAGATTCTCCATGGGCGGAGAGTAGAGATTGCTTGCCTACAGGAGACTAAGTGGAAGGGTAGGAGAGCCCGTGAGGTCGATGGTTGGAAGTTGTAGTACTCAGGGGGTGAGTATAGTAAGAATGGGGTTGGTATTTTAGTCGACAGGAAGTGGAGGGATCAGGTGGTACAAGTGGTTTGCTCGAGTGATCGTCTTATGCTGTTGAAGATTGCTTTGGGAGAGAAGGTTCTGAATGTTGTCAATGCGTATGCCCCGCATGGGAGCTTGAGTTTGGAGGAAAAAAGAAGGTTTTGGGATGATTTGGATGGCTTAATGAGGAGTATTCCGAGCTCGGAGCAAGTAGTTGTTGGGGGCGATTTCGACGGTCATATTGGTAAGGATAGATACGGTTTTGAGGAGGTGCATGGAGGCTTCCGTTTTGGGGCCAAAAATGAGGGTGGGCGAGACTTGCTAGACTTCACGGATGCTTTTAATTGTATTGTAGTTCAGTCTTGGTTCAAGAAGAGGGAAGAGCAGTTGGTCACGTTGCAGAGCGCTTCGAGTAAGACGCAAATTGATTTCTTTGTGGTTAGGAGAGTAGATAGAGGAGGGTGCAGAGATTGCAAAGTGATCCCTTATGAAGGCCTTTCGACGCAACATATGTTGCTGATGTTGGATTCTAAGGGTTGTGGCAGGCAGAGAAGGATGGTCAGTAAACCGCAACCGAGAATCAGTTGGTGGCGCCTTTCGGAAGAGAATGGCCAGAGTTTGAAAGAGAGGGTCTTCGAGGAAGCCGCCGTTAAAGGAGCCTGGCAAGAAAAGAGGGACGCAAATGAGATGTGGGGTAAGATGGCAGAATGCATTCGTAGAGCAGCGTGTGGTGTGTTGGGCTTGTCGAGAGGCGGATATGGGCACAGGAGGTCAGTCTCATGGTGGAGCGAAGAGGTGCAAGAGAAAGTTAGGAGCAAGCAGCTAGCTTTTAGAGCGTGGGGGAGGAGTAGCGACTCAAACAGGGAGGTGAGAGCAGTAGAGTACAGGTCAGCGAAGAGGGAAGCGAAGAGAATAGTGGCGTGTGCAATGGAGAAAGCGTTCGAGAGCCTCTATAAGGCTCTTGACGAAAAAGAAAGAGAGAGACTTTTGTATAAGCTTGCGAGAGAAAGGGATAGGATGTATTCGGATCTGGGAAAGGTGCGTTGCATCAAGGATTAATCTGGGAAAGTGCTAGTAGATGATGCAGATATCAGGCAGCAGTTGGAGAGGTACTTTTGCGGTCTTCTTAATGAGGGTTGTGAGTCGGCAAAGAGGCTTCGGGTTGCGGTTTTTCAAGATAGTTATCGTCTCTTCAGGCGGTTTTCTAGTGCAGAAATCAGTGAAGTGATCCGAAGAATGGGCAGAAAAAGGGCGGTCGGTCCAGATGAGATCCTAGTTGAAATTTGGAAGTGCTTGGGCGTGAGAGGCTTGGATTGGCTTACATCGCTTTTCAATGCTATCTTCATGTCGGCCAATATGCTAGAGGAGTGGAGACTCAGTAAGTTGATCCCGTTATACATGAACAAGGGGGGTATCCTGTAGTGCAACAACTATAGGGGTATAAAACTCCTTAGCCATACAATGAAAGTGTGGGAGAAGGCTTTTGAGATGAGATTGAGGCAGCTAGTGTAGGTGTCAGAGAACCAATTTGGTTTTATGCCACGGCGTTCGTCCATAGAGGCTATTCATTTGTTGAAGAGATTGGTAGAGGCCCACAGGGAGAGAAAGAAAAACTTGCATATGGTGTTCATCGACCTAGAAAAAGCCTATGATAGGGTGCCAAGGGATTTGATTTGGAAATTCCTGGAAGCCAAAGGGGTGTCAAATATATCAAGCTTATCCGGGACATGTATGAGCGGTCGAGGACAAGTGTTAGCACGCTAGGAGGGATATAGATTATTTTGTAGTAGGGATGGGTCTTCATCAAGGTTCATCTCTGAGCCCCTGTCTATTTACGCTAGTGTTGGACGAGCTGCCAAAGGACATCCAGGGCGAGGTGCTAGGGTGCATGCTGTTTGCAGACGACATCATTTGGGTTGAAGATTCTAGGGAGGAGGTAAATAGAAAGTTGGAAGTGTGGAGGGAGAGATTGGAGCGAAATGGATTTAGATTGAGTAGGACCAAGACAAAATACATGGAGTTCACTTTCGGTCAGGTAGAGGTGCTCAGTAGTGAGGTGTAGCTAGGAGGTGAAGTGAATGCGAAGAAGGATTGCTTCAGATATCTAGGATCGGTTGTGCAGAGTGATGTATGCATTGAGGAGGATGTTAGGTCCCGTATTCAGAGAGGTTGGCAGAAATGGAGGACGGCTTCAGGGGTTCGGTGCGACAAGAAGGTTCCGCCTAAGCTCAAGGGAAAATTCTACAGATCCGTTATAAGACCGGTGATCCTGTATGGGCAGAATGTTGGCCCACGATGAAGGCGCAAGAACAGAAGCTCGTAGTCACAGAGATGAGGATGCTCAGATGGATGTGTGGGCACACGAGGATGGACAGGATTCGAAACGAAGAGATCAGAGGTAAGCTCGGGGTGGCTAGCATAGGAGACAAGATTAGAGAAACGAGACTGCGTTGGTTTGACCATATTCAGAGGCGGAGCCCAGATCCCACGGTGAGGAGATGCGAGCGTTTGGATTTGGGAGCTTTCAGGAGGAGTAGAGGTCGTATGAAGAAGCGTTGGTTGGATAGCATCAAGCAGGATGTCGCCTTGTTAGGGATCTCAGAGGATTTGGCTCAAAGCAGAGAGAGATGGAGGGAGAAGATCAGAGTGGTAGACTGTTAGCCAGCTGGGTGGTGGAGCGGGTTTCTCTTGTGGAGTTTTTGGTGGAGTTTTTGTCAGTTAGAGTTTGATTTTTATTTCTCCCTTTGTTTACCGTTTATTTCTCTTTCTTTAGTTGGTGCTTTTAGGCAGTTTAGTTCTTCCTTTTGGGTTTTATTGGGCGTATTTCATCTAGGTCTGAGATACCCCCATCTTGCTTTTGCGGGATTTCCCTAGGTACATGTTATTATTGTTGTTGTTGTTGTACTTCGTTAAAATTGTTCTATCAAACACTTTATTGTGTAGTGTTTTACACTCGCGTTGATGTGGCAAAATCAATTGCCAGGTAGCTACCACATAAGCAATTTTAATTTTCAAAAACAAAAAAAAGCTAGCAGGGCACACAACATAATTGAAAACAAAAAAAATGCAACTCATCCCTCGTTTTCCAGATTTGAGCGGCTCGGCTCCATCCCCACCTCCCTCGCCCGCTTCCCGATGTCCTCCTTCAGTGGGAACCTCCAGCTCTGCGGCCCCCCTCTCCCCACCTGTGCCGCCTCCTTCTTCCCCCCGCCGGCCCCTTCCCCTTCCTCCTCCTCCGTCGTCCCCTCCACCCCCGCCAACGCATCCGCAAGAAGCTCTCCACCATCGCCATCGTCGCCTTCCTCCTCCTCCTCCTCTGCCTCGTCCTCTGCTCCTCTATGAAATCAAATAAATTCTTCCTATCGCCTTCCTTCCGACTCGGCCGCCAACTCATCACCATCGCCCTCGTTGCGGTTTCCGTCTTCGCTTGTCTTTGCTGGAGAGCGGCGATGCGATTCATCAAAACCCTAAATAAAAAAAGGCGACTACAGTAACATCACAAAACACAAGAAATTAAAAAAGAAAAAGAGCAAAATCGATATATTTATTTGAGTTCAAAGAGGGGAGAAAAGGGGATGTGGAGTCGGAATTGGACGGAAAGCATGTGGATGTGGAGTCGGCAAATGAAAGGGGATGCATTTATTTGAGCTCAGAGAGGGGAGAAAAACTGGAAAAGATGAGGCTTTGACTCGGAATTCATGCTGATGATGATGATGAGAGGGATGAAGTCGTAGTGAACGGCGACCTTAGCCTGGCCGATTCCCCATTCGCTGGACTCTGATATGAAGTTGACGTCGGGGCCCCAATCGTCGTCGTCGTCTACCTTGCTCGATCTCTTCTTCTACCTTGTCTTTTTTATTATTTTATCATTTGCCATGTCAGCAGAGAAAAAAAAATATGGGTAGTATAGGGGTCTAATTGCACATTCAAACACGCGCTTGTCCATGTATGTCATTTCTGTTCAATAGGCAAAAATATGGGTAGTATAGGGGTCTAATTGCACATTTTAAAGTACGGGGGGCTGATAGGAACAAACGTTCAAGTACAGGAGTCTGTATATGTATTCTGTCATTTATTTTCTCTTTCTTAACTTTTTCTTTTTATTATATTCGCATTCGTATATCTACGTATAAAGCACGACATTTGTCTATGTTAAAATTTGCGCCATCTCATCAACGTTGAATAAAAAATATTATTTATGTCATGTAATCAATGTTGAATAGAATAATGAGTTTACTTTAACAATGGTAACTACCGTTTACATCTACTATAATATTTTATTCAATTTTTTATAGGTTAATTTATTTTTCTAATATAAATCAATAGCAAATCTCGTTATAATCAATATAAAAAATGATTTTGGATATCTTTGATATCTTCCTTAATTTTGATATGAAAATATAATTTTCATTTAGATGTTTTTTATTTTAGGTAACAATAATTTTTTCAGTTTTATGAAGATTCAACATAATTAATTAAAATAATATATTTTAAAATTTAAACTAAATAAAATACATATATAGGTTAATTGGTTCGTACTTGGATATACCGTGAATTGTACGTACTTGAATGAAAAACAGGCTCGGATCAAAATTCGATCTCAAATCGATTAAGTCAGGTTTATATTTACATTACCCGTACGAGATTTGTACTAGTTGTCTTTTATACACAGCAAGGTAAAAACATTGGATGCTCGCGTCAAACGGTCACCTCATCGTTAGTATATTTGATAAGAATGAATGATGTTAGAATGATATTTAAGGAGAGAAATGAGAATAAATCTCATCCGTTTGAATCTGTTATATGAAGAGTTGAGATCGTGTGCGTATTCTAATTTTTTTTTTTACTTTCAGTGAGACAAAATGTAAGAAATGACTGTGTATTTTCATTTAACTTAACTGTGTGTTTACAAATAACATGACGGTGTGGTTTTGATTAATATGAGTGAGGATGCTCCTAATCGCATTGTGTGAGTTTTTTTCATGTGAGTGTGTAATAATGAGACAAAATGTCACAAGAATGAGTGTGTATTTTCACTTAACTTGATTGTGCCTTTTCAAACACCCCTATTTTGAAACAATAGGTATTACGTGACCTCAGATTTTTCCATCCAATGCCACCCAAGGCGGTAGGTAATGTAATTTGATTCATAGAAATCGAGATTTTAAACTTATATTACATCAAAAGTGATCCAATGTTTGATACAGGATTAGAATTCATCGATCGGTGATACGAAATAACGATGTTTGAGTGAAGATGACATATAAATCATTTTGCAGCGAAAGTAAAATGATGACTCAATAATGTTCATAAAACTAACACGTGGAATCCCAAATTATCTAAAATAAGTTGAAACGTTTTGAGAATATTCCTTCCCTCAAATCCTCGAGACTTCATTTTCGGTCATCGACAAACCTGTCCTTACTTCTTGATATCTCCATAAAAGCATGAAATATCAGCCGATGATACCGAGAAGGAAAAAAAAAAGAGATGTTAGTCTAACACGAGACTAAGCAAAATGGTAGAATGTAACTTGGTTCATAAAGAAAGGTTAAGCAAGTTGGCATCATACTTCAACTGAAACGGATTGATGCGCAACGGATCGGGGTTATTTCAAGAGGAGCCTATAACATGATTTTGATAGAGAAGCATATGAATATCTTTGTAGAGGATAGAAATACGAGATTTCTTTCGGAGTTATTAGGACACTACGAGAAAGTGATTCTCATGGAAAGAAAGATTATTATTATTGGGAACTTTATTAATTCACATTAAGGTTTAATAAAAAAAACTTGCATCGACGTATCTTCTCTTAGTAATATATATGTAACAATACATTATATTTCAGATGTGGCAACTCATAAGAGTCAAGAGCCACACCAAGGAGGAATATTCATTCCAACAATTCAATTAAGGTTTTAGGCCACATTCGTTTCAGCTTTTTTTAAGTGCTTATAAGCACTTGAGTGCTTAAAAGTTGAAATAAGCAATCACATTCGGTGTTTGTTGTTGTTGTTGGACCCCCCCAGATCTTGCTTTTGCGGGACTACCTGGGTAAATGTTCTTGTTGTTGTTGTATTCGGTGTTTGGCAATTTTTTTAAGTGCTTATAAACATTGTATAGTTTATAAGTAACAAAACAAAAATTGTTGATGGGTTTATTCTTGAACAAATAAATTTGTCAAGACCCCGCAGAGTATAGCGAAGTCAGGATCGTCCACGGGAGTTAACAGGAACTATAGTCTAGAAATCAAACTACGAAAACAAAACAAAACAAGGCAAACAAACACAAATAATACGTTCAGAGATGGGTTGCACCCGACCTTAGGGGGGTCGCAGCCGACCTTTAACCGGGAACGAAATTGACTCGGAAAAATATGAGAAAAATATCTAGGGGCAAGGTTTCACCACAACATAATCATGCATTCAAACAATAGTGAATAATCAACTCAACCTATAATCTCATGATGACTTTTGCCACAAATAAACACATCAAAATCCAACCATTCATAAAGGTGTTGACATGCAATCCTATTTTGTTTTCTAAAGGTTTTAACTTTCGTCTTTAAACCCGAATAATTATTCCAATTCACAATTTAATCTTTTAATTCAATTGCAAACAAGAACATACCTCAACTTTCATAAAGAAATTAAGCATACAAGTTGGACTTAAAGGATAGAGATTATAAAGTCAAATATAGATCAAAGATTCAAGTTTAATTATGCATGCATATGTTAAGTCTCACCCCAACCCTAGAAAAGGTGACTACTCACACTTCATCATGCAAACATTCAACATAAGACAAGAGGAAGACATGATCAAAAGCAAACAACTTGAATTAACAAAGAGATCCAATTTACAAGCCTTGCAAATCCACAAATTCTTCCTAACAACCCTTGTCTTTCAAGTTTCTCCTAAGGAGAATGAAGCATCCGCCCCCCCCCCCTCCTAGAAGAAAAGCCAACCCCTAAAAGAGACCACTAAGGCTCCTTATATAGAGGTACAAAAAGGTCCTACCTCGGAAACTACACCCATTCAAAATTTAAAACACCCAAAAAGACAATTACTTGGGCGGCAAGGACTTGTCCACGCGGGCCAACCATGGCCAGCTCGAACCGACCCCTCCATTCACAACTCAAGGTAGGTCATAGCCGACCAAGGGGAGGTCGCATGCGACCCACAACTTCTTCTTGTGTTTCTTCTCGCCTTTGCTTGAACTTGCTCCAAATAGCTTGAAAACTTCCCCTAAACACTCCAAATACCTACAAAACACAAAAACGACACACAAACGGCTCCAACCCTCGGAAGAGAGTTGAAATCGCATGCAAAACACACAAATATATAGAAAAATATGCAAAACACCCTAGAAAACAACCTATGAAATCTAACTAAAAAGCATGACATCAAAAATCAATAGAGGACATGCTTATTGAAATAAGCACAATATTATTAGCATTGCTGATTTTCTATATTCCACCCTATACCCTTCTCTTCCAATGCAACCTTCTTCCATCTGCCCACAACTTTCCTGGAAGACAATACAGAGGAGCACCGGCGGCCATGGATGGCAAGCTTGAGAGCCCGCCCAAACGCCCCATGGCCACCAAAGAGCTGCTCTCGTTCTCCCTGATCTCCACCGCCATCAAACTCCTCCTCATCCCCGCCTACCGGAGGACCGACTTCGAGGTCCACCGAAACTGGCTCGCCGTCACCCACTCCCTTCCCCACCAGCAATGGTACAATGACTCCACCAGCCCCTAGACTCTCGACTACCCTCCCTTCTTCGCATTATTCGAGCTCCTCCTCTCCCAATTCGCCGCCCTAGGGGATCCCACCATCGTCGATCTCCACCTCGACCTCAATTACGCCACCGATTCCCCCATCTTCTTTCAGTGAGTCTCCATCATCGTCTCCGATTTCTACCTGCACTACTCGATCTACCGGATCGCGCGCCCCAATTGGCGCCGGTTTACTTGGTCTATTTGCTGAGGCATTATTGTAAGGGTGGGGTTTTTGTTGGTTTCGGGGGGCTTCTGGCCATGGGGAGGGGAAGAAACTTACTAGTGATGGGATGAACGGCGGACGAGAGTTGGCGATGGACGAGCCAACCAGAAGAATGGCGGTAGGGAGTGGCTCAGACAAGCCAGCTAGAGGAACATATGAAAGGGGAAAATGGGTTTTTATTTTTAATTGTTTTTAATTATTGTTTTAGGGGCAATTTTTTCAAAACACAATCCAAATATACAATATCAGCAAACCGTCTAACCAAACGCCCTATTGTTTATCTCAAAAATCAGTTTTCAATTTTAGTAATGATATCAGCATTTTATATCAGCATCAACAATCGATCAGCATCAGTATCAGCAATGAACTGCCGAACGTAGCCTTAGTCTCATTTTACTCATAACTAGAACGATTAAAATAGTTTGTAAGTGCCTCACGTGCACAATAGGATAAGAATAGTTCCGCGAGGGTTTGTAGGGCAGCGCAACACCATCACGGTGGATCCGAGGTATGGCCAGAGGAAAGACGGCTGGTCAGAAGAAGAAAGGTCCATCAACATCGGGGGTGGCCTCAAAATCCGTCCCGGATGATAGTGTGAAAGAGGTTTCGGAGAACACTATCCGGACGAACAACAGGAGGATTTTGAGGAGCTTTGCTAGGGCTCTTGGGAGGCCTATTCAAAGGTCGGTCGAGGTCAAGGCTAGTGCAAGAGTGTCCATTGATCCATATGTTGGTTCAGTGGATGAAGTTCCTAATTCTCAAGAAGTCTTAGTGTCCGACAACGCCGTTGCCACGGAGAAGGCGGTTGGAGATGGAAAGCATGAGCTTGAGGATGGAGATGTGGACAAGAGAGAAGAGGCGGTTGTGATTGTTGATGGCCCAATGAGGAGGGTCTCGTTTAGGGACGCTCCTACTCGGGTTGACTTTGTTCAGGGTTGCGAGGATGGAATAATCAAGTTTAAAAAGGAGATCTGGAGAAATGGAGGAACACTCTACTTGGGATGGTTGCTGGTGGTAGGAGCTCGTTCAATGTTGTGCAAAATTTTGTGAAAGCCAAGTGGGTAATGAGTAAGTGTCCAAAGGTGATACAAACTAGTGTTGGGATATTCATATTCAAATTTAAAGTGGAAAGCGACATAGATTGGGTTCTATCGAATGGACCATGGATGGTTGGAGGTGTCATACCTATGGCGCTGAAAAGGTGAAGCGAAAGAGTGAAGCTCTACCCATCTTGGTTTGAAACTACTCAAGTTTGGGCCAATCTCCCGGGACTTGATGTTAGGCTTTGGGATGACGACTTCTTTGAGATTGGAAGTGCGCTTGCCAAGGCAGTGCTCTTTCTTAACATTGAATTACACTCCAACAATTTCTCTTTCTTAACATTTTTCTAAAAGAATTAGGGAGATTCCTCTTGATCAAGGTACGATTTTATTAAAAAAAAATTGAATTGAACTTAAAATTAGTGGATAAGAAGAATTCTAGAAAAATTATGTATAAAATTTGAAATTTTTTTAGCAAAAAATTAAAATGGAAATTAGTAGATAAGAAGAATTGTAGAAAAGCTAATTATTCAATTTATTTTTTTATTTGCAAAACAATTGATAAAAACATTTCTATCTGGGGTCATCAATGAAATTCCAACCAATTAAATTGTTTTATTATAACTGGGTGATGTTATCCAATGAGGAGTTGACATATGTCACGATAATTATTATTTTTAACATCCTCTTTAATATATAAAAGTATGATGATTGTTTATAGTAGATAAGAACGTTTTTCTTTAGCAATCTATTTATAAAGTTCAAGAAAATTACGTCGGAGAAGTTCCCTAAATTCACATCAACTTTGCTGATTGTATTCTATCATTCTGTTATTTATTTATTTATATTTAGTAAGCATGCACATAATTGATAGATAATCACTCTAGTAAAACAAAGTTTTAGGGTAAAACATGCGGAAAACCGTGGTTGTTAGATTTAATCTAGGGTGGAAATTGTTTTAGAAGAAGGTGTATATTGTGCTTATGGTTTAGATGTACGGGATAGTTTCCAAAAGTCAACTATTTTTCCTTTTTTTTTTTCAAATCCCATTTTTTGGGCTAAAATATATTCATTCCAAAAGTACACTCCCATATTTTCTTTATTGTGAACCAATTGCTACCATCTTCATTGTCTTCATCAAAGTTTCAAAGTATCCTCGTCCGTCAAACTTTCAGTAAGTGAAGTAACACAGTTTCTTTTTTTTCACACATTTACAATTTTTCACTATATAATCCTCATAAATTTTAATTCAAATTTGACTTTTGTTATATCAATTTATCAAATATATTAGGGTTTTGAAATTCAATTTAGGAAAAAGTGGGTTGATGTTCTTGTTTTTTTTGTTTTTGCGAAGAATAGTTCACAAAGTATGTTAACATTTTGTGGATGAGGATTGCATCTGTATATTTTTTAAGTTTTTGTTTCCGAATAATCGTTTATAGTGATTACTAGGGTTCAATTGATTACATTCCCTAATAATTGTGACTCGTAGTGACGATTGCGCTTGGTTTTAGGGCTTGATTACATTCGTTAGGATCTGATTCGGGTTCTTATGTTTTGAGTTCATTGACAAATATGTGTATGGATACATCAACTTGAAAGAGATCGAGAAGACGAGTATGGTTTCTCTCTTTGAATCTTTTTCAACTATTTACACGAACTTGTTCATTATAGCATTAAAAAGAGTGTTTTTCATTTCTATTTCATGTATGTCTATTGTGTTTTTCAACGTATTGATAACAATTTTTCAAGTAACAGATAATAATTGTTATGTATTTTTCATGTTGTACAATAGTTTTTCAATGATTACAAGATAACATACTTTTTCACATACTAGTTTTATATATGTAATGGTTTCTCTCTTTGAATCTTTTCCAAATATTTACATGAACTTATTCATTATAAGTTGATAAGAGTGTTTTTTTTAGGTTTTGTGTCATGGGTGTCTATTGTGTTTTTCTACATATTGATAACAAATTTTCAAATAATAGATGTAAATTTTTTTGTATTTTTAATGTTATACAATAGTGTTTATCATTGATTATAAGACAACTTTTACAATAGTGCATTTTGTTTTGATAGTTATGTATTATATGATGAACACTTGTTCAACAATATTAGCACATATTCGTCATTCAAACTCAACTTCTATTAAAAATACGATATATCTGATTTTTTCATTAATGCATGTGTAATTTATTCTACACGGAATATGTATTTTTTCATAATTATGTGGTTTCATAGTCATATACGTATAATATGTTATTATGCATGGATTGTGTTATCCATATATATATATGTGTTTCATCATGCAGTTATTCAAGAAGTGGGGTGAAACAGTATTGGATAAAGTTTGGAGATTGAAAAATGAATTTGTTATTGCATCAATGTAAATTTAAAAATAGATGTACTTATTCAAACTTATTAACTATGTATTCGAGATGTATCAATCTTTATTTTCATCTTATTCAATACATTACATTCACACATCCAATGCTCACATAAGCTCCTTAATTATTTTCATTTTTATTTTAATATGTAATGATTCAGCCTATAATGAATTGATTTTCATTATAGGCTGAATAAGTACAACCTAACCAGCATTTACAGACCAATTAATTGCATTGGCAACGCAACTAAAACAAATCAACCAATAGCATTGCGAACGCAACCTAACCACAAATCTCTGGAACAGAGTTACATACCAACTAGTTTAACTCCCATACCATGTACGGGTAATGTGATTATAAATCCAATTTAATATATATATATATATATAATGTCAACGATCATGTTAAAATTATAGGATCGTATATATTTATCCTCGTATTATGATTAATGTTTTTTAAAAATAGTAAATCAACTCATAATATAAATAAGTTTGATTTGTTTAAAAATTACTTTACAATAAATATCATGTTTTATTAAATAATAATACTTATCAGAAGATTATAACTAATTTTTGATAAGTGATAATTCATAATTTTCGAGATAATTCATAATGTTTGGTAAGTTTTAAGCAATTTTTACTGGATAAGATTATATGAGATTCTAACTACCTAATTTGTGTAAATGAGGCCCCGATTGATTATTTTATTATAGAAATGACACGTGGCGTAATTTTTTTGAAGATAATGTCTCCGCTTTATACTATAAGTAGTATAGATTACCAACTAATTATGCAATCGAACGGCGAGTAATGACCAAAATATACTCTCTTTTTTTTCCCAAGTTTTTGTCTTCCAGTATCCTAACTAGAGAAATTTTGCATAGATACCGTTTAATCGACCCAAACTATCTGTTACACTTCCACGTTACAGTCTGATCTTCCATTTACATTTTAAAATTTGAATTTATATTATAAAAATTTTCAAAAATTATATTTATATTATACACCTCTAAATACGTATGTATACAAGTTTTATATTAAAAATCAGAGTATAAACGTTTTGAAAATTAAAATGGGGATTTGAGTATAAGTGTATTACCTTTTTATCTTTAAAAAACTTTATAATAGGAATTTCAACATAAAAATTTGTACAAATATGTACACAAGTGTCTACAGTATAAGTGTATTTTTTTAATTTTTTTTTTTTATATTATGTACTCAATTTTTAAACTTAAACGGTGAATTGTAACACCGAAAGGTAATAAAGGATTTGCGTCGTTACTCGAACGAGACAACTTCCTCCGACACGTCCAAAACCTCCTCAACTTCAATTTCCTTGGATTCAAACTTTTCTTGCTCATCATCACTATCTTCGCCATCTCTAAGCTTTTGCCTCTCCATCTTCTCTTCCTTGTGCATACACTTCCACTCGGCCACCCACCTATCCCATCCATCCTTAAGCGACTTGCGCCTCTCACGGTCTTGTTCACTCAGCTGTAGGGACACATCTTGATCTTCCTCGTCGAATCTCTTGCTGTATTTCTTCACATTCTTTTGTATTTCATCTTCCTTTTCAGAAGGAAGGAACGATGGTGGCCTCGGACGCCATTGAAACTAATTTTGAAACCAAAGAAAACACAAATCTAGATGTCAGCCAGAGAATGAAAAATTGTTGTGAAGAAGAATCACATTATCAATTATAATTGAATATAAAGATACAAATAGATGCTATGCATTGCCGAGAATCCAATTTAAAAACTGCCATAGAACAAGAATGAACAGCCAGGAGAAAGAATTATAAATATCACTCATTCACTCACAAACTGAATGTAACAATATATTGATTGCATATATATACTGCTTCTATTTTCGTTGTTCATGGTAAAAACTTGACTTTTCGAATGAGGTCATATGATGTCATTATTTGCAATTTTCCTCATTTGAAGCTTTTGCCTGCCCTAAAATCAGGCGGTTTCTACATAGCAGTGGCTTATTACCATTTATTTTAGCAATAATAGTACAGTCTTAGACAGGCTCCACAAACAAAAGAAGTAATGAGAATAGAAAGCCATACTGTATATATCACACAGACAAGAAGAAAAGAAAAACACCACTACAAACATACCTGAAAGAAATGATCCTTCAGTATCCTGTATAGAAGTTTTCCATTGAAAGCCCACACATTGAATCCGTTTTCCATCTCATGAACTGAGGTAACTGCAGTCACGACATATCTAGAAACAGAAACAGAAAAAGAAATATATAGCCTTGATTTCCAATGAAGAATTAAAACTAACAATAGTATTGTGTTAATCTCAACAAACAGCCAAACTACTCGAATCAGATCAATACCAGCTTCACTAAGCCAACTCACCTTCCAGTAGGATCCCATTCGACATCTGTGGCCATGAAATGCTCGGTGTTTACCATAGTTTCAAGCTCATCGACATTATAAAATTCCAGCTGTCCTTGAAAATTCTTCAATCCTGCTAGTAAGATAAACCGACCACCAGGTGACCAATAAAGAGCATTTGCCTGCTTGCCCTTCAGAGTGGTAAGCTTTAGAACTCTTCTATTAGATGCCTTCATTGTATAAAAGCTAACATCAGGCCTAGGGTTATCACCATGGATTACTGCAAATCTATGACCCTTTGGCTCCCAAGCAAATGCAATAACCTTGTCATTCTTATTCTCAAGCTCTAGCACCTCAATGGGTATATCCCGTTCCCTAATACGGAAAAGCTCAAATCCAGTGTACGTGCTCTTCTTTGTCTTGGTGTAACGGTCAACTTTGACAGCAAGATAGTCCCCGTTGCTTTGCCAGTACATTTTACAGTCATTTACACTGAAAAGGTTCTTCTGCCTCAACTCTTCCTTGCTGGGGATTTGAATCAGACTCATCTACAAAAGAACAATTGCTAATCAGTGACTTGTATTCCCCACAGAAATATAGACAAACACACACACTCAAGTACAAGACTAACCTTGGCAGGTTGGTTACCATGTTCCGGCACAAAAAGAGAGAGTACGGCATCTGTAGGTGACCAGCTGAAATCCATAACATTGTCAACTTTAATGGATTTCTTATCAATCAGACTGAAATTGTCAGACCCATAAACAGAAATGACATTCTTTCCAATTCTGGCAAAGTACTTGTCATCCCTTCCACCAGCCCATCTGCAAGAAGAATATTGGTAAACATAACATAGCATAAAGAGAATGAACACAGGCCAAGAGAAATATATAAGAATATTCGTATATAAAGATCAGAAAGCTAACTTGAACACTGGCCAAGAAACTCCAGTAACACCACCAGTGCCACCTACTGCAAAATCATCAACGCTACCTTTGAAATCTCTCATTACTTTTCCAGTCCTCACATCAAAGATATTCAGGACCACCCTCTGAAAAACAGAACAAACTCATATCAAGTATGCTAACTAAGCATAAACGAAATTGGTAGTACTATCCTCCTTTTCCATTCAATAATAGAACGAAAACACTTACATGGATATCCCTAGGATTGCTGGGTTCATGGCAACTGTAGGTTACCAGATATTTTTCTCCAGGAGAGAAGTCAATCATTTTAACCTAGACAAGAGGATGAGATTGAACACTCTCACGATTATTTCTACTATCGCATACAGATCTTTCAAGCAATGACACTTTCCAACAGAAACAAGGGGACAAAACCTGAGGATGAGAACACCGCATTATCTGATTAAAAGCAGAGGCACCTCCCCAAACAGCAGCACCCTGTCGGTGAAGAGTGGCCATGTAAGTCCCTAAAGGGGACCACTGCACATAACTTTCAGTCCAGAACTGCCAATATAGAAAAAAACAAAAAAAAAACCAATCAAGAACATGTTAGAGAACTGCTTATTGAGCCCTCCGACGTTAACTTCCTGTTTTTCAAGTGTACAACTAACACAGAGGGAGCCAGCATAACAAATGTAGTTGAGTATGTGTTCTCATTGTGCAACCATGCAAGTGCCTTGTAAATGCATCTAAGAAGAAATCTAGGTATAGAAAGTGTTGGAAGGAGAGAATCCATACAGGTCTTTTGTGAACAAGATCAGGTGCCAAAAGCCTAGCATCATTCCATAGAACCTCAGTGTCAGTCCCTGCGCGGATAACAAATTGATCCCGTCCCTTTGTATCCATAAGCCAATGCTGCAGGTTTTCCTATATGGCAGGAAATGAGAGCCAAAAAGCTCAAAAGAATATCATCATAGTACTACAATGAGGAAAAATAACTTTATTACTTTTATTCCTCATTTTTAAAGTGTTCAAAACAAAGGAAGGATGGAGATCTATATGGACTAACAGCAGATGCAGGGGATGTAAAGGGAAAAAAATATACCCTTGGACTGTATGGCTTGGTCTCCGGAGGGGCCCATTCATCTGGAACTTTCATAAACCTGTCAATTTCATCATACATATTCACTGCAAAAATGTGTGCTTTATCCAACTTATATCCATTTGTCTTCTCTTTAGCGAGCTCAGCTTCCTGTAAATGTGTATAAATTCAGTTTATGAATAACTACACAAAATCGATAAAGTCCAATGATTTTAGAAGCAACAATTACAAAGAATGCATTTTGGAAAACAATTAATGTTTATATCTCCAAAGCACAACTCTCGCAGTCAAGGAGTACAGGAACTGCCTATCTAGGATCAGGACAACCTGATGGAGAAGGCAAGAATTTGATATTATGATCCATCAAAATCACAGCCCATATCCTACTAACCTACAATCATATGATATAAACCTCAAATACAATTGAAGCATTTGTAAACCAAAATTAGGACAGCAATGGGATTGCATATCATTACATACAATTGTATAAGATCATGAGATAAAGAGTAAAATCCTACTTTTTTTTTGAAAGGTTTACTAATAGTACTATAAAGTAGTAATAGTAATATATCCATTTCACTTGAATTATTTGTAAAATAAAAAATCATTTGTGGTAGGAAAAAAAAATCTTCTTTAATTCCTAAATCCACATGATTACTTATAGACGTTCAAAGTAGTGCAGTACATGTTGCATGCTGTGAAATTGTAATAGTTGTGGGATTCTAACTTTTGAGATTAAGTACATGAATATGTTCCATACATATATTTAAGTTCTAACTTCAAAATTCAAACCAATTTCACATTTTTAACATCCACTTTGATACTTAGTAACTTTCAAGCTACTAGAAGATCCTACAATCACATATGAACAATCCGATCTTAAACACAAAACAAGATACCAACATAAATTCCTTCATCAACATGTATTTTCTGACCTTGACAGCACAAGTCCTCCAAACGGAAGCCGAAAGATACAAGCAAAGAGCACAATGATAAACTGAGAAGTTCAAGAACAGGCACATACAAGTATATCTACAGAGAGCAGCTTAATCTAAGAGTGAAACCGAACACTATGCTATTCTAAAATGGCAATGTATTAGTTTTGCTTGAAAAACCCATTTAAACAAACATACAGAAAAGCAGCTTGCTCTGCTCAAACAAATAATGTTGTGCACAACAATGTTAACCGTTATTTAACTAGGTAAAATCAGAGGGGTAATAGAAAGAATTGAAAGTATGTAAGGACCTGTGGGGTATTGAACTCAATAAAGGCGTAACCCAGGGAATGGTCAGTAGCGGGGTCTGTAGGCATCCAGAGGCCATTCTCCTTAATCACACCAATCTGACTGTAAATCTTTCTAAGAACCCCTTCTAGCTTCTCAAATTTCTTCTTTGGCACCCGTGGCAAATTATCAACCACAATTATGTTTCTGAATCCTTGGTCGAATTCAGAAGAGTCCTCCTCCACACTGAGACTGAGGTCTTCATCATCACTACACAAACAAAGACAAGAAGTCCAGTCAAATCCCTAAACAAAAGAGCTTGCGGAATCTATTGTAACTAGGCTACCTTTGAATTCCACATTCCTCTCCGGATGGGAGTTGGATGGAAGAGAAATCGATTAGGGTCAGATCAATATCAAGCCGAGCAGCAGTTATGTTGATGTCCATCGTCCTTGTTGACACGACGTCCGCCGCCATGGTCGGTAGCGTATGCGTGAGGAAGATATTACCGGTCGATTCTTCTGCAAAAGAGATAAGTGTAGGATTAGGAACTCTAAAGCTCGAAACCCACACAATCTCAACACGTTAGAGTCGGCTAAGGTTGAAGACTGACCGAGAAGTAGCTGCAAGCTATTATGGAAAGGCGAGAGCTTTGAGAATTGAAGGGAATTCTATCTGTCTATATATAGAAGCCGTAAGGTTTCTGCGACCTCAGTTTTTTCCACAGTTTTTTCCACACGTCGTTCTGTGGACGTGTTACGTAAAATTTCGTCACATGTCAACCTATCTTCGATCAACGTCTTAAATTATTAATTTTTTAATAGCCACATCATGTGATATTTTTTCATCATTTTTTAGTAACTAGTTTTGATATTCTAACAATATGATTCATGTCCACCCCGATATTTTCTATAAATAAAGATTATAACTTATCTTTAAATCTGCTTTTAAGATATTTTTTGGACAATTTACAAACAAATCTTTAGGTTACCATTTATTTTTGAATGAAGTCATCGTACTTCCTTTTAAGTAATCTAAGTACTAGTGTTAGTGTATACATATCTACTATCTACTACTCCCTCCGTTAATTTTTGTTTGATGTTTTAGCCTATTAGACTTTGTTAGAAAATATTTGATGTTTTAGACTTTTGTGCACAAGTTGTTTCAGATTTGCCCTTTGTAAATCTCTCCTAAATAAATTCTCTCCGTAACTAATCAGCACAATTATCTTTTTTTCTTCTTTTTTAAAAAGAAAGTTGGTGAGATACACTTATATATATGACATCCATATCTTTTATGGATTATTTTAAAAGTAAAATAAGGAATGATGAATTTAAAGTTAAAGAAATTAAAATAGCTCAATAGGGTTAATTAAGTAAATTTGTATGCTTTCTTAATTTCATGTTCAAAAGCTAAAACATCAAACAAAATTGAACGGAGGGAGTATATAATACAGTATAAAGCAGAACCCAAGTCTGTGTAAAATTTTGCGCCACAAATCTACTTAATATCTTATCCAATTTCCCTATATATATACTTGATATCTTATCCCATTCTTTATATCTTAAGGTGTTTTCCTAACATGTCTTTATTGATATCTTAATCATTTTTCTTTATTAATCAGTACAAAATTTGTCATTATAAAATCTTGAGTATCATCATATGTCAATACAAATGTGACAAAATGAATATAATTATTTTAAAAATAACATTGTATTAATAAAAATACACATATAAGTCAATAGGTTCGGGTTCGGGTCTATCGTGTTTAGATTGTAAATTCTCAAGTTAAAGGCAAATTCGTGTCAAAATTCGATCGAATCAGTTATTTCGGGTTTATATTTACATTACCCGTACCATGTACGGGATTTGTACTGTTTTTTCCTTTAATCTATATCATGATCTTGCATTATGATATTTAGATAGGACCAAGTCCATTTTTGTTCCAAAATATGTAATATCAATTAAGAGTATGATTTATCTTTAGATTTCATTATTATTATTATGTTTTTTTGGTCGAATATTATTATTATATATTATTTACAATTTACATACAAACCAAATTAATATTTAATTTTCAAACCAAATAAAATTAATATTATTTTTGGATTATAATTTTTCATTATGAATTAGTTTTTTGCTAATTTATTTTACAGTTTTTATTTAAACAAAATCTAAATTTCCGATTTGTATTTTTCGATAACATCTGTATAAAATAAATTATTACCATGTTTCCATTTAAAAACATACTTCCCAATTATTAACAATTTTACTTATTAAAATTTACTATGACTCGATGTTGGATTTGGATATAATTTGTAATGAAACTGAATTTTTCCCATTAAAAACGCTCCAATATACTATTGGTATTGTGTATGTGAACTTATTGCTTTAACACACTTTGTATATGGTAGTATAGATTATTTGACAAAGATTATCTCTGTATTTGAGAATATATATCTTTATGAAACTTATTTATGGTAATTGAAACTTGAATCTGAATAAAAAAATTTACAACCTTTTATCCATCAACATTGGATATGATTTCACATTATCAGATTAGTGGTAGTTTTTCTATTTTATTTTATTCAACGTTCGATCATAAAATATATCATTTAAAATTGTTAAAAATGTAACATAGTTTAACTTTATATGACATTAATATTTGTGATAGTTCTATTTAATTTTATAATAGTTATGGATAATACTTAATTAAGAAATACTTCGTTTTAAAATTTAATCAAATACCCAGTGCCAAAAATAAAAATTTGATATATTATATATTACATATCCCAAAATAGAATGAATTTATTAATTTACTTCCCTTTTGATTATGTATTTTGTACTTATGGATTGTATCATTGTGAATTTGTTCAATTTACAATAACATTTCATGCTTCAGGGTTTATTTATTTATTTGTGATGTCTAATGTAATGACATAAAATGGGTGGCTGTCTAGTTGATGTTACTTAAATAATTTATAATTTTTTTTAATTAAAAATCTTAATAATTACTTTAAGAGAGTTATCATAATTTATAATAATCACATTGTATATCAATATAGATAAAGTACAAAAACAGTGTTTTTTTTCTTTTCATTCATTTAAAGAAACAAAGAATGTAAACTTAATTGGGGATAGATAGCTAAATATTTAATTCAAACATGAAAAATCATATTATTACTTAATTTTACCTTTTTACCAAACTACGATGAGTTTTGATAAGAATAGACTATGATAAGATTACACCGGTTTAACCTTTTTAACATAATGAATTAAAGTGTGTACCCAAATGTAGAATATATAATCAATTTATAGACAATAAATACACAATATCATCATAGAAATAAATCCGCGCAAGGCGCGGGTAATTATGCTAGTGGATAACTGTTTCATTCGATTCAACAACAGCAGATTAAATAAATGAGCTAGTTAGGTTTCCGCAATGGGAAGGCAAGGACCGGGTTCTACAAATGCCATAGGCAAACCGGGTTTTAGGGAATTGAAAAAACTAAAATAGAAATACATACTTCATCAGTTCCAAAAAAACTTGACTAGGATGGAAATAGGTTACATCCTTACATTATAGGTTATCATGGGAGGCAAATTTGAAAAAAAAAAGAAGGGAAAATACATGAAATGGACAGGTTTTTTGAAACAACATAGAGTGTGAAAAGGGTCAAGTTTTTTGAAACGGAGGGAGTATTAAACTGGAGACAAACGAGCCAAAACAGAGTTGCATAGCCTTCGAACTGTAACACAAGAAAATAGAAACAGAAGGCTTGGAAGAGAGGAAGTGCAATACGGCTCAAGTGAGTCCTAAATTTATGTTTTAACTCTATTTTCCCGGACAAAATCATCTTATCAACTTTTAGTAAAATAATTTGATTGCACCTTATACGTGTATAAATTATTAATATTATAACTAATATATCATTGAAATTCTATCCATTTCTTAAATACATTATTAATCTTATTATATGGTACATTAGAGATTAAAATAGTAAAATAAAAATAAAATAGGTCAATTCCAAATTAAACTACATCATTATTTTTCTAAATCATCCTAATTGGGTGAAATTTATTTTACTTATTGTTTAGAAGGATTTAATTATATAACAACAACGTCCTATTTGAGTATTGTCAAACCAATACACAAACTTTGCACGCATAGCAAAAACGCTCTCACCACCTTATGTCTCCACTAGTTGACTTAGTTGACTCAACACTTGACCAAGTTACCTTGATAGTTGACCAATGTTGACCGACATTGACCGTTCTTTGACCGTCATTACTTGATCACTTTCATCACTCAATCGACACTCAGCCACTCTATCCTCACCCGACCACTTGTCATCAATCGACCACTCTCATCACTTGATCATTCTGACATCACTTGACCATTGTGTCATCATTGATCATTCGATTCAATGTCATCACTGCCATCTAGTGATGACTTTCCAATGAAATTTGATAATATTCATTTTCTCATCACTAATGACATTTGTTTTGTCATCAAAGGGCCTTTGGCAGTACTTGTTTATCATTACGAGTGTCATCCACTCGTTTTTCATTATGTGTGTTGCCAAAGGGCTTTGGTGTACGTCATTAAGGGTATCATCAAAGGGTCTTGGTAATACTAATTTGTCATTGGGAGAGTCATCACTCGTTTTTCATTATGACTGTCATCAAATGGCCGTCATCACGAGTGTCATCAAAGGGACTTGATGATTCATGTTTATCATCGCTCATTTGCTATAACAAAGAATTCTCATCACAAGTACGATTCTTTTAAATCGTTACATAAAATATATATCATCAAAATGACATCATATAAAAAAAATTGTCGTTATTACATAAAAAATGAGTTAACGTATGAATAACTTCAGGATAAGAACAACAAATAAAAGACTCCATCAACAAGTAATAGTAATAACAAGAAGCACTTTTGATAAGAAAATAATTAGATTAATGGACCAACTGTCACCTTGGATATGAAAGATTCTCCTTACAGAATTAAAGGAAAAAATCACAAAGCTTCTTTGAAATTACAAAAGAGCAACTATATAAAAAACTCACAAGAACATTTGCAGAATGTTTTATGCTCCAATACAAATTGGACTAGCATAAGCACAATCACGGTAAATCCACTTCTAATTTAGACAATTTTGAAACGAATATACTCCAAGTTTTTATTGAGGCACTCTCCTCAACGTTGGAATATCTTATACTAATTAATTTTCATACACTAATCGTGAAAAAATCTTCGTGAATAGCCAATTGCACATTTTCAGGCAAAAATGTTGTACCAAATTTACCGATGATCATAAAAAAATCAAAATAAACAAAAACATGGAGCTAATCTTCCTATCATCTTCATTAATGCCTTCTTTGTTGCTCTCATATACTAGATTGAGACAACAATTATGATTGGCTCTAAAGTAACTTCATAGATGACGATGTGTGGTGCCAAATCTGGCTATTCACGATCACTACACTCACTGCCTTGTTGTAGTGAATGATGATGAAAACATTAGCGGCTTTTGGCCTTCCATTATTGGCTCTTGTTCTATGAATCGTTATCTCCAACATCCGTTAAAGGGTTGTGGACAAATCAACGACTTCAAGGCAACCTTTACTAGAGACTTCACAAGGAAGTAGTGGTAAAATCCGGAAGAAGCGACTCCAACGAGTAAGAGGTCTTCGCCAGATCTGAGTAACGAGAAAGAGAAAAATATGACCACTAGGAGCTGAAACATGAGCCGGGATTTACAATTTATGCTACATGGGCAGATAAACGCATGTTGGTTCGCAATTCTCAAATAGGGGAATAGTCATTGACGCTTACTGTAAATCCATGTATTTTTTTGTTAAAATGTAATTATAGATTCCACGTATAGTCATTCACTTGTCAATCAATTGTTATTTCAATAAAGATTGGAGTTTTCTTTGTAATGGAGAACTAACTCTCCTCTTGAGTTTATTCGATCAAGGAAGCTTTACTATGAAGTTGTGAAAATCTGGTAACTTCTTTATCCCTAGGTCTTTATTGATACTCTTGTGCTTCATCCCATGATCTATGTTTGATTTTATGAGCCTGATCAACTTGTTTAATTATCTTATATCTATTGTTTGAATTAGGATTGGTTGTTGTCTATGCATCTTTCCTATTTCTCGAAACAACTCTATTCTAGGACCGTGGACTAGTTTAGGGAAGAGTATACAATGGTTTATTTATGCATGAGACTCGTAGCTTGATTGCATGATTTGATTTCCTAATATCCCTGTTCTCTATGCTAATTCTAGGTTAAGCGTCCTTGCCTAGGGTTATAGAATTGCTTGGACCGTGGACTTCCGATTGTTTATGATCGGGATTGAAATTGACCTAGGCATATAAAGAAGTGGATGAATTCATGATCAACTGATTAATAAAGTGGAATTGATTGGATAAACTCTACTTGATAACTTTGATTGAAAACAACTTTCAAAACCCCCCTCTTGATTACTTGCATGAAAACCCTAAAATATAACTTGAAACTGATTCCTTTGGGTTCGACCCCTTGCTTGCTACTGTTTGTTTGCATGTTTGGGATTTATTTTTGATAAGGGAACAACGACTTTGCCCGAGTCAAGGAGCTTCTATTAATGTCCTCCCATATACATGTATGAGAAGTTAGGTTTAGGTCCTTTGTAAGATACTAACTTTACTATTGAGCTACCTGACCACTCGAATGTGCACCCGAAAGGGATAGTGGAGGATGTATTAGTGCAGGTGGATAGTTTGATTTTTCCTACAGATTTTTTTTATGATGGAGATAGGAGAAGGGAGATAGGATCCAATTATGTTGTTAGGTCGTCCATTCTTGAAAACAACAAAGGCGGTGATTGATGTTACCAAAGGATTACTTTCCATGATACATGGTGGCAAGGAGGTCTAGTTTCACATTGATGAGGACCCGTTTTTAGCTTTACGACGTCGAACCATTGATGAGCTCTTCCATTCCACACCTCTTCTTTGTATGTGAGTCTTCATTGAGGACAATGAAGGATTTAAGTATGGGGGAAGGAGTACTCACCACGCTTATCCTAGCTAGTGTAGTTAGTTGTTTTTGCTTCGATTTGCTTCAATATTTTTGATTTCCTTCTTTTTATGGATCACTTGCACTATACCTTTTTACATTACAAACAGACTAGAAAAAGAAAGAAATAGAAAAAGCCATAAAGATTGATGAAAAAAGCGTATAAATCCTAGGATGAGTTGAAAACCCGAAAGGGCGGCTTAGGTAATAAGCACGTAACTCGGACCAGCATTAGGCTAGGGTAATATGAGGTTTATGAGTGATTGTGAGATTTCTAAGCACACTTTGAGAAAAATGGCAAGAGCGGATAGGGGAAACCAGAAAGAACACCTAAGCAGAATTGAGTGTAAAAGTCTAAGTGATTTAGAATTGTTCTTGCTTCGGGACTTTGGGGATTCATTATAGATTTGGGTAGATCACCAAGGGTTCTCTACACCATTTAGAGCTTGAGTGTTATATCATGTCGTGAGTTGTGTGCTTTCAGCTTTATTGTTTTGCTCACTATTACTCTACTATTTTGGGTTTGGGTTGAAAGTTGAGTGTTTTTGTCTTCCCTTGTATTTCCTGAGATATTTGATGTGATGATTGTCATATTTAGTTTAAGCGTTCTCGAGGAAGAGCAAGATCTAAGTATGGGGGAATTTGATATGCTCTATTTAAGATGTGTCAACTCTTGTATTTTAGTGGCTATATTGAGTGTTCTAGGTTAGTGTTTTGTGCTTATTTGTAACATGAAGACAAAAGACACAGGGATTCAAGATACAAGAGTTTTCTAGACAATATCTCGAAGTAATGATCACCACTGTAGAAGAACCGCCGGCGCAGTTATGCTAGAGCCAGAAAATTCTATCTTTAGGAGGCCGCGTGCTCGGATATGTGGGCGCGAGCGAGGTAGCAGCAATTCATGATGCCTTTGACCCGACGTTGAACGCGAGCGCGACAAACCTATCACGGGCGCAGTTTGGTTACAGAACCGGGACAACGTTTTACTATCTTCTTTCCTTCTTTTTCATCTATTCTTTATCTTTTATAGTCCGGTTGGCATGTCTTCCGACTACTATTTAAGTAGAGGCTTGACTTAGGTTTTAGTACCTTCTACATTCGATATTCATTTGATAGTTTACTTTTGTATTATGGAGAACTAAACCTCTTTGGAGTTTATTCATTCAAGGAAGCCTTTTATTGACATTGTGAGATTTGGGTAAATTCTTTATCCTAGGTTGATATTGAAACTCTTTGTTCTTAATTTTATGATCTATATTTGATTTTATGAGACTGGTCACCTTGTTTGATTGACTTAGATCTATTATTTGAATACGTTTGATTGTTGTCTTTGCAATCATTTTTATTCTCGAAACAACTCTTTTTGGGGATTGTGAATTGAATTTGAGAAGTGTATTCAATGGTTGTTCTATACATGAGACTCGTTTGATTGCATGATTCAGTTTCCTTATATCCTTGTTTTCATTGCATGATTTGGATTAAGCGTCCTTGTTTATATCAATGTTTTGCTTGGACCGTGGACAAGCAGTATAGGATTGGGATGAACTTAGGAAATATAAAAAAGTAAATGAACCTATGATCGATTGATTGAAAAGGTGGAATTGATTGAATGAACCCTGCTTTCCTTTATTGATATAAAACCTCTCTAAAACCCCCGCTTTTTTGTCTTTGCTTTGATTGCACTGAAATTGCCTGAGAACATTGATTCATTTGGGTTCGACCCCTTGCTTTCTTACTATACTGGTTTGTTAGTTTATGGTTAATTACTGTTGATTGTGGCATGACGACCTTGTCCGAGTCAGCGTGCGTTGTGGAATGCAGATCCAAGACGACTTTATTTTCTATCGTATTTTCTTCTTCTTATCTTTTATTTTCGGGAAGTTTTTCCTTATGGACACTATTTAAGTAGGAGACTATTTAAGAAGAGGCTTTCCTTAGTTTTTAGTATCTTAACTCATTCAATAATTAACCCTCTTTTATTCATAGATTTCTTAGATTGTATTATGAAGAGCTAAATCCCACTAGAGGATTATATAAGAAGTGAAGCATATTGATGAATTCGTGAAGTTTTGGTACAATTTCTTATCTTGAATAACATCTCTTCTCTTTGTGCTTAGTTCCACGAACATTGTGTGATTCTTTGAGTATGATCAACTAATTGAGTTATCTTTAATCTATAGTTTCAATTGATTTGATTGTTTGTCTATTTGAAGTTATCTTTTCTATGAAAACAACATGATTCTTGGACCGTGGATTAGGATTAAGATAGAGATTAGATTGTTTTATCTTGCAATTGACTCGTAGATTGATTGATTGATTTGATATCCTGCATATTCCTACTCTCTTATCTAGATCTAGTGTTGGGACGCTATCAAGAACGCCTGCGTACTTGTTAGTGTTCCACACAACCGTCCCTTAGTTTTGATATGACAAACTCACTATGATTCTAATAAAGTTGTCCAAGTGTTCAGGAACGTCTATGATCAAAAGGACAACAAGTGTGTATGAACGTCCCATAAGCTTAGGGACGCCAGCTAACAGGAAGTAAGGACGAGCAAGAGACTACTTGAGCAAGGACGGAGTCCCAAGCAAGTAGGAACGCAAGAATGGAGTCCTTACTCACTAGCCGACAGGATGACATCACTCGACAAATGTTTGATCATCTAGGGACACGTGGAGACCGATCCTGTAGCAGAGTCCAACACTACGTGGCGGACGATCCTGTAGCAGAGTTCATCAACACGTGGCGGCCGATCCTGTAGCGGAGTTCATCACACACGGCTGGATACAGGAAGCTTCCTCATCACCGCCAAACTCGTGGAAGAAGATCCTGTAGCCACGTACCTGAAGGGCATGATCGTCAGAACGAGAATAACGCCCTTCCCCAAGTCCTATAAATACCGCAAGGCATTTATTGTGACGTTAACGCTTTCAAGAATATTAAAAGAGAATCATAGGAAAGCGGCTCACTCAAGAACACGAAGAACTAACTCAAGAACTCAAGAACAGTGCTTAGACCTGAGTTAGATCGAGTGAGACTTGTAAACAAATCACAAATCAAGTTTGTAATCAAAAGAGAAAGAGAGTTCTGCGAAGTACTGCAGAACGCAGGGATAGGAGTCCTTTAGTAGATTGAACTTGCTTAAGTTGTAGGCTTAGAGGAGTCCTTTACTAGTGGACTTAGGGAAAAGCTAAGTGCCAGAGAACTGTAAAGACTCGCCAGTACAACTGTAAGAACGTTCAATATAAAGGAAGAACTATTCAAAAATCCTCCAAGGAGGTAGAGGTTTACACTCAAGGACTACTTGGTCTTGAGTGGTTCCTCTATAACTCATTGTGTTCATTACTTACCTGTTTAGTCTTTATTTCCGCTGCAATTCTGAAAGGACGCCCCTACACCTCGTAGGGACGCTCGACCAAAGAACGCCTCTACTTCAAGTAGAGAACTTTCATCAGACTAACGATCCAACAATTGGTATCAGAGCAGGCGCTCTAGATTCTTACTGAGTTGCAGGTAAAAATGGACATGGAACCGATTGGAATCTCGTTCGTAAAGCCTCCGCGTCTGACGGACGGCAACTTCAACCGCTGGAAAAACAGATTTGAGAACTTCTGCAGAAGCACAAATTATCAATGCTGGAATGTTATCAGAAAAGGTGATCTTAAAGTTCCTGCTGACAAAGTTGACAAAGAGGACGATTGGGGTCCTGATGAGTTCAAGCTCATGGAAACCAATGCAAAAGCTATTTGTTTTCTTCAAGCGTCCCTCTGTGAGAGAGATGCTACAAGAATTAGCAATCTCCCCACCGCAAAACAACAGTGGGAAGCTCTTGAGAAATTTCATGTGGGAACTGCAGAGATGAAAGAGGACGTCCAGCTGAAGATCAAAAAGGAGTTCTATGCTTTTACTATGCTGCCAAATGAAACGGTGAATGACTACTCGTACCGTTTTGAGGCCCTTGTCACCAAGATGAGGAACTTGGGCGTTCCAGAGACAGAAATCTCCATGAGAAACAGAGTTCAAGTAGTTATCGATGGGTTGACTGGAGTCTGGAACTTTGATAGGACAACTTTCAAAGAAAACACAGCCAACAAAACTCTAGATATGGAAGAGATCTATGGGAAGCTCAGGGGGTACGAAGAACGTAGAATCACTGACATGGCCCAACTAGGAAAGAACCCTCAAACTGATCTTGCTTTGGCGTCCACAACACCAGAGTACGCTGAATACCTACGCGGACAAAGAGACCTGGCATTGATGATGCAAAACAAAGAAAAGCTTGAGAGCTTGCGTCCCAAAGAGAAAGAAAGAAAGTCAAAGGAAGAAATTGACTCAGATGAGGAACTCTCTCTTATTCACAAGGCTCTTAAATACTACAACAAGAAAAACAAGCATAGTAGCAAGAACAAATCTTACAAAAAGGAGAGTCCTAAATACACAGAAGCTGAAATGAAGGAACTCACATGCTACAAATGCAACAAGAAAGGACATTTTGCCAAAAAATGTACCATGGGAGCGTCCTCCAAGGACAAGAAGAAAGCCCTTATTGGAGCTTGTACAGCTGCATGGGATGATCTCAGTTCAAGTGATGAGGAACGCGATGATCAAGTGGCGTACATGGCAGTAGAGGACGCCCCAGTTGTTGAAGAGAACGCTTCCGATAATGAACAAGAGGTAACTCATGACTCCATGATGCGTTCTTTAGAAAAATGTTCAAAACCAAAACTCCTTAAGCTTATTGGTAAAATCATGGAGGAAAGTCTTGTCATGAAAAGAAGAATGGATGAACTAGAAGATGAAAACATTGTAGTTGAATGTGAGAACTGTAATTCTATGACTATTCAACTAGAGTCCTCATGTGAAGAAACTAAGTCTCTAAGAACTGAATTTGTGTGTCTTAAACTTGAGAACGCCAAGCTTAGGGAAGAAGTGAAAGTTTTGGGAAAGAGTCCCATAGTTGAGGAAGTAAAACCGATAGTTTTTGTTCCAGCCAAAAGAGGACTAGGATATGAATCTGATTCTAGGAACTCTCTCCCTAGTGACTTTAAGGCTAGCAAAACTTCGGAACTTGAACTGGAAAAAGAGAAAACTAAAAATCTCCTTGAAAGGATTAGAGTTCTAGAGAGTGGAGAAATAGGTCAAGAGGACTACTACACCAATTCCACCAGTCATAAAATTTACAAGAAAATTGCTAAAGGGGACGGCTCAAAGGTGTGCGATCCCCAAAAGATGAAGCAAAACAAAATCCAACGTCCCAACAAGAAGTACTACCTCGGTACTTACTACAGGACGTGCTGGTACTGTGGACAAGGTGACCACTTCAAATATGACTGTGTAAAACTTAAGGAAGACATTGAGAGTGGGAAAGTTGCTAGGACTAACAATAGAAATGCTAAGTCCGTTCCAAAAGCTAATTCTAGGCGTCCTAGACGATCTAGAAGTTCTTTCCACAGAAATGCTATTTCTAATGATGTTAACATAAATGACTATATGCCAGAACCAAAGTTTTATTATTGTAATGAGCCAGGTAAGGAACACCTTGCCTGGGTCGCCAAGAACTAACCTTGTTTTGGCAGGTGGAAGTGAGGGGACGCCCATGGATCATCGATAGTGGCGCCTCAAATCATATGACAGGAAGCCAGATCCATCTCACTTCTATCCAAAGTAGTGCCACGGGAGGAACTGTCTCGTTTGGCAACAAGGGCAAAGGAAAGATCAAGGGAACGGGAACTGCTATTCTTAACCCGTCCATCAAAGCAACCAACGTGAGTCTTGTTGAAGGACTTGGTTTCAATCTTCTTAGCGTCTCTCAGATGTGTGATCAAGGTGAAAACCTAGTCACATTTGACTCAAAGGAGTGCCTCGTCATCAACAAGAAGTCAAACAAAGTTGTTCTCAAAGGAGTTCGCAAGAACAACATCTACATCTTCAATCAAGAGTTCAAGCCCAAATCAGAATTATGTCTATCTGCTTCAAAGAAGGACGCTGATCTCTGGCATTGTCGTCTTGGCCATGCTGGACCTAGCACAATTCTCAAGTTGCACCAAAGGAATCTTGTGAAAGGTCTTCCCCGGATTGATCCTGAGATGGTTGAACAGTGCGAAGCCTGTATCAAAGGGAAGCAAACGAGAACGTCTTTCAAGTCAAAGAACGAAGTCAGCACAAAGAAGCCTCTGGAACTCCTCCATATGGATCTTTGTGGACCAATGAAGACGTTGAGCTACGGTGAAAAGAGGTATATTTACGTTCTTGTAGATGATTTTTCTCGATTCACTTGGGTTCTTTTCTTAGCTTCCAAAGCAGATTGTTTCAATGCGTTCAAAGTCTTCATCAAACAAGTAGAAGTTGCCCTGGAGACGTCTCTCAAAGCCATAAGATCAGACCATGGGACGGAATTCCAGAATTCAGAGTTCCTGGCCTTCTGTGATCAACATGGTGTCTCGCACAACTTCTCAGCTCCAAGGACTCCACAACAGAATGGAGTTGTGGAAAGAAAGAACAGGACGCTAGAGGATATGGCAAGAACTATGCTTTTGGCTAATAGCGTCCCCAAGTACTTCTGGGCGGAAGCTATTGCCACAGCATGCTACATCATTAATCGTGCCATGATCCGTCCTCTGCTGAAGAAGACGTCCTATGAGTTGTTGAATGGAAGGAAGCCTCGCATCGATTATCTCAGAGTTTTTGGTTGCAAGTGTTTCGTTCACAACAATGATAAAGAAAAACTTGGAAAGTTTGATGCAAGGAGCGATGAAGCCATATTCCTTGGGTACTCTCTCACCAGCAAAGCATATAGGGTTTTCAACAAAAGGACTCTAAAACTTGAAGAGAGTATTCATGTTGTGTTCAAGGAGAGTTCTTCTCACAAAGAAAAATCAAGTAAGGAAGAACGCTCCTCATTGCATCAGCAGGACGACTCTGAAGATGAAGCTGAAGATTGGACCTCAGGAAAATACTATGTCTCTAAGAACACGTCTCCAAATCCTGAAGAAATCTCTGTGGACGCTCCTAGTGTTATTCAGGGAGTTACATCTCATAGTGAATCTCCAGTTCAACAGGATGTAGTTGAATCAAGTCAACAAGGTGGGCAAAGTCAAGGTGTGGACGCTCTCTCTGAGGGGGAACGCACTGAAGACGATGCTCAAGATGATAGTGATGATTCTGATGGAGATATTGAGCCAAGATTTGCTCATTTATTTCAAAGGGAGTCCCGCTTCTCTAGGGACCACCCAACTTCTCAAATTGTATCTGATCCGTCTCAAGGAGTTCAGACCAGATCAGCTGCTAGCAAGTCCCAGAGTGCAAATTTAGCCTTTTGTGCATTCAATGCCTTTGTCTCTATGGTGGAACCAAAGAATATCAAAGAAGCACTCCAGGACGCCGACTGGATTCAAGCAATGCAAGAAGAACTCAATCAGTTTGAAAGAAACAAAGTTTGGACTCTCGTCCCACGTCCCAAAGGCAAAAATATCATAGGGACGCGATGGGTATTCAGAAATAAGCTCGATGAGAGTGGACGTGTGTCTAGGAACAAAGCAAGACTGGTGGCTCAAGGATTCAAGCAAGAGGAAGGCATAGACTATGATGAGACCTTTGCTCCTGTTGCTAGAATTGAAGCCGTTCGTCTTCTTATTGCCTTCGCCGCTCACAAAGGATTCAAGCTATTTCAGATGGACGTCAAGACTGCCTTTCTCAATGGAAAGCTAAAGGAGGAAGTGTATGTTGCTCAGCCGCCTGGCTTTGAGGACGCCTCTCATCCGGACCATGTGTACTACTTGGACAAAGCACTTTATGGACTCAAGCAAGCCCCTCGTGTCTGGTACGACAGGTTTGCGTCCTTCCTTTTGTCTCATGGGTACACTAGAGGTTCAATTGATAAAACTTTGTTCATAAAGAAAGTTCACAAGGACATTTTGATTGCTCAAGTTTATGTTGATGATATTGTCTTTGGTAGCACTAACATGAAGCTTGTAGATGAGTTCAAGTCCTTAATGAGTAGTGAGTTTGAAATGTCCCTCATTGGAGAGCTCAATTTCTTCTTGGGACTTCAAATCAATCAACTCAAGGAAGGGACGCGTATTCACCAACAAAAATATGTCCGTGAAATGATTGAGAAGTACGGGATGAACACGTCCAAACCTGTTGCAACCCCATGTTCTCCAAACTCGCGTCTTTACGCAGATGAACAGGGCAAGGACGTTGATCAAAAACTTTACAGAGGAATGATTGGTTCTTTGCTCTATTTGACCGCAAGCCGTCCCGACATTATGTTTGCCGTTTGCTTGTGTGCACGCTTCCAGGCAAATCCAAAGGAGTCTCACATGCAAGAAGTCAAGAGGATCTTTCGCTATCTCAAAGGACGCGACGATCTTTGCCTTTGGTATCCCAGGAAGACGTCCTTCAAGCTTGTTGGCTACTCGGACGCTGATTACGCTGGTCATGTGATTGATAGAAAAAGCACATCCGGAATGGCGCAGTTCCTTGGTTCATGCCTAGTCTCTTGGGGATCTAAGAAACAGAACTTTGTGGCGCTTTCAACTGCGGAAGCCGAGTACGTTGCTGCTGCTTCATGTTGTTCACAAGTTATCTGGATCAAATATCAACTAGAGGACTACGGTATCAATCTTGAAACTATTCCTATTCGTTGTGATAACACAAGTGCAATTGAGATTTCTAAGAATCCTATTTTTCACTCACGCACAAAGCATATTCATATAAGGCATCATTTCTTGCGTGACAATGTTGAACTAGGACTCATTAGTATGGAGCATGTAAGGACTGAAGACCAAATAGCTGATATTTTCACTAAGGCGCTTGATAGACGTCCCTATGAGCATCTCAGGTTGCTCTTGGGGATGATAACTTTTAAGTAGCAAGTCCCGTTCTACTATTCCCTCAATGATTGACTATGTTTAGTAGATTCTAAGTGTTTAAGGACTGTTATGCATTGAATTCATATTTGCAAGGACGCTAGTCTAAAACTTCATATGTTTGCTACTTTGGAACGCCATTCAATTGTTCTCTTTTTGTCTTCAAAAGAGTATCCCTGATCACCCAACCCTCATTATAAGCCGAAATGATGGGAACTCTAAGCTTACCCTAGCCGAGAACTCTGCAAAAGCGTCCTATGAGCTTCTTATTTTATTTTACGGGACGTACTTGCTCTGTTCTCAAATGGTTCGAAAGGTGATCACTGGGACGGTAAGTTGGTCCTTGGCTAGTTTGAAGAGGTACAGTTTTGCTAAGTCTGAGAGAACGCTCAGTGTTTATTGAGGAGAACGGCATTTCAGTATTTCAGGAGAATTTGAAGAGTCAGAATTTTGAACTTTTGAAAGTGTGAACAGTGACCGTTGCTTTTGCTCAAATCTTAAGGGGGAAGCTTTGCCACGTGTCGCACAGTAAAACAGTGTTAATTACCATTTGTGCCACCGCTTCCTCTATATAAGGCCAGAACAGTCGCTCTCGTTCATTTATTGCACTCAACCACTTTCTCGCTCTCGAATTTGCTCTGACATCTCTCTAGAACTCCGGCAGCTTTCTCTCACTAAAACTTCATCTGACAATGTCTCAACAACTAAAGAACGTAGTCGGATCTTCTACCGGCGGAAAGCGCCGAAGGCTTGTGAAGTCCCATCACATAGAGAAGCCAAAACCAATCGTTCTGAACGAGTCTCTGGTGGACTTCATAAACAGGAAGCCGCGAACCCTTTACAACCTAATAAGGGAACGCATGGACCTTCCTGAGGTCAAGAGGGACGCCACTAAGACAAAGAACTACGAACGCTTCATCGAGCGTTTCGTCATGCCAAGTCTTCACAATACAAACTACAAGGACTTGCCAGGACGGATGGACGACGTTCTGTTCTTTTCACAATTTGGAGGTGAGAATCTTGGCCCTCTACTTGAGCTGATTCCCGATCTCCACAACGCCGTCCTACCCGACTTCCCCATGTACCCAAAGGACTCTCTAGCTTACAAAATGCTCAAAGCTAGAGTTCCATCTCCCTCTTCCCCTCCTCCACAAGTTCCAACCTCCACCACACAATCCCTCAAACGTCCCACTCCTTCATCTCCTCTCTCCAAAACCTCCAAACAAACCTCCTCAAACCCCATTCAAATAGTGGATAAACTTCCACCTCACCTAAAGGAGGGACGCTCCAAGAAGACTCACGACCCAAGGCCCCTCAAAAAGGCCAAGACCTCGAGCGTCCCATCCTCCAAACCTCCCTCAAAAAGGCCAAGCTCCTCAAAACGGCCTTCCATCCTCTCAAAAGAATCCACTCCTCCTCAAATTCAAATCAACCAACTCCCAACTCCTCCTCCGTCCCCTCAACCATCTTCTCAAAATGCCATCATCCCCTTCCCTCCTCCGTCCCCGCTTAATTTGGCCCTTTTCCCCTCCGCCCCGGCCCACATCTCTCCCCCCAAGGACCCCGAGACTCCCAGATCTCGCCGTCCATCTTCAGAAAGTGGCCCAGAGGAGGCCTCGCGCACACTTGAGCACACCTTCCGCCGCCGTAAAGCTGGCGAGAAACCAAAGGTGCTAATGGCCAAGGAAGCGCCAGTGCAAATTGAGCACGTTCCCTCCTCATCTTCCTCCTCTTCCTCTGCAAGATCATCTGGAAGTGAGGAAGACGTCCCTGCTCAGGATTCCCCATTCATCGATGTCACTGGGGACTCCAATGACGAAGCAGAGGAGGTGAACGCCCCTGCACAAGTGGAGGACGCTGGTCTGCACCAGGTTGCTCCGGGAAACGCCGAGCCCTCTCTCTCAGAAGAGCTCGAACGTGATGCTGAAGAGGTCCCTCCCTACAGTCAATCTCTCCCCCTCCTTAACCCCTCTCCCCAAATCCAAACTGAAACCCTACAAGTCCTGGCGGACGCTGAGCCCATACATGAAGCTCAGGACGCCGAAGGCACGTCCCAGGGTCAAACCTCTGATGCCCCTCCAACCACATCCGGTGGTCAAGCTCATACAGATAAAGGCACAGAGGACGCTCCTTCAAGGGAAAATTTTGAAAATGACTCTGAGGACGAGTCAAGTGATGGCGAGGAGTCTGAAACTCCCAAGGGCAAACGAAAGAAGAAGCCCGACGGTCTCCCAGTGAAAGTTCTTAGTCCACTCGTATATTCCGAAGAGTGGCTAGCGTCCTTCTCACACGACAATGATGTCCAGGAGTTCCTTGAACTTCTGCGATTCCAGGGGTGGTTGACCGTAGGGCCTGCGCCAGCCATGGTTGACAAAGAGCAGATTAAGGCGTTCTTCAAGGACTTGCGCTACAAATCCAAAGACGGCTCTCTCCATTTCAAAATTGATGGTGAGAAAGCCTCTGTCAGTGAACGCCAAGTTAGAGCCTTCATGGGTCTTGCTGCCAAGAAGCCCCCGTCCGACGCCTTGAGTTCCCTTCCTAAAGGTGGTTTTGAGACAACTGATGAGGAACTACCTCTGGTAGAGCACGTTTTTCAGGGCAAGAGGCCACTAGGACTGGATAGGGTTGCTCACGTTCTGAGCAAAGTTGGCGCAATCGCTCACTACTTTATCTGCCGCGCCGTCCTTCCAAGGCAGGAAAAGCGTTCAATCGTGCAAACACACGATATTATATTGATTGACGCTTTCCTTGAACGCCGCCCCATAAACTTAGCACGGATAGCTATGCAACATATGGCTAAGTGTGGGAGGAAGAGACATGCTCTACCCTATCCTGGTCTGGTCAAGCTCATCCTTCAGTCTCAGAACGCCTACGATGACAGTGCTCCTCAGGAAGAACTTGGTCTCAAATGGAATGCTAAGAACGGCCTTGTTGAAATCAGGCACGATGAAGAGCTTCCATCAGTGATCAAACAGTTAGAGGCCGAGGCTGAGGAGCGAAGGTTAAAAGCAGCAGAAGAACGCATGGCTACTGATGCTGAAGCAGAACGTCTGGCTGCCTTACGACAGGAGTTCTCCCAAGTAGAAGAGCCAGCTGTAGACTTTAACGTTCTTGATGAAATGCTCATGGCTCCGTCTCCTGCTCAAGATCCTCAAATGGACGTTCCCTCTTCCAGTTCAGGACCAAGGCTCCGATCTGCTCCAGCAAACATCTCTGAGCATCCTCCTGCGGAACTCTTAGGTGCAATCATGGACAATCAATGTCATGTTTTCTCCGCCATCAAGGACTTATCCGCGGCTCTCACTAAGACGGCAGAACTTCAATCTCAACTTCTCAAGTTCTTCCAAGACCAAAGCCGTTCTCAGTGATTGCCAACACCCCGTTCACCCCTTGTTATTTTGCCTTTGCTTCTTTTGAACTTCAAACTTTATGATCTTGGTTTGTAATAACCGTACTCTAATTTAATTTGAATGGTTATTCCATTGTTTGCTTGCATTATGTGTGTTTAAGCGTTCCACTGCTTTTAGTTATGTGTTTATGCTAACGTCCTTATCACTTGTTATCCTTTTCGATGATGCCAAAAGGGGGAAGTGTAGTTTTGCAAAGATGCACTATGAAATAGTTATCTAGAATAAGCAAGTGTTAAGGGGGAACTATTAAGTGAAAAGTCTAAGGAACGCTCATGCTAGAATAAAAGAGAACGTTTAGAAACTTTTCTAGGACGCGACTCTCTCCCTAAAATCCAAAAGCTAGAGAATCAAAGATTGAAAAACTTGTGCTTATCAAAATTTCTCTGAGTATTAGAGGACGCCCCTAAGTCTTCATGCATGCTAAGTTCCAATGTCAAAACTATTTTGCTGAAGAGTTTGTCATCATCAAAAAGGGGGAAATTGTTGGGACGCTATCAAGAACGCCTGCGTACTTGTTAGTGTTCCACACAACCGTCCCTTAGTTTTGATATGACAAACTCACTATGATTCTAATAAAGTTGTCCAAGTGTTCAGGAACGTCTATGATCAAAAGGACAACAAGTGTGTATGAACGTCCCATAAGCTTAGGGACGCCAGCTAACAGGAAGTAAGGACGAGCAAGAGACTACTTGAGCAAGGACGGAGTCCCAAGCAAGTAGGAACGCAAGAATGGAGTCCTTACTCACTAGCCGACAGGATGACATCACTCGACAAATGTTTGATCATCTAGGGACACGTGGAGACCGATCCTGTAGCAGAGTCCAACACTACGTGGCGGACGATCCTGTAGCAGAGTTCATCAACACGTGGCGGCCGATCCTGTAGCGGAGTTCATCACACACGGCTGGATACAGGAAGCTTCCTCATCACCGCCAAACTCGTGGAAGAAGATCCTGTAGCCACGTACCTGAAGGGCATGATCGTCAGAACGAGAATAACGCCCTTCCCCAAGTCCTATAAATACCGCAAGGCATTTATTGTGACGTTAACGCTTTCAAGAATATTAAAAGAGAATCATAGGAAAGCGGCTCACTCAAGAACACGAAGAACTAACTCAAGAACTCAAGAACAATGCTTAGACCTGAGTTAGATCGAGTGAGACTTGTAAACAAATCACAAATCAAGTTTGTAATCAAAAGAGAAAGAGAGTTCTGCGAAGTACTGCAGAACGCAGGGATAGGAGTCCTTTAGTAGATTGAACTTGCTTAAGTTGTAGGCTTAGAGGAGTCCTTTACTAGTGGACTTAGGGAAAAGCTAAGTGCCAGAGAACTGTAAAGACTCGCCAGTACAACTGTAAGAACGTTCAATATAAAGGAAGAACTATTCAAAAATCCTCCAAGGAGGTAGAGGTTTACACTCAAGGACTACTTGGTCTTGAGTGGTTCCTCTATAACTCATTGTGTTCATTACTTACCTGTTTAGTCTTTATTTCCGCTGCAATTCTGAAAGGACGCCCCTACACCTCGTAGGGACGCTCGACCAAAGAACGCCTCTACTTCAAGTAGAGAACTTTCATCAGACTAACGATCCAACATCTAGGTTAAGCGTGCTTAGGTTTAAGTATTGCCTGAACCGTGGACAGGTGATTATCTATGATCGGAATTAGAATCAGTCAAGGAGTTATAAGAAACTAGATGAACTCATGATCGAATGATTCTTTGTGTGGATCTGATTAGATATCCTCTGATTTCTTCTTATTGATATCAAAATCTGTGTTTTGTGTGTTTGTTGCTCAAACCTTCTTAACCCCTGTCTTCCTCTTGATTGAACTGATTTTCTGAGAACAACTAATTCTTCTAGGATTTGACCCCTTATTTGCATGTTATACTCACTTGTTTAGTTAGGGTTATTAATTTGATTGATTGCATAACGACCTCTGTAGCTAGTTAGGAAACTCCCTTACAAAGGAAGAGATGACTTTCAGATGAAGACAAATGTTTGTGGCTGTACAACGTAGGAGAAAGCGACAACCTCGGAAGAACACCTCGGAGGAACCCGGAAGGAAAAAAGTGTCCTAGGAAGAGCAGACCATCACATCCACTATAAATACACCAACATGTATTTAGTGTGATATGATTTCTTCCGCACTCTCTCACTAGGAACTCAAGAACATGAAGAACACACAAGAACAAAGTGTGTGAGTGATCTTGATCGAGAAGAAGAAGTCCTCCAAGAACAAAATTGTTTCCATTACCAAAAAGTCTGAGTTTTTTAGGGACTAGGAAGCATGTGAGGTTTGAGTTTTTTGTACTTATAATTATTGTGTTAGGCTAGGTAGAGCTAGGCTAAAAAGAACTTCACTAGTAAAGTATAAGGGCAACCTCTTGTAGTATAGAGAAGTGTGATCTTCTCGTGTGTAATAGCTATAGGGACTCACATAATACAAGTAAAAGAAGTCATTCGAAATCCACCATAGAGGTAAAGGTTTACCCATGCAGACTAGTTGATCTAAGTGGGGTTCCTTTATAAATATCTGCTTCCCTTGTTTTACTTGTTTCCCTGCATTTGCTATATATCCTATTGTTCCGCTGCTTAAGTATGCCATCCTAAGAGTAAATGTGAGAACGTTTACTAGAGAGAGAATGGATAATGATCCTTGGGTGTTGATCCGTGTCAATCTAACGGTGACAAATATAATGTGCGTGGTACAGTTTTCTTTTGTACGCGTTCCCCCCTCATTTGTATTTCACGCTCTCTTTTTCTCATCTCTCTCTCCGCCTTTTCTCTGGAGCGATTCACCTTCTTCCTCCGGCGATTTTGGTTCTTCTCTTCGTTCTTCACCGATCTTTTGCTTTCACCTTCGTCTCTCTTTGTTATTGATTTTGATTTCGACATGTCTTCGTCTTTGAGTTCAAGCAAAAGTGAATATCAAGTTCATGCCTTGGGTTTTAATTCGCTTTGACTTTGTTCTCCATTGTTTGCTTATTACATTCGATTAAGAGGTGAAGTAGATGTTCAAAAATAGGGTTTTAGATTTTCTAATGGTGTTTTTGTTCATTTTGTTTTATGTTATGAAGCCGATGCTGCTCAATCGAGTCGTGTTTTGTCGGATAAAGAAAACCGAGCCAAGAGGAGAGAAGATCGTCGGTTGCATATTGAACCTGGTATTGATTTTTGTAGTTTTTTGTTGTGGGGGTGTTGTATAATGTGTTGCATGTCGAATATATTGTCATGTGCGTTGTATTATTTTGAACTCATGTCTGTGTATCCCAGATCGAATGTTTGTGTAGTCCAGATCAAGTGTTTGTGTATTACGTTATAAGGTGTTTGTGTATTGTGTTTTTCCAAGTTGTACATAGTATGTATTTTTGTGGTTTTATGTTAAGTACATGTGAGGTTCTTTATGAGGTGTCTATGTCTTTTATTACATTTGTCTGTGTGTTGCATATAATGTGTTTGTGTGTTGTGCTTTTCCCAGTTGTACTATGTGTGTTATTTCACATTCATGTCAGTTGTACATTTTCTTTTGTGTTGCGTATAATATTCCTGTTTTGTGTTGTTTTTTAAACATGTATGTGTAATGTTTATAGACATGGTTATGCACTCTTTCATGTTATGTCTGTGTTGTTTTTAAGTATTTTTGTGTCCCAAATGTCATGATTGTGTTTCTTTTTAAAATCTGTATGTGTGTTGTTTATAACAATGTGTGTGTACTCTATCATATTATGTCTGTGTAGTATAGAACTATATGTATGTGTGTCTCTTTTTAACATGTTGTGTACTTCTTATCAAGTGTTTGTGTGTTATTCATAATGATGTCTTTGTGTTTTGTTTATAGAGAGAAGTGTTTATGGAATTCCTTGGTCGATTAACAGGGTTAAAGAGAGATGAGTCTAACACACAAATGTTTGGTTGAGGCAACTATACTGTCATAGTTTGCTCACCAGCGATTTGAATGAACTCAAGGACAATGTTAATAGCTCTTTTGTTGAAGACATGAAGACATGAAGAAGAAGAAGAAGAAGAAGAAGAAGAAGAAGAATGAAGGACTTCAAATGAAGAAAAAAAGGGATGAAGATAAGAAGAAGGAAAAAAGACCAAAGAGGTCTACTTTGAACTGATAATTTTAAGACGACATGAATGTTTGTTAATGTAGGGTATGTGACTTCAAATGAAGAAAAAAAGGGATGAAGATAAGAAGAAGGAAAAAAGACCAAAGAGGTCTACTTTGAACTGATAATTTTAAGACGACATGAATGTTTGTTAATGTAGGGTATGTTTAAACTTATGTGTGGTAGTTTTTGAACAAACTTTGTGTGGTAGTTTTTGAGCAAACTTGTGTGTTGTGGTGTTAAACTTTACGTTGATAATTTAACATGTATGTGGTGAATATCTATAAGCGTTTGAATGTCGCTGTTTTAATTTTACGTATGAATGTGCATTAAGTAAAATTATGTTTGTGTTTCAATAAATTTTAAGAATTAATTGGAATGCGCATTAAGAATTAATATGAATGTGCATTGACTACATAAATGACTAATTAACAAGATCAAGACCAATATCAAGTATGAATGTGTATTAACTACTTTAATGAGTTTGTATCAAAATCAAGTATGAATGTGCTTTTGTATACTCCAATGATTAACAAGTTCACATATCAATGTGTATTAACTACTTTAATGACTATGTATCTGGATTAGGTATGAATGTGCACTGGAGCTTATTAAAATCGTTTACGGCGATTAACAAAATATGAATGTGTATTAACTACTTCAAGGGTCCGGATCCGGTAGAAAAGAATATTATGGTAGGAAATAGGAATGAATCACAGTCATTGGATGAGGAGAGATCAAGTGCTCAAGAAAAAAAAGGAAAAAAAAACGGCATGGACAAATTTTTCTCGTAATTTTCGGAACACATGGATACAGCGCGCGTCCAAACTTTGTTCAACTCTATGGCCGATTTGTGCAACCGTATTTGTTGAACTCTATTGCTCATTTGTTCAACTCTATGACCGATTTGTGCAACCATATTTGTTCAACTTTATTGCTGATTTGTGCAACTCTATGGTCAATTTGCACATTCATGTCATATTTTATAGGAGTCAAAGTTCGTATAGTTTGTTTCTCATTGGCAATTTGTTCACCTTTATGGTTAATTGTTCAGCTCTATTGGCAATTTTTTCAATTCTATTGGCAATTTGTTCAGCTCTATGGTCAATTTGTTCATCACTATTTATTCAACTCTATCGTGTTGGGACGATATTAAGGACGTCAGTCATTAATATCTAAACCAATAATGATCGTCCCTAGTTTTGATAATGACAAACTCAAGGGATTTGATAAGTTGTCCAAGTGATTGATCTCAGGTAGGTCCAGTGGACACACATGAGCGAAAAGGACAATAAGTGAACGAGAGTCCCTAAAGCTGTAGGGACGCACTCCATCAAAACTTCCAGAGCTGAACGAAAAGAATGGAGTCCCTGCGCAGATAGGACGGTGTCCTCATCATGAAGGGACGCGCGCCAAAATATGGACGAAGTTCAAATTCAAACCAAGGCCGTCCCAACATGATTACATCACATTTGGCCGTAGTCCTCAGAAGGAAGCTTTCCATGTCTGGGCACGTGTAAACAATTCCAAAGATGTCGCTTTCCCAAAGGTGGTCCTCTGACCACGCGGAGGCTTCCCAAGCGTCAACAGAAGTTGACTTTCTCAAGATGCAAATCGCACCGTTGAAGGAAGATGACAGGACCTGCTCAAGCTTCAGAGAACGCTAGAGGACAAGAACCACTACCGCTATAAATACCCTCCAAGGGGTATGAATAGCGGTGTGGACTTTGAAGACTTTCTCTCAAGCTCTCCCGAAGCATTCAAGTTCAAGAACGAAGATCAAGAAGATCAAGTGAGCTTGAAGCAAGAGAAAGAAAGTCCAACCACAAATCCAAACCAAATGACAAAATAGTTAGAAAAGTAGTTTGTCTCTCACAACGGACTGTGAGAGACGTGAGTGTTAGCTTCCTTATAACTAAGAGAGTTAAGTTACTTGTTAGGCGGAAAGGAGTGTTACTAGTGAGGCTAAGGACGGACGCTTAGCTCAGAGAATTGTAACGAATCGCCTAAAGTTGTAAGGACTCTCTCTGAATAAGATAAGGACGGTATTGAAATTCCTCCAACGGAGGTAGAGGTTTACCCATAAGACTAGTTAGTCTTAGTGGGGTTCTTCTATAAATATACGTGTCCATTATTGTATTCCATTTTTCTGTTAAGTCTATTTTTCGTTGCATCTAAGAACGCCCTTAACCCAGTTAAGGACGCCCATTCTAACAACCTTACGATCCAAGATATCATCAATTTGTTCACCTCTAAGGTCAATTTGTTCATCCATATTTGTGCAACTCTATTGCCAATTTATTTAACTCTATGGCCAATTTGTTCAACTTTATTGTCAATGTATTCATCAATATTTGCTCACCTCTAAGGTCCATTTGTTCATCCGTATTTGTTCAACTCTATTGTCAATTTGTTCAACTCTATGGTCAATTTGTTCATCCATATTGTATAGTTTTAAAACACACTTTCAAGTGCATATTAACCGTACGATTCTTTATAATCCAACGGAGGAGAAGCATTCCTATTTCTCACTCTAAGATCCCTTCTTACATGAGTCTTTCTCCAAAATGAAACATAAAGTGTAGGCTGAAGCTCTTGCTTTAATATCAAAATAAACAAATGCAACACAGTTTATGTTAAATAGAATCCTCATTGGGTTCAAGATTGGATCACACAATGTGAGACCAACTGATCATTCAAAATAGACATTAAATCGGATGCCTACCATTTCATATGCACTTTCAACTCAATGTATGAACAAGAAATAGTCAATAAAGAGCTGCTACATCGATGTATGAACTAGATTGCAGAAAAATGGAGCTTGCACGGCAGTATTAAACATGGACCCGACTACATCACTACTACCATGATCAAAGAAGGTCCTGGCACTAAAATGACATAATTAACCAACAAACTAGCTGACACATCAATGTATGAACTGGATTAATGGCTCGAACTGAGAGCAGTAGAGCTGAGAACGAAGGTTTGAGAATGGTGGATTCTAGGTCAAAAAAAATCAAATTAAAATCAAACGAGCTGACACATCCTCCAAACTCCTCACATCTTCCTCCCATTGAAAGCCACCTGCAAAACTTCACCAGAAAGTGCCTTCCACGCAGATGTCCTTCCAGCCAGATATGTAAAGATGGGGCCACAACAATATCAAACATACATGCATACATCAACAAATCTGAATTTTGAAATAAAGCTCTGAAACAGTTGAAAGTTAAAGAAGAGAGAAGAAGGCGATTTCATACTCTGAAGTGGCGATGATGGAGAACCACTCCATCCCACAAGGATCGGCAATCTTGGACACCACAAAGAACCTCGGTACAACCTGAACACGTCCGTTTCCCCTAACAGTATACGTCACCTGAAGAGCAGAGTCGCACGAGAATACCGGCGAACTCGCTCCAAAACTAAACTAGATAGTGGATTGTGCAATTAGGATTGTGGATTGTGCAATTACGATCGTGGATTGTGCAACGTACTACGATCGTGGATTGAACTAGATTTGGTCAGATCCGGCGACGAGAGGAAGAGCGCACATGAGAGCACCGTGTCGGCTAGATCCGGCCATGAGGAGCTCGGATCCACACTCTATAGATCTGGTCCAGTTCGGCCTTGAGCGAAAAGAACACTAGCGAAACCACCGAGCACGCCGTCGTGATCCACAGGTACGGGCCTCTCGAGAGCCTAGGGTTGTCGCACCAGCTGTACGCACCTGTAAATCAACCTGATCCGGCTCAATCAGCACACAATTGAACAAATTGCAACTGAAATTCGGAAAACCTAAAAGTGAAATTGAGAGTAACCGAAGCAGAAAATGAAGGAGGAACCGTGAGAACTTACAGAGCATGAGGATGGGTCTGGCGATGGAGAGGAGAGGAGGAATCGTGAGAACTTACAGAGGAGGACGGATCTGGCGATGGAGTGGAGAAGACGAGGGGGAAGAGATTCGCCGGTTTGAGCGGAGAAGACGGGAGGGAGATGAAGAAGACGGAGCATAGGACGGAAGGGACGGAAGGAAAATTGGCTCTCTCAATCAGTCTCCCACCAACAAACTGATTCCTTCAATTACATTTTCTCGTTCGTTCGCTCCCGAGTCCTAATTCTGGCTCTCACCACCTCCGAATCGCTTCAAGGTATTTTCCATTCCCCCGATTGATTTTGCAACATGTCACCTAATCGATTGCTATGATTGAAGATCCTACGCTCATGCTACCTTTTCGATCTAGTTTCCCCCAATTCCATTGGTTGAATGAATTCGATCGGAATCTGTTAGACCTAGCCCTCGATTCTCGATTATTAATTTTGAGTATGCAAGATCTCGACTTTAATTCGGAGACTTGGTAGGTATTGATGTCTTGAGCTCTTGATCCGGATTTCAACAGGTTTTGGTTTTCGGTCGGAGATTTTGAGTTAGGGCTTCGACTGGATTAAAAAGCCTTAGCTGGATTGAAGCCATGGATAGCAATCGGGATGAGGCATTGAGATGCATTGGTATTGCCAAGGAGGCGATTGCATCTGGCAACAAGGAACGAGCTTTGAAATTGATAAGGATTGCTCAAAGACTCGATAGAGATCTGTCAATTAGATTTCTAGCTTCCTGATTGGAGTTGTTTTTGTTATTTACTTATTTCTCGATTTTTTTCGATTACTAGTTCTTTCCATAAATGCTAAACATCACCCCACTTTCAACTCCTCCATCACCAATTTACATATTTTGACTTAAATACCCCTTAATAAACAAACATGGATTAGGAAAGGAAAAAAGGGGAAAATAGATGAGAAATCCCATGAATTCCAACGCAGTCAGAAAGATCCGGGTGATGTGCTACGATCCTGACGCCACCGATTCATCTTCTTCCGACGACGAGGACTCAACCTCCGGCCTCAGAAAACGCATCGTTCAAGAGATCAATCTCCCCCTTTCCTCCTCCTCTTCGATCCCGAGTGTTGCTGTATCCGATTCCAACCTTCCAGGGTAGCAACAGCCCCATCTTGCCGACAAGGGGCAAACGGGTTTGGTTGGGCACTTACGACGAGCTTAAGAAGATGGAATTTGATGGTCTTGCTGAGAGCAACAAGGGGTCTTGTTCGGTGGATTCTGGGAGCCTGCTTTCACTTTCTTCTTCATCTGCTTCCACTAATTCAGTGATGGACGGACCTCATGATAAAATCCAAATGCTTGATTTCGTATTCGTTGAGGAGCCATTCCAGTGCATTGATTTGCAAATGGACCTTGACTCCCTGTTTCTCAATGACTATGGACAGGTGTTCGATGATTTCACTCTGTTCAATCATCTTCTGATTTGTGAACCTGATGGCCTTCATCCCTCTAAGAAGCTCGGCAAGAAAGATGACACACTGGGAAGGGGAGGAATAACTGAATCCGTTGCCAAAATGGAAGATTGAGTAGAGGTTGTCTACTATAGTCAAAATGTAGAAGAAGGAAAGATGTGGGTTTGTTTGTAATTTTAGTAATGATGTTTGTGTAAAATTGAAAAATAAAAATGGTGATGTTTTTTTGGGTGATGTTTAGCATCCCTCGTTCTTTCGACCTCTAGATTTATCGGAACCATATATCATCAAATTATTGTCCTTATCATAAGAACTTAAGAAAATAAATGATTAATTAGAATTGAATTAGTATATAATATATGCTGATCCTCTGATCGATTCCCACAAGTAGTGTTGAAGGATCCATTCTCTTCCCCAATGCTTTTTGTACCCTTGCACAATTGCATTTGACTTGTCGCAAAACGTGAGGTGCAACAAAAAGTGAACATTGTAGGTTCACCATAGCTTGTAGCTATAGGTGTCGGGTTTTTTTTATTTGCTCCTCCCATTGTCAAGATTGACTAGTGGTTTAAAATTATTTCAAATACAGTGTTAAGAAGGACTTGTAATTCTTCACCACAAATTAAACGCTTTAATTTATGTGGATCTATACATTACTGACCATGGGATGCACTCCATTTACAGGTCATATTAAAAGTGTGTTGTAGTGTCAAGAATACATGATGGTTTTCTATGGTAGAAAACATGTACATCAAAGTTATGAATCCACTTTTGATACTTCACCATTGATAATTTATAATGTATTGTAAAAACTCGATTTAAGTATGCACTTTTCATGAATTACAATGCATCTTTCATACTTTATGATACACTTGTACTTGTCGCATTTTTTGTATAGAACATTTGTTCTACACAAGATAAAAAGTATGATAATAATACGTGTATTTTGAACTTTTCAACCTATTTTTTCTAAGGTTAAAAAAGAGCTGATGAATATATTCAGACAAAAATATGAATAGTAGATCCTTACAAATATTATAGATTAAAAGGGTGATTTTGTACGGCTCGATACAATTTACTTTGAATTAAAGAGCCTTAGAGAGTTCACTAATTCTATTTTTTATCCATAATTAGTTCAAATCCCGTACCATGTACGGGTAATGTAAATATAAATCCAACTTAATAGATTAGAGATCAAATTTTTCCATGTGCTTGATTTTTACTCGATAATGTACAACCCAAATAAATATAAATCTTATTTGATAATAATATTTCTTGTTATGTTTTGTCTATACATAAATAATTTCAATCAACTGGATTAAGGTTATTAGGTAAGATTACTTTTTCCCATGTAATATTTAGTGAAACAAAGTTTTTGTATTATTTTATTATGATTTTTCATTTATATTTAGTCATATGGCTATTTGTATAATCACTTCAATTATGCAATCCAATATTTTAATTAACTATCTAGAATCTTCATAAAAAGAATTTAAAAATTCTCTTTTACCTAAAATGAAAGATATCTTCATTATTTAAACGAATATTATATTTTCTTAAGATAACAAAATTTGGTAAGATATCAAAAATATCAAAAACTAAATAAGATATCAAGTATGTATAAATATTATGCTTAAAGAATGTAATTAAAAATAAATAAATAAACTGAATAAGATATCGATGACGTGGCGCAAATTTTAACAAAGACTTGGGTTCAACAATATACTGTACTAGTTATACCCGTCGTGCCATGCACGATTTGTATTTTAAAATTTACTTTTGAATATATAATAAATAGAATATTGATGTGAAATGTGGAGTTAAAGTTTGGGAAATTCCGGTTGTTACTCTAGAGTTTTTGGCTTTTCCGGATGGTGCCCAAGTAAAAAACTTATTCCGGGAAATATCCCTGAACTCTTGCAAAAGTTCGGCTCGTGCCCTTACTTATAATTTTTCGCTTATATTTGACTATATTTCGCTTACTTTCTATAAAAAGTACATACTTTTGTTATTATACTCCATAAAAATATTATATAACATATGTTTTCAATTAATTCTTTGTTATATTTATCGAACTAAAGCCGAACATATTTAAATACTTATATTAAAATAATATATTATATAATTGAAACTTATCATGAAAATTTTACACGGTAAGTTTCGACAATTCTTAATTTTCTTTATATATAAATATGTATATATCTTGATACAATATATGAATTTTCATTTCTTAAATAATAGGAGAAAATAAAAAATATTGTTCAATAATAGTAAATGACCTTTCCATATGTATATGAATTCACAATATAAAGGAATTTTAAAAATAAGTATGGAAATATTTTTGGTTTTAGTTTGATTAATGTAACATAAATTAACTTGAAATCACTAGCTATATTACATTTTTATAAACTAAACTTTAAAACGTATTTAAATTATATTATATGTTATAATTGATTTTTTTTACCTTAGTAAATATAAAAATATTTTGTATTGTAAAAATCAAATGAAATTAGTTTGAGGGTGCCAACCGGAATAAGTTTTTGACTTGGACACCATCCAGAAAAGTCAAAAACTTGAGGGTACAAACCGGAATTTCCCTAAACGTTTTTAACATAATTTGGTTTCATCGAATATTAGAAGCTTTTAAATGTTAAATGATTGATTGAGAATATGATATTATGCAAATCACGTACTTATATTTTATAGTCAATGGAATACATTATTATGCAATTTATGTGTACTTATATTTTAGTATGCAAAGCAACGACTTGATATACACAAATTAAACATGTAGTTATTTTAATCATAATATTTATTACCTTTTAATGATTATCTTCAATTTTAACATAGAAGAAATTCAATCGTAATACGACTATTTTGGTATCTATTTGATTATATATGAAAATAATATATTATTTTAATAGTAAATATATTTTATTAATTAATAAGATATTTTAGTACGTAACTCATACTATGAAACTCAAGAGGTATTCAATCGTAGTAGTAAATATATTTTAGTAACTTATTTCAGGACTATAAAATTAAAGATAGATATTATGATTTTAAAGATAAAGTTGTGGATTAGATAGTGAAGGAAAGTAAAAGATATAGAGTTGTTATTATCTAGTTATGTTGGAAAAAAATTAAAATCTAGTTGTACCCGTTGTGCAATGCACAACTCGTGATTTATAATTTTTTGAATATAGTATAAATAGGATAATAGTGTGAAAATTATAATAAAAAATTTGACATTATTTAATTTCATTGAGTATTAGAAGTCTTTAATTGTTCTATAATCGATTAAAAATGCATTGTTATGCAAATCACGTATTTATATTTTATAGTTAATAACTTACATTATTTTGCAAATTATATTTACTTATAATAAATATAATATGCAAATCACGAACTTGATATAACCAAATTAAACATGTAGTTGTTTTAAGCACAATATTTAATAAGTAGATCATATGAAAAAAACAAAGTACTATAAAAATAAGTAGATCAAAAACAATGTGAAGACCATATAAAAATATAAAAAAACATACATGAATGCAAAGGGAACAAAGTAGTACTTGAATGACTTTTGCATTGTATGTGACAAAGGTAAAATCAATACTTGTTATGAAAATCATGTGTTTTATGCTTTGTACTTTCTCTTATTTGTCTATCTTTTATAGAAGAAAACTTTAAAGATAGATAGTATTGTTTGAAAGATAGATATTGGATCAATAAGAAAAAAAGATAAAATTAATGATTAAATAATTAAGTTGAATCCAATACGTACTCAATATTCAAAGATTTTTTGTAAATTTATATAACATAGTCTATTGAGTCACAACTTGTATTTTAAATCAATATTATAAAACAACAGTACCACAGATGGCGAATATATGTTGGAGAAATACTATAAAGCAACCATAGATGGAGAATATATGTAAACATAGAGAATATAATTTAAAGATAACGATTATAAAATTAAAGATAGATACTATGATTTTAAAGATAAAATTGAGAATTAGATATCTAAGAAAAGTAAAAGACATAGAGTTGCTATTATCTATTTAAATAAAAATAATTAAAATCAAGCGGGGCCAAAATCAACGTGGTGGCTCGAAAACGGTCGTGTTTTATAGTATATATTGATTTTGATTATAGTAGATATAAAAAGTAACATTATTGACACTCCGTGATTCTTTACCTTGTGTTCCAAGTTTGATGTGCATAATCCACCCTGATTTAGTTTTTGAGAGTATTAGGGTATAAAAGATCTTTTTTTACTTTTTTTTCTTGTCAAGTCGTGACCTCCAAGTAAATAAATATCAACATTTGGCTTCAAGTTCTTATTTGTATGTAAACCTTGAATAAGTTAAACACTTCCAAAAACAATGCCATTATTTAAGAAGTAATATTTTAGAACAAAATATCGTCTTTCTGAAGCAGTCATGGAATATGATCAATTGTTAAATCTTATACTCATATTCAACGATTGTTTCATAGAGATGAAATTTTGCTCTTTCCTTTTAGGGTGTTTTTTATTATGCGAAATTCCGTATGGGAGCCAGAATTAATTAAGGTAATACAGAATTTAATGTGGATTTTTATTATGTGGATTTGAGCTATAGAAATTTAAGCAATGTAACCGTTTAACTTGTATTAAAAATGGCTTAATTTTATAATATAGTAGTTCAATCCATATACCATGTACGAATATCTGTAATAACTTTGTTAGGTATATTTGTAAAACAAAATACTATATCCACAAAGTTCACTTATTTAAACAAATTTTTATTAAAATATTTTATAAAATATTATAATGATATATTTATATGATTTAAAGTCTAAACTATCAAGATAAATATATAAGATTTTAAGTAATAAATTTATTAGATAAGATAAAATCTTTTAAATCATTTGAAATTTTCATATATTAGTTTAAAAAATCATGTTTAATTAGAATAAACATAGATAATATATCAAAATAATATATATAAATTTACTTTCCGATTTTATTTTGATTTTTTGTTTAAATGGAAAGATCATATTTTATTAAATTAGAAAGAAAATCCTATATATATAGATATAGTCTGGATTTTAAAAATCCCAAATATGTTTAAAATTATTAAAATACAATTTATATTTCAATCAAACGTTATACACTTGTTGAAAAATAATTTCAAATTTTATTTTTCAGAAATTACTTTCCGATTTTATCTTGATTTTTTGTTTGAGTGAAAAGATCATATTTTATTAAATAGTTACAGTTAATTGAAGATTAGACGTTATTATAAAAAATGGGCCTAATGGAATATTTTGTTATAGAAAATGGTTTAACCCCCATACCATGTATGGGAATGTGATTAAATACCGGTATGTTCCATGAACTTTTTCGATAGGAAATAATGAGATAATATAGGTTTTATGTGAAATAGAAATTATCTTATATATATATGACTTCAAAGATTATTTCATAATTTTATTATAATTAGTTGTTTGAAAAGGTAGAAATTTCAAATCTAGTAAGTAGGAAATTAGAAAATATAGATATAGCCTAGATTATTTGTCTTCTTTATATTGTAGTAGTATTGGTATTGATTGATTTCCAACGAAAAAATCTAGTATTTCATGAACCGTTCCTTTCTTAAAATTTATACAATGACAAATCATATAAATCTTAACAAAAATAAAAGGATAAAATAACAATCTTGTTTGAGCATAGATAATATTATGTACTTAATTATAGAAATAGTACGTGTCAACCAATACAAAATAATAATTAAAGAAAAAAAAATTTAGGAAAAAAAAATTAAAGATAAAAAAACATGGCTTTAAAGATAACATTACAGATTCGAGAAGGAAAATAAAAGCTATAAAGTTGTTAATATCCATTTAAATTGAATAATATATTTTAAAAGAATGTCGAGGCCGTCTAAGCTAGTAAATAGTTGAAATAGATAGTAAATAGGTGAAAATAGATAGAAATTGGAAAAAGAAAGAGATAAATGATAGATATTTAATAAGAATAAGAAATATTTTAAAATTATTTTTCTAAAATTATTTTTATTAAATGGAGTGGAACAGGACACAAAATTCCTCAACTTTAATATATAGTATAGATTAGATGACAGACCCGACTCAATTGGGGGGCGATGGAGGGCGGCCGCCTAGGGCCCCCAGATTATAGAGGGCCCATGTAGAAAATTAGTACAAGTAACATTAGGCCCATTCGAATTAAAAAAAAGGCCCATAAATACATATATTAGTAAAATCGCAGCCCATGAGAAAAGAAACATTGGAATGTAAAGAGGCCCATGAGAAAAGAAACCTTGAAATAATTAGTACTAGTAAAAGAAACCATAGATTATAGAGGCCCATATAGAAAATTAGTACTAGTGAAAAAAAGGCTTCCTTTATACAATACTTATTTCAATTTTACTAGTACTAATTATTGGGAAGCGTTGGAACTTCAAGCTTCCCAGCTGCTATTTTGATGATTGGTTAGTTTCAAGGTTTCTTTTCTCATATATACATGTACTTATAATTTCATTTTACTCAATTTTTTTCTTCAACATCTATATACTGATTCCACAAATCACAAGTTGCAGGAACAGGAAGCCCACAACCCACTGCTCACCGGCACCAGGCCACCACTCAACCGTCGCCCGCCGGCGAAAGCTTCGGCGGCTCCGCACACCAACGAGGTGACGAATTAGTGGCGGCGATTCTCGACCCTTTCAATTGGATCGCGATGCCCACGCCAATTCGCCCACTACGTTAAGGGCCCCAAAATTTTGTCTCGTCCTAAGGCCCCTGAAATGATTGAGACGGCCCTGATAGATGACACCTGGTTTTTTATTCCTGAGGACATCAACTCCGTTTTATACATGCAATACAACAATTCCATCATTGGGCTCACACGAATTCAGCTGAACCGGCCGGTTGCAACAGGACATAAAATAAATAAAGTTGAAGCCGGTTCAGGTAGTGTACGGCAGAGTAGAGAAGAATTTGATGAAAGCAACGAACCGTTGGCATGGCGACAGCGATGCATGGTGACGTGAGCAAAGCCAAAACCTTTTCAGGAATATAGTTGAGTTGAGTTGAAGAAAAAGGAGATTCTGATGGATTTTCATGCTGTCCAGTAGCTTGCTAGTGTCTTCAAACCTTGCTCAAAAGCTGGTCTTATATGTCAGTTTAAGCTTTAGTTTTTTTGTTTTTTGTTTTTGTTTTGATCGGCAGAATCAATCAATCACGGCAAAATATACTCCCCGAAGTTGGATGAGATTTTTTTTAATTATACATATTGTATAGACTTTTCGTACGTACATTTGTGTTTGGGCGTTGGAATTTAATTAAAAGAGTACTTTTTTTTATCAGAAAAAGGGGAGAACCCCAACCTCTAAATAAACTTAGGGGCCATAAGAGTCTCGGATGCACGGAGTGGCCCTACAATGCAACATCGTCACATAAAATACGCGAAATACAACTAGGAGTCACCAACGGATGGACACTAAAGGGAAATTAAAAGAAAGCGCAGTAAGGGAGTCGGCGACCATATTCGCTTCCCTAAAAGCATGAGAGAGTCGGGCCTCCCAAGGCCGACTGAAGTACTCTTGTCACCGAGAGACCCTAAATAGCTGGTTGGTGGATTTGACGCCTTTGTTAATCAACTGAACAACGAGGCTAGAATCAAATAACGGGTGGGTATATACATGCATTACTTTACGTTATATCTCAATAACATTTTCGATTTTTAAGTTATGATATATTTACGCTTAAACAATATTTTATTTCTTTTCTTTTTTCAGATGAGATTAATACAGGTGTGCATTATTTACATAATACGGAGTATATGAACTTATAATTTTGTTTTACTTACTGTATAAGGTAGATAGACCAATATAAGTTTCTTTAATTTGGATTGATGTGTGGCCAATCGAAAACCAAGGTGCATAAAGAGATTGGCAAAAGCAAGAGCATAAGAAAACCAAGGGCCTTTGATGGATAGTGCACGTACTATATATACTCCATAGCTAGGCTTAGTAGCTAGCTTCAGAGACATATTCTTTTATTTATATATAGCTCTAATGCCCTCTGCTAACTAGCCCAAATGGAAACTTAATTAGCTTCTAATTTACCTATTTTAGATGAAACACTTTCTTTTCGTTCCACATGAATTTTTTTTCTCTTTAAAAAAAAACCACCATTCAATTGCTTGTTCTTGAAGAGGGAAAGAAAAGACAGGCTAGTTGATTTTTGCGACATTTCTTTTGAGGGTTAACTTAAAAGTTAAAACAAGGTATATATAATAATTAAACGCAAACAGCTTCAACAAATATCTCACGATCGTAAAACCGATCGATTTCTGGTAATGGTCAATATCAAATTTACATGTCACTTGAAAAGTTGGAACTTTTGCATGGACAATCATGATTAAAGACAAGGTTAACCAATGGGAGCTAAGGATTTTGATATCTGATGGCGAGGGACTTTTTGGCTTTCAATAAAGTATAGGCAATACTCCAACATCCCAGATCACATCCAATCAAAAAGAACCGTCCTTAAATCTCGTATTGAACAAACTTATTTATTTATTTTCTGGTAAAATGAACAAATTTATTTATTAATTTCATATTCTCTCCAACAATGTTAATTTATTATACTTTTGTTAATTTATGCTCTAGCATAGTTTCTTAGTTGCCTTATTTGTAAGTGTTGGGACGATATTAAAGACGTTAGTCATTAAGGCCGACGTCAGTCATTAATATTTAACCAATAATGATCGTCCCTAGTTTTGATAATGACAAACTCAAAGGTATTTGATAAGTTGTCAAAGTGTGGATCTTAAGTAAGTCCAGAAGACGCACATGAGTGAAAAAGGACAACAAATGAACGAGAGTCCCTAAGCAGTATGGACGCTCTCCATTAGAACTTCCAGAGTTGAACAAAAGAATGGAGTCCCTGCGAGATAGGACGGCGTCCTCATCGAGTAGGGACGCTTGCCAAAATACGAAAGAAGTTCAAAAAGATCAACTGAGCTTGAAGCAAGAGAAAGAAAATCCAACCAAATCAAATCCAAAACAAACCACAAAATAGTTAGAGTTGTAGTTTGTCTTTCACAATGTATCGTGAAAGACGTGAGTGATAGCTTCCTTATAGCTAAGAGAGTTAGGTTACTTTGTTAGGTGGAAAGGAGTGTTACTAGTGAGGCTAAGGACGGACGCTTAGCTCAGAGAATTGTAACGAATCGCCTAAAGTTGTAAGGACTCTCTCTAAATAAGATAAGGACGGTATTGAAATTCCTCCAACGGAGGTAGAGGTTTACCCATAAGACTAGTTGGTCTTAGTGGGGTTCCTACTTGTGTTCTTTATCATATTCGTTTTCCTGTCTAATTCATTTTATTCCGTTGCATTTAAGGACGCTCTTAACTCAGTTAAGGACGCCCACTCTAACTAACTTACGATCCAACAGTAAGGATGGTTAAGATAGTTCTTGTTGTAAGGGTCTAGTTTAAGTGCTTTTTTTTATCAAAAGAAAAAAAATAGTAATACTTCTTCGAAAGGACCTATAAATCGAAATGGGCGAATTTTTTTTGTATTTTTCAAAAAATTCCTTTGTGAAGAGGACCTAGTTTATACATCAAACTAAGCAAATTATTCCTCAACATTGATCAATTCCGCATCAAAAATAGTTGTTTGTTTTGATCCATATCGTTCTTCGATTTTCAATTTTGAATTTTTTTATGTTTCAACCCTTTTATGTATATGAATACAATTGTTATCTAGTTTTTCATGCACATATATATCATTAGTTTCGATACACATGTAAAATGAAAAAAACACTTTTTTTAAGTGTGTATATATATATGTTCGGTCATCGAGACCTACAATTTGTGTATCAATACCGTGCATTGGTTCATCAACAATGAATCACTTTTTTTTATGCTTTCTGACAATGAATCCTTTTTTTATTAATCAATAAAATCATTTTGTGCATCAGGATTGCACCATTCATTCACTATAAACTAGCACTTTGTTCATGATCATATATCTTGTATTTGTGCATCACTATTATACAATTTTGTATCATTATCGTGCATCTGTGTACCAGTGTGTTAATTTTAAATATTTTTTATGCACATGTTGTCAATTTTGATGCATATTCAACCAGTTTTGATGCACTCACAAACAAGATGCAGCCAAGAGCCTAGGCGGTCAAACTACCACGCTGAGAGGCAACAAAATTAAGGTGAAAACCCTTGAAAAGGAGCTCGGATCTCCTCCAAAGGGAGATTGTACTTCATTAAACTTGAGTAGGAAACAAATCAGAGAAGATGACGTGGATGATGAAGAAGAGGTTTAAGTCATCAGTCTAAAGGGAAGCATGTGGTACACAAAAAATATGTTCAAAACAAAAGATAGTTGGAAGACCCTTTGCCTTCATTCCTTCGTTGCTTTCGTTCAGATCTTGAGGTCTTCGGCTTACTTTTGACGAACCATCCTTTTCCTATCTAACATTTCCATAAAAGACAAGAAATACTAGCCAACAAAGTTGGGAAACAAAGAAGGGATGTTAGCCTAGCGTAACTAAGCATAGGGTTGCCCATGGTTCGGTCAGAACCGAAAAAATAGAGTGAACTAACCGAACAGAATCAAACCTAACTGAATCCGATGAATTTCGGTTTGGTCCTCGGTTTAATACATTTTAGGATTTTTGTTTCGGTTCAATTTTTTCAAGGAAAAACCATGTATACCTAAAAAACAAGACCGGATGTTTTCGGTTCACCAGATTCACTAACTTAATTAATTCAAGCAACAGTTAAAAAGATTATGTCAACTAATCAGATCTATAACCACCACCATAGTATACATGTTGTGCATAGTAGAAAATAAAATCGTACAAAGTCGGGAGCTTGAATGGTTTTCCAAGTTATTCTAACCATCCTCAATCACTTTTTAATTAATGTGCATTGACCACTTATCTTACTAGATCATAAAACGGTGCATTTTAGTTAGCAACTTTTAAGGTGATAGCTCAGGGTAGTTTTGTCGTAGATTAACAAGAAAGCATGTGTCTCCTATGCACTTAGCTAGAGTTCTTTAACCTTTCCTAGAGAGCGAGCAATTTGTCATGACCTAAACATTAATAGAATATATTAAGTACACCTCATAACGTGTTCTTTAAGAAATGACACGAGTATTAAATTCCGCATCCCTAGTCCAAGACTAGTCCACAACAAAGTCTCAAAAAGAGACTTGAAACAATCAAGGTCACACATCAATAATCCTAAGTTTATGTACTAGCGCTTAATATACTTACAACAATGGTTAGTATTTCTAAACATAATAATGCTAATCCAATTATTAGCAAATAAGGTTGTTCCCAACATTTAATATGATAATGGAAAGTAGTTTCACAATTATCATGTAAGAAAGGAGAAGCACCCACTTGCCTTAAAACGACCCTAAGCAAACTAATCGAGGTAAGGCATCGAGGCATGAGTACGAGATGAGGCACATTCACGAGACAAGACACGCCAATGAAATGACACGGGCATACCTTAAGCAAGGCGAAAGACACGGCACAGGTGAAGATCCAAGGGTGGTGCCTAGGAGGCGGCGGTTGCAGCCTTCTTGGTGACGGGCGCTACCTTCTTGGTGTCGTTCACTGCTAGGGAACATGTCGAGGAGCTGACTTCTTGGCCTTACTTTGATCACTTCCGGCTACCACTCGAGAAACCGATGTTGATAGCTTATAAAGCAACACTTATACACTTAAATTGTGGAGGAGTTTGAGTGGGAGGGAGGGAGGGAGGGAGGGAGGGAGGGAGGGGGGGGGAGAGAGAGAGAGAGAGAGAGAGAGAGAGAGAGAGAGAGAGAGAGAGAGAGAGAAAGAGAGAAGTGTGAAATTCTCCTAGAGCACACACCTCTATCTATAGAAATCCATGGGAGGAAGAGGGTGTCTAGGTTCCTTGTATGGAATGTTAGGTGATCATAGCACTAAAATGTGATGGTAGAGAACTGGTTAGAGAAGACAAAAATCAAAACTCTTGTAGATTCAACACAACAGATGGAGGATGAGGATGGAGATCGCTTGTGTTAGACAAGGCACACTCACGCTAGAACATTTTTCTCCAAATAAGAGAACATATACAACAAGGTGAAGATGAGTGTGTGTCCTAGCACCTTGACAAAACGCTTTCTAACAGGGTCAACGACGTTGAGGAGGCCCAATGCTGCTAACGTGCCTCTTTTGGGCACGAATGAGCCACCACAAATTTCTGCAAGCGCCACCTCCTCTAATCCACATAATGAACACAAGAAGGAAGTTTTGCCACATGATCGAATGCTAAAAGAAGAAATTGAGATGTCAAGGTGCCCCTTCGCCTTTGGTAGCGATAGCCGTGCTCAATGTGCTAGCGACCACGTCTTCTACACTAGGTGCCCAATTCTGCCAATTATCACGAACACTTATTTGGATAAATCCAAGGAAAAGAAAGGATCTAAATGCTAGTAAAAGAGCACCCCGAGATCTCATCATTTGGCGGAGGATGCTGAGCCACCCCTCTTAGGCATATGCTAACACTAACTATCCCTAGCGGGTAGATGGGAGGCCACCCTAACTATTCAAGGAAGTTCCCATTGTTTCCTTTTACATCCTTCACAAACTGTTATTCCTAGAGATTATGAGCTCCCTATTTCCATTTTTAGTCTTTAGGATGAATTTCAAGATGTAACGCTCGCCAGGCTACCGCCCATGCATGGCATTGAGCACTTGATTGAGTTGGTCCTTGGCATGTCATTACCCAAAAGGACAACATATTGGGCATCACCTAAGGAGACTCGGGAGCTTCAAAGACAAGTGTAACAATTACTCAACAAGGGTTATGTTCAAGAAAGCTTGAGCCCATGTGTAGTGCCCGTGTTTTTGGTCCTTAAGAAGGATGACACGTAAAGAATGTGCATCGAGTGTCGGTCCATCAACCAAATTACCATCAAGTACCACCACTCCATCCCACATTGGATGGCATATTGGACGAATTGCATGGTGCCACCCTCTTCCCAAAGATCGACTTTAAAAGTGGCTACCATCAATTTTGTATTCAAGAACGCAATGAGTGGAAAATGACATTCAAGACCAAGTATGGTCTATATGAATGGCTTATGATTCCATTTGGTCTTACGAATGCTCCATCGGCTTTCATGAGGTTAATGAACCAGTCCTTCGAAAGTTCATTGGCAAATTCATTGTTGTTTATGTTGATGATATATAAGCTTATTTTATGAGCTTACATGACCATGCCATGTATGTCAGAGTTATATTAGAATGCTTGAATTGTGATTAATTATATGTAAATATGGAAAAGTGTAAAAATTCTAGGTTTTATGGTGTCGAAGGACAGATTGCGCGTCGACATTGACAAAATCCGTGCAATTAAGGAATGGCCAACACCCACGAGGCCCACCATGGTTTGAAGTTTTGTTGGTCTGGCAGGTTTTTATAACAGTTTCATGAAGGACTTCTCACCCATTGTCACGCCCCTACATAGCCGCATTATGAAGGCTACTACCATCAAATGGCGAGATGAACACGAGGTGGACTTCAAAGCCCTCAAGGATGCTTTGTGCTCTAACTACCGGAATTCTCCAAGTGCTTTGAGCTTGAATACGACACCTCTAACTTCGACATAGGTGGAATACGCATGCTAGATAATTGCCTCATCACTAACGTTAGTGAGAATCTCTCCAGTGCCACCCTCAATTGTCCCACATATGACTAAAAGCTCTATGCTCTTATTAGGGCGCTCAAAACTTGGTAACATTACCATTGGCCATGTGAATTTGTGATCCACATTGACCATGCCCACTCACCTACTTGAGAAGCCAAACCACTTTGAGTCGGTGCCATGCTAGATGGGTCGAATATATAGAGACGTTTCCCTATGTCATTGCTCATAAAAATGGAAAGGACAATGTTGTGGCCAACAGACTCTCTTGCATGTATGTTTTCTTAACCCAACTCCAATCTTGTATGCTAAGTTTTGTATCAGTTATGGATCTCCACAAAGATGACATTTTATTTTCCCTTATTATTGCTAAGTATGTGCATACACATGAGCACCATTCATATTTTTAGATAAAACTTCTTGTATAAAAGGGGCAAGCTTTGCATCCCTTCTTATTCTATTAGACATACATGTCTTGATCCAGGAAGCTCACAAAGGGCTAAGTAACTTTGGCATCTCACGCAAGTTCACACTCTTACGTGAGCACTTCTTTTGGCCTTTTGTGGCTCGTAATAATACCAAATGCTGTTGTTTGTCAAAAGGCCAACATGAAGTCTAACCCACTTGTACTCTAGACTCCATTGCCGATTCCTAGTGCATGATAGGGATAAATCCTAACCTGTAAGTATACATGTTAGGTTGTAGTACCAAGGTGTCGAACTCAAGGACTATATAGTACTGATTATAACTCAAGTAGACCAAGCTGATAAAAATCAAGTGAAGAAGTATGATTTAGTACAAAAGCAAAACAATATTGAAAATAACAATGAGAATATCAATAGAGCAAGGCTTCGAATGTTAGGACTCCCGCAATGATATTTCAGATGACTCTTAAGGGATATCTATTTGGAATTTGATTTAAATAGCATTTGAAGAAGTAACCATCTAATGATAACATTATCTCTTCTCATACGAAAGATGCATGTACCAAGATTTGACTAGCAATAACTATCGACCAATGCTAACCTCATTTAGGTCCTTTACCCTCTTTAGAGATCATCAAACAAATAGAGACAATTTCCTCTCCTGCACTCAATTAAATCTATTTAATTAAAGACTTATTATGGTGGTTAATGATTCAAAAGAATAATTAAGTCACTTTCGTACAAATAATACTCAAGTTCTTTCTTAGAGATCTAGCATGAATAAATATAGTAAATTCAATTCAATCAATCTCTTCTTCTTCTTCTTCTTCTTCTTCTTCTTCTTCTTCTTCTTCTTCTTATTATTATTATTATTATTATTATTATTGTTATTATTATTATTATTATTATTATTATTATTATTATTATTGTTTATTATTATTCATATTATTATTATTATATGAATAATAATAATTATTATTATAAATCAAACCCGAAATATTTTACATAAAATTAGTGGGAAGCTGAGATACTATCTAGACCCCCACTACTTTAGCAATAGCAAAACATATTCTAGTGAAAATATAGATAGCAACGCATGCCCCAATATCTTGAGTCTTCGAGAACTTTTGGATGCGCTTAAGCAAAGAAATACCATCTGCCTCTAATTTTCTCAATAAGGAGAAAGATAAAGGGAGAAAACTATACCCAAGTGCACCACACTTATCTTGATACTTGAGACACTTATGATACGCCGCCTCTGTGACCACACGTCTAGGCACAAAATCAAACAATCCGGATTGGGTTAACGGAGAGGACCCAGTCAAGTCCATACACATATTAAGTCCCCCCTCCCACGAGTAGAGCAGCACGTCAACAAGACGAAGAGAGGTCTATCCTACTCATCACGTAACCCAATATCAACCTCCTTACTAGTAGAAATCCTGGACCGGTAGCAGAGATCAGCAAGGGTGTCGCAAACAACATTATATCGATGCTTAATACCAACAATACCAGCTGATTCAAGCTATTTTGTATGAGTTAACTCTTGTATTTTAGGGCTATATTGAGTGTGTTTAGGTTAGAGTTTGTGCTAATTGTAATATCTAGGCCGAAGACACAAGGATTCAAGAATCAAGAGTTTTAAGGCGTTTTGAGTTGTCTGCGCGACATCATCACTTGCTTGCGAAGGCTATATCTGGAGCTATAAAGGTCGGATTGAGCTGATTCCGGTGCCATTGGAAAGCTAAGTCGAAGGCTTTCAATTCATCGTTTTACACCGAAGTCAGATTCTAAGCGGAAAATGGTCAAAACAGCATCCGAAGTGACGCCAAAGGTTTTGTCCCGATACCGCGATCACGGCCTGGCCGATGCGACCGCGGTGGCTGCCGAGAGACAAAGTTCTTCTCTGTCGTAAAAGCGTGGGCGCGGTGGAAGCGACGCGACTGCGGTGATGCTGAATCCGCAGCGGGCCAAAATCTTTCTATCTTGTTTATTTTTCTATTTTTTACCTCTTTCCTTATCTATCTCGGGAAGCTTGTTCCTTGGGCTATATAAGGTGGAGTCTGCCCTAGGTTTTATTCATTCACATTCCAATTCATAATTCAATTCTGTAGTTAGCTTAGTTATGGAGAGCTAGTCTTCTTGGGTTTGTTCAAGGGAGAAGCTCTGATGTATGAACTCATGAGGTTTTGGTAATTGATTTCTATCCTTTGGTTAATATTGATTTTCTTGTGCTTCATCTTATGATTGTTGATTGCTTCTCTAGGATTCGCGACCCTATTGAATTGATTGATTTTCTACTGTTTGATTAGGTTTGGACCGTGGACAAAACTAATCTGTGAAAACAACTTAACCTAGACCTGTTGTCTATGCAACTAGGATGAAAAAGAGAATTGATTTTTTTTATCTTACAATTGACTCGTAGCTTGATTGTTTGATATTATATCCTGCATATCCTTGTTCTCTATGCTAATTCTAGGTTTAAGCGTCCTTGCCTAGGGTTATAGAATTGATTGGACCGTGGACTTGCGATTGTTAATGATCAAGATAGGAATTAACCATAGGTGTGAATGGAATCAATGGATGAATCTATGATCGAGTGATTATTTCATGAGTGGATCTTTTGAATGAACCTGCTTCCCATATTTGATTATTTGTTTGTTTGTTTTGTTTTCTAGTTTAGTTTAGTTTAGATTTTTCTCCTGAAATTCTCCCTTTCTTTAGTTGATAATTATATTAATGCTAGAAGCCATAGTTCTCTTGGGTTCGACCCCTTACTTGCTTACTATACTTAGTTTGTTTGTTTGGGTTATTTATCTTTGATCTTGGCACGACGACTTTAGCCGACTCAAATTTTGGCGCCGTTTCCGGGAAACTTTGGTTTCTTTCTAGTATTAATATTTTTATTGACTTTGTGTAGACCTATGTTACGGTCCGGACTTGTATATTCTGATGTCTTTCTATGAGTTTAAGCAATTTCAGGCTGAACCGTTCTGTGACTATTTCGAGAGAGTTCGAGATGAGACAACTGACTTAATTGCTCGTGGAGTCTATGTCTGTGCATATGATCTTAGCGAAGAAATCCGTCTTGGCATGACATTGGAGATGTAAGAGGAGGTGTATCGCAGGACTAAGAAAGGATATGCCAAATTGAGACCCGAGAAGGAACTATTTGAAATTTTCTGGGCCATGTTTGACGAGAGTCGGTTGTTGCAGGACAAGCTTAATGCCGGGATGCTTTCTGACCAAGAACCGCGACCGCGCCCCCTGGACTGCACCCGCGGTTCGGATGCAGAAATAGAGGATTTCCCCTGGAGGAGAACCGCGACCGCGGCCCACAAACCGCGCCCGTGGCTCCCGAGGAGGTCGGTCCACCGGTTCTCAATGGCGATCCTGTCTTCACCGACGATGTTCTGGGTCCAAGGGACTCCCCAGGCTCACTTTCATGTGGCAGGAAGAGTCCACTCAAGATGACGGGACCAAAGAAGAAGAGGATTGGGCGATTTTTAGTGAATTCCTGGATGGTTTGGAGCAAGAGGAGGTTCGAGATATTGCATTGGAGGTTTCGACCCCAATTTTGATAGATCAAGTTTCCGAGCCTGAGCTTGTGGAGGAACGATATGTGATGACAGAAGAGGAGTATTTCCTTCAGTATGGTGACCCCTGGAGTGACAACGGCGAGCCTGATGACTTGTCGAAGGAGCCACATGATTTTATGGAAATTTCTTCTTCACCGTCAGAAACTTTCGTATCTCTCTCCATGGAGATTCCTGAAGTCAACCTTGACGATCCCTATATCCTTTACTCCACTTCTTCTCTCTCCTTTGATCCTTGCTTTGTTCTTGCATATCAATCTTTTGTTAAGGATTCTATCTTTGAGCATGCTAGGGTAGGTGTTCAGTTCTTCTATGCTTTACCTCATAATAGTGATAATTCAACTAGGGGATTTGCATGCTTTGCTAAATACTTTGAAAAATGTTGGATCGTAAGTCAGTTAGTGAAGACGTCCTTAACTGGGTTAAGGGCGTCCTTAGGTGCAGCGGAAATAGACTTAACAGAAAACAAGGTAGGATAATGTACGCAAGTATTTAGAGAGGAACCCCACGAAGACCAACTAGTCTTATGGGTAAACCTCTACCTCCGCTTGGAGGATTTTCAATAGCCTTCCTTATCTTATTAAGAGAGAGTCCTTACAACTTAGGCGAGTCATTACACTTCACTGAGCTAAGTGTCCGTCCTTAGCCTCACTAGTAACACTCCTTTCCACCTAACAAAGTAACCTAACTCTCTTAGCTATAAGGAAGATATCACTCACGTCTTTCACGATTCGTTGTGAAAGACAAACAACAACTCTAACTATTTTGTGGTTTGTTTTGGATTTGATGTGGTTGGACTTTCTTTCTCTTGGTTCAAGCTCACTTGATCTTCTTGATCTTCGTTCGTGTTCTTGAATGCTTCGGTAGAGCTTGAGAGAAATTCTTCAAAGTCCACACCGCTATGCATACCCTTGAGAGGGTATTTATAGCGGAAGTGGTTCTTGTCCTCTAGCGTCCTCTGAGGCTTTGCAGGATCCTTGATTTTCTATCAACGGTGCGATGAGCCTCTTGAGGAGGTCAACTCTGTTGACGCTTGGGAAGCCTCCGCGTGGATAGGGGACCATCGTTGGGAAAGCGACATCTTTGGATTTGTCTACACGTGCCTAGACAAAGGAAGCTTCCTTCTGAGGACTACGGCCGAGTGTGATGTAATCATGTTGGGGCGGCCTTGATTTGAATTTGAACTTCGTCCGTATTTTGGCGCGCGTCCCTTCTTGATGAGGACGCCATCCTATCTGCGCTGGGACTTCACCAATTACGCTCAGCGCTTGAAGTTCTGATGATGTGCGTCCCTACAGAGTTAGGGACTGCCGTTCACTTGTTGTCCTTTTCTCTCATTTGCGTCTGTTGGACTTACCTGAGATCAACACTTAGACAACTTATTAAATACATTTGAGTTTGTCATTATCAAAACAAGGGACGATTATTATTGGTTTAGATATTAATGACTAGCGTCCTTAATATCGTCCCAACAATTCCCCCCTTTTTGATGATGACAAACTCTTTCAAATACTGCGCACAAAAGTAAAGCTTTTAGCATGAGAGACTACACTTGATTTTCTTTTCAGCTTAGGTTGGCATGCAACACATTCTTTTAAGTGCGTACTATCTCATTCTTAACTAGCGTCCTTTGGACTTGGCCGAAATTCCCCCTAAACATATGCGTTTAATGACAACTTAAAGACAATCGCATCTCTGCAAAACTATACTTCCCCCTTTTGGCATCATCGAAAAGGAGAACAAGTTGAAAAACATGCAAGCACCAAGTCATAACTAAAGAAAGGAACGCTTAGACAAAATGAAGTGCGAATGGAATGAACGGCATTCATAAAGGGAGTACGAATATTACACATAAGTATTCCAAACGGGGACATCGTCCCAAAGTCTTGACAAAACATAACAAAACCTTAAACTTTTTCAGGGAAGAGAAGGGGTGGAGTGATCATTTCTTGGGACGCTTGCCGAGTGCCTTGAGGTGTTGCTCCTGAAGATAGTTGTTCTGCGCAAGGAGCTCATTGTTGCGTTCAAGGAGTTCTGTATGGGTGTGGAGAGTGTCGTGAACCTGCTGAATTAGATCAATCATCATGCACTGGTTCTCGATCATCATGCCCATCAGATACTTCGTTGAATGCCTCTCAGCCTCATCAGGGACGCTCATACCATCGAGCTCGTCCTCTTCATCTGCAGCGTCCTGAACCGGCGTCCCAACTACTTGCAAATTCTCGGCCTTTGGATCTCCCTGAGTACTTCTAGCAGCAGCAGCGGCGGCCTTAGCTTTGCGTTCCGCTTCCTTTTTCTCCTTGGCCATTTGCCTCTTCACAGAAGGAAGCGGCTCATCACACCTCAATTTGCCAACAGGGGGGAGGGTGATTTGCCTGACATCCCAATGGATCCCGAAGGTCTGTTCTATTTTGGGGACGTAGAGGCCTTGCTGCTTCATTATCTACTTGACCAGGCCTGGTAAGGGAAGAGAATGGCGTCCACCTGTGCACTTACCCATGTGCTCCAAGATTACCCGCGGCAAGTTGATTGACTTGCGTTCCAAGAAGGCGTCCAGTAAGATACTATCAGTGATCTGGACGATCGACTTCTTTTCTTGGCGGGGGACGACCATGCGTACTATGAAGTGATGCGCAAGGACGCCCGTCTTGGAGAGGCAATGGGCGACCCTATCCTTAGCCGCTAGCTGCCTTCCGTTGAAAATTCTGTTGAAGATCTCTTCCTGGGAGAATCGGCCAAAGTTTTTGTTGGGAAGATCGTGCAAGGCATCTGGCGGAGAGGGACGGAGGCCTAGCATGTTGCGGAAGGTACCCTCAGCAATTGAGTACTCGTCCCCGTCAATTTCGAACGTCCCTTGAGGCTTCCCTTTTACTTCGGATATTTCAAATTTGGAGTAAAAGCGGAGAACCTGTTCGGGGTCGACTTCCGCGGCCTCGACGCCGAGATGCGTCCATCCCTGGAACTCCAGCAGTTCCAGAAACTCTTGCCTCTGATTCTCTTCCAAAAACTGGGCGGTTGAAAGGAGCGGCGATAGAATCTTCTTCAATCTTTTCTGCTTACTGCCGTTGCTCACAATCACCTCATCACCAGCGTCTTCTTCGTCACCGTCTCCCTCCTCGTCCTTAGGATCCTCATCCTGGTGAGGAGCATCTTCTTCATCTAAGGCCTCGTCCCCTTGGTCATGGGACTCGACCATTTCCGTGTCCTCAGCAGTGGACGCCTGTTCTGTAGGAGGCGCGTCCACCGCTGGAGTCCTTGCCAAGGACTCAATGGGGACTTCACCAGAAGCCGTCCCCTGGACTTGAGTGACGACCGGAGCAGGCGGAGGAGGAGGAGGAGTTGAAGCTCTGGGAGGAGAGGGAGAGGGAGTTCTTATCTTGGCCTTGGTGGAGGGGGCAGAGGAAGAGCTGGGGGGAGCCACGGAGAGGGGCTTGACCTTGAGCGGCGGCGGAGGAGGAGTGTGCTTGGCAGGGGAGTCCTCCACAGAGATAACAATTGGCACAGCGTCCTTGGCCGGGACCTGTGTTGGAGGGACTCCCTTGTGGACCTTTGGCTTAGGTTTAGCCAAGTCCGCCTCAACTTCCGCCTGGAGCGGATTTGAAGTAGCAGGAGCAGGAGCAATAGTGACGTCCTCTACCCTTGGTGGTGGAGGAGGGAGTCGAGGGACGTCCTTTAAACTCTGTTGGATCGCCGCAGCAATGGCGTCCTTCTCTGCCTGTTCCTGCCTGACCTTCTCCTCTTTCTCTATTTGCAGCTCGGAGAGGCGGATGGCTGCCATTTGTTGCTCAGGAACGCCCTCGAGCTCAGCGGACGTCTTCAGGCGTCGCTTTGGGGCGGGAGGCGGGGAGGAAGGAATTGGTTTAGCTTGGGAAGAGGAGGGAGACCCTTTTTGTTGTTTGGAGGGGGAGGGGGAGGAAGGCCTTTTGCGCTTCTGGGAGGGAACGGAGCCCGCTGGAGCCACTAGGAACTCCATAATATCGGGGAGAAGTTTGGCGAGCTTGTCTACCGTCCCACCAAACGAATCAGAGATGATCGCTGGTCCCATGAAGGGGGGGGTTTGTAGTTGGTTTCTTGGAGGCGGGGTTTGACATATGTTAGCATAAAATAGTGTAGCAAGCGTTGGATTTTGGGAGGGTGATCCTGAATGGACTCCCTGTGGCAAATGTTAGCCAGGGTTTTGGGCTCTCTTTCAAGCCAGTCCTCAATAAGAGGGTCCAGAGGAGGACGGCGTTTTGGTTGGGAGGGGAGACCATGGATAGAGCCCTTGGCGGTATTGGCTGGTTCAGGCTCGGGGTTGAAGGGCTTCTCTAGGAACTGGAAGCGTTTGGGAGCGGGTTTGGATTGGGAGCGAGGAGGTTGGGAGCGTTGTTGCTGGGGAGGAGTGGTGGAGTGGCGGCGTTGGGTGGCTGGAGGTTTGGAGAGGTGGCGAGGGGGTTCTTGGCACCCAGCAGGTCGCCCTCTTGAGTCCATTAGTGACCGGCCTCTTACCGGAGGAGATCTCGAAGAGCTAGGGTTTTTCGCCGCCGAGGAGGGAGAAGGGTTCTTTGAAGCTCTTGTGTTGGCCATTTGAGAAGATTAATTTATAGAGAAGGATTTAGGGTTTGAGAAGGTGATTTCGGGATCTGGGAGAGAAAACTTGAGAGTTTGCTAAATCGGTGTAATATGCAGAGAAGCAAGAAGGTTTTTCAGGGTGATGCAGGGGCATATTTATAGGAAGAAGACGAAGAAGGACGGTTAAGGGTAAAAGGGTATTTTCCTTTGGCTTCTTCCACCCGCAATCCCGCACGTGGCTTCCTTCTTTGCTAAGAAATACAACTGTTGCGCACCCGGTACACATATCCCGAGATCCGCGTTCAACTTCCCCACGACGTTTCAACTTCCCTTTTTCAAAATTCAAACTTCTCACAACTGCAAAGGACTTGGACCAGGCGTCCTTTTAACACACAACACTGCTTTACTCAGATCTGAACCACTGCGTCCCAAATACTGATTTCAACCTCTGAACTTAGAACTCTGTACGGACAACTCTCGGCTCTTAACATGCGTCCCTTTGATCACTTAGAACCATTTTTGAAAATCAAGTAAGTACGTCCCGTAAAGATAAAACAAAGAACGCTCATAGGACGCGTTTGCAAGATTCTCGGCTTAGGTAAGCTTAGAGTTCCCATCATTTCGGCTTATAATGAGGGTAGTTTGATCAGGGATACTCTTGAGATGAAAAACGAAATGAATGACGTTTAAAAACACAAGCAAAACATATGTCTTAGACTAGCGTCCTTTAAAGATGACTTTAAATGACTAACACACTTTAATACAAGTTCTCAACAAGAAATAGCCAATCATGGAGGGAATAATAGAACGGGACTTGATCATTTAAAAGTTATCATCCCCAAAAGCAATCGGAGGTGCTCGAAGGGACGTCTATCAAGTGCTTTCGTGAAAATATCGGCCACTTGGTCCTCAGTCCTAACGTGATCTACTTTGATTACTCCAAGTTCAACATTATCACGAAGAAAATGATGTCTTATGTGAATATGCTTCGTTCTAGAATGATGAACAGGATTCTTGGCAATACTTATAGCACTGGTGTTATCACACAAGATAGGGACTGTGTTGAGGAACGTACCATAATCTTCAAGTTGGTACTTGATCCATAGGACTTGTGAGCAGCACGAACCAGCAGTAACGTACTCAGCTTCCGCGGTTGAGAGTGCCATGGAATTTTGCTTTTTGGATCCCCAACAGACAAGGCACGAGCCAAGGAACTATGCCATGCTTGATGTGCTTTTCCTATCCACTACATGGCCAGCGTAGTCTGCGTCAGAGTACGCTACCAAGTTTAGGGACGTCCTTCTAGGATACCATAGGAATAGGTCATCCCGTCCCTTGAGATATCTGAAGATTCGCTTGACTTCTTGCATGTGGGACTCCTTTGGATTTGCTTGGAATCGGGCACACAAGCATACAGCGAACATGATGTCGGGACGACTTGCTGTTAGGTATAGCAAGGACCCTATCATTCCTCTATAGAGCTTTTGATCTACACTCTTGCCTTCTTCATCAGCATAAAGGCGAGTGTTGGGGGAGATGGGAGTATCAATGGATTTTGAAGAGTTCATCCCATACTTCTCGAGCATTTCACGAATGTATTTCTGTTGGTGAATGCGCGTCCCATCTTTGAGCTGGGTGATTTGGAGTCCCAAGAAGAAGTTGAGTTCTCCTATGAGGGACATCTCAAACTCACTGCTCATCAAGTTCTTGAATTCCTCTACAAGTTTCATGTTAGTGCTTCCGAAGACTATGTCATCGACATAGACTTGGACAATCAAAACATCTTTGAGAACTTTCTTTAAGAGTAGTGTTTTATCAATGTTACCTCGTGTGTACCCGTTGGACAAGAGAAATGACGCAAACCTATCGTACCATGCACGAGGGGCTTGCTTGAGTCCATAGAGTGCCTTGTCCAGGAAGTACACATGATCAGGGTGATCAGCGTCCTCAAATCCCGGAGGTTGAGCGACGTACACTTCTTCTTTAAGCTTGCCATTGAGGAAGGCCGTCTTGACGTCCATTTGAAAAAGCTTGAATCCCTTGTGAGCGGCGTAGGCAATGAGGAGGCGAATGGCTTCAATTCTAGCAACAGGAGCGAAGGTCTCATCATAGTCGATCCCTTCCTCTTGCCTATAGCCTTGAGCCACAAGCCTTGCTTTGTTTCTTGATACGCGTCCACTCTCATCAAGCTTGTTCCTATAGACCCACCTCGTCCCTATTATGTTTTTGTTTTTCGGACGAGGGACGAGGGTCCAAACTTTATTCCTCTCAAATTGATTGAGTTCTTCTTGCATGGCTTGAATCCAATCAGCATCCTGGAGTGCTTCCTTTATGTTCTTAGGTTCAACTAAGGACACGAAGGCGTTGAAGGCACAGAACGCTATGTTGGCGTTAAGGGACTGATTCACAACTGATCTTGTTTGAACTCCTTTTGACATATCTGAGATGATTTGATCTGTGGAATGAAGTTTTGAAAGATTGGATCCCCTATGAGTAGCGTCTCTTGAAGGAGTACACCTAGGGTCCGTCCAATCGGACTCATCAGAGTCAAAGCCGTCATCTTCATTGGTTGGCTCAGTGTGTTCCCCCTCAGCTGGAGCGTCCACACTATGCCTTTCTCCTTGTTGACTTGACTCACCGGCCTCTACTTGGTTTAACGACCAAGTTTGAGAAGGCTCTTGTTGTTCACTAGGGACTCCCATTGAAACCTCATCGCGAGATTCAGGGGCGTTCCTAGGAACGTAATATTTGTCGGAGGAGCCTCTTGGTTCTTCCTCATCATCTTCATCATCGTCCCTTGGACAGGAGCGACGTTCCTTCTTACTTGGTTCTTTCTTGAGAGAAGCGTTTTCCTTGAACACCACATGGATACTTTCTTCAAGCTTAAGAGTCCGTTTGTTGAAGACTCTATAGCCTTTGCTTGTGAGCGAGTATCCAAGGAATATTCCTTCATCACTCCTAGCATCAAATTTGCCGATGTTGTCTTTGCCGTTGTTGTGAATGAAGCATTTACACCCGAAGACTTTGAGGTGTGAAATGTTTGGCTTTCTTCCATTCAGGAGCTCATAGGACGTCTTTTTGAGCAAAAGACGAATCATAGCTCTATTGATAATGTAGGTTGCGGTGGCAACGGCTTCTGCCCAAAAGTGTTTGGGGACGCCGCTGGTCAAGAGCATCGTCCTTGCCATGTCTTCCAGCGTCCTATTCTTTCTTTCAACAACACCATTTTTCTGGGGAGTTCGAGGAGAAGAGAAGTTGTGGGAGACTCCTTGTTGGTCACAGAAGTCAAGGAACTATGAGTTTTTGAACTCCGTTCCATGATCTGAACTTAGGGCTTTCAAGCTCGTCCCAAGGGCAACTTCTACTTGCTTGATGAAAATTTTGAACATCCCAAAGGCATTTGCTTTTGACATCAAGAAAAGAACCCAAGTAAATCTGGAAAAATCATCTACAATGACATACATGTACCTTTTTCCACCATAGCTTTGGGTTGGCTTCTTTGTGCTAACTTCATTTTTGGATTTGAAGGACGATCTTGTTTGCTTCCCTTTGATGCATGCTTCACATTGCTCGATTTGCTCAGGATCAATTCGGAGAAGACCTCTTACAAGATCCTTTTGATGAAGTTTGAAGATTGTGCTTGGCCCCGCATGTCCAAGACGTCGATGCCAGAGATCGGCGTCCACAACAGAGACAGATAAGCACAACTTGGATGCAGGCTTGAACCTTTGATTGAAGACGTAGACATTGTTTTCACGCGTCCCTTTGAGAATGACTTGATTTGTTTTCTTGTTGATGACCAGGCACTCCTTAGAGTCAAATGTGACTAGATTTTCACCTTGATCACAAATTTGAGAGACACTAAGGAGGTTGAAGCCCAGTCCTTCGACAAGACTGACTTTGGACGCACTAATGGAATGATTTAACTTTACGGTTCCCGTCCTTTGATTTTTCCTTTGCCCTTGTTGCCAAACGAGACAGTTCCTCCCGTGGCATTTGCTTGGATAGAAGTGAGATGGATCTGGCTTCCAGTCATATGATTCGAAGCGCCACTATCAATGATCCATGGGCTTCCTCTCACTTCCACCTGAAAAGAAGAGTTAGTTCTTTGCGACCCAAGCAACGTGACCCTTACCTGGTTCGTTACATGGGTAAAACTTCTTCATAGGCAAATGATCATAAACATTCACATCATTTGATCTTCTAGTATGCGTCCTAGGAGATTGAGATTTAGCATTTTGCACACTAGCATGCGTCCTATCAGCAACTTTAGGATTAGCATTCTCATGACTCTTTCTAGCCTTCTTTCCATTCTCAAGATCCTTTATCAACTTAAGACACTCATACTGGTAGTGACCACCTTTGCCACAATGCCAACACGTCCTATAGTAGTTTCTAAGATAGTACTTTTTGTTAGGACGCTGAATTTTATTTTCATTCATTTTCTCGGGGTCCACTACCTTAGATCCTTTTCCCTTAGCAATATTCTTGTAGATTTTGTGACTGACAGAATTTGTATAGTAGTCTTTTTGTCCTTTCTCACCACTCTCTAGAACTCTTATGCATTCTTCTAGGTTTCTTGTCTTTTCCTTCTCAAGTTCTAGTTCAGTAGTCTTGCTAGCTTCAAAGTCACTTGGGAGAGAGTTCTTTGATCCTGATTCATACCCTAGTCCCTTCCTGGCTGGAACAAAGACTATCGGATTTACAATTTCAGTCATAGGACTCTTTCCTAGAACTTTGACCTCGTCCCTAAGGCTTGCATTTTCGAGCTTTAAGCACACAATTTGACTTTTAAGGGACTTGACTTCTTCCTGAGAGGACTCTAGTTGAAAAGACATGGTATTGCAATTTTCACACTCCACAACAATATTCTCAGATTCATCTTCTTCAAAGCTTTGTTTCATGGCATAGCTTTCTTGCATGATTTGAGTTATCAATTTAATGAGCTTTGGTTTTGAACATCTTTCAAGAGAGTTTAGCATGGTTTCATGAGTTACCTCTTGCTCAATTTCAGAGACGTCCTCTGGGGCGTCTTCCATAGCCATGTAAGCCACTTGATTGTCTGGTTCTTCATCACTTGAGTCAAGGTCGTCCCATGTACTCTTAAATGCACCAACCAGTGCCTTTTCCTTCATTTCCTTTGATGTAAGCCCTGTAGTACATTTCTTGGCCATGTGTCCCTTTCTGTTGCACTTGTAGCAAACTATCTCCTTCATTTCTACATCTGTGGGCTTGCGAGTTTCCTTTTTGTAAGGCATCTTCATTCTTGGGACTTTGCCTCTTTTGTACATTGCACGAAGAGTTTTGTGCAACAGGGCCACCTCATCTTCCTCGGAAATTTGTTCTTCCGTTTTTCCTTTGCGTTCTATCGCAGCTTGAAGAGGGAGATTCTCATGGTGCTCTTGGGTTTTGGCTTCTAGCATTGAGTTCAGCTCTCTTTGCCTTTGGTAGTATTGCTCATACTCTGGCGTCCTAGCCGCAATAGTTAGAGCCAGCTCACTTGGGGAACTCTTTCCCATTTCTGCCAAATCTTGGTTCCTTCTTGCTTCATACCCTTTGAGTTTTCCATAGATTTCTTCCATGGATAGTCCCTTGTTGGTCTGGTTTTCCTTGAACGTCATCCTATCGAAGTTCCATGGTCCCGTGAGTCCATCAATCAAGACTTGAACCTTCATCCTCTGAGTGATTTCCGTTTCTTTTACACCCAAGTTTTTCAACTTAGTTAAAAGAGCCTCAAACCGGAAGGAGTAGTCGGTGATGGTCTCATTTGTGAACATCCTGAATTTGTAGAAGTCCCTTTTGGCTTCGAGCTGGACGTCTTCTTTCATCTCAGGCGTCCCAACATGATACTTCTCTAAGGCTTCCCATTGAAGCTTAGTAGTTGGAAGATTGCTCACATGGGTGGCGTCCCTTTCACAGAGGGACGTCTGTAAGAAACAGATGGCCTTTGCATTTGCCTCCATAAGCTTGAACTCGTCAGGGCCCCACTCTGCTTCCTTGTCCTTCTTAGCAGCAAGGACTTCGAGATCGCCGTTCTTTATCACCAGCCAGCATTGGTAGTTTTGACTACGCACGAAGCATTCGAACCTCGTCTTCCACCGATTGAAGTTGCTGTCCGTCAGGCGAGGTGGTTTTGCACTTGAGATACCTATAGGTTCCATCTCCATGTTTCCTGCAACTCAAACTTAATCTAGAGCGCCTGCTCTGATACCAATTGTTGGATCGTAAGTCAGTTAGTGAAGACGTCCTTAACTGGGTTAAGGGCGTCCTTAGGTGCAGCGGAAATAGACTTAACAGAAAACAAGGTAGGATAATGGACGCGAGTATTTAGAGAGGAACCCAACTAAGACCAACTAGTCTTATGGGTAAACCTCTACCTCCGCTTGGAGGATTTTCAATAGCCTTCCTTATCTTATTAAGAGAGAGTCCTTACAACATAGGCGAGTCGTTACACTTCACTGAGCTAAGTGTCCGTCCTTAGCCTCACTAGTAACACTCCTTTCCGCCTAACAAAGTAACCTAACTCTCTTAGCTATAAGGAAGCTATCACTCACGTCTTTCACGATTCGTTGTGAAAGACAAACAACAACTCTAACTATTTTGTGGTTTGCTTTGGATTTGATGTGGTTGGACTTTCTTTCTCTTGGTTCAAGCTCACTTGATCTTCTTGATCTTCGTTCGTGTTCTTGAATGCTTCGGTAGAGCTTGAGAGAAAGTCTTCAAAGTCCACACCGCTATGCATACCCTTGAGAGGGTATTTATAGCGGAAGTGGTTCTTGTCATCTAGCGTCCTCTGAGGCTTTGCAGGATCCTTGATCTTCTATCAACGGTGCGATGAGCCTCTTGAGGAGGTCAACTCTGTTGACGCTTGGGAAGCCTCCGCGTGGATAGGGGACCATCGTTGGGAAAGCGACATCTTTGGAATTGTGTACACGTGCCCAGACAAAGGAAGCTTCCTTTTGAGGACTACGGCCGAGTGTGATGTAATCATGTTGGGGCGGCCTTGATTTGAATTTGAACTCCGTCCGTATTTTGGCGCGCGTCCCTTCTTGATGAGGACGCCGTCCTATCTGCGCAGGGACTTCACCAATTACGCTCAGCGCTTGAAGTTCTGATGATGTGCGTCCCTACAGAGTTAGGGATTGCCGTTCACTTGTTGTCCTTTTCTCTCATTTGTGTCTGTTGGACTTACCTGAGATCAACACTTGGACAACTTATTAAATACATTTAAGTTTGTCATTATCAAAGCAAGGGACGATTATTATTGGTTTAGATATTAATGACTGGCGTCCTTAATATCGTCCCAACAAAAAATCACCTAAATCACCTAATTGGTTTTACTGTAGAAAATCTCACCCTAATTGCTCAAGCATGTTTGATAGGTTAAAAAGGAGTTTGAATTATTTCTTATTTCTTGGTAATTTGTCAATATGTGTGTCCAGTTATAAGATAGCTGTGCAGGAATTTGATTTGATGCTCAGGGTATTGACGATGTCCGATCATGAAGACGTCGAGCCAACGACGTTAACCAAAGGCGTTGCTTGGGAGGCAACCCAAGGATTAGATAGACTGTTTTCCTTTCTTAGCTTAGGTTATTTTTGCTTTATTCGGACTAATGTGCAGGTACTAGGTCCGAAAGGACGTCTCTGGTGCAAAACCGCGGTCGCGGCAACCACATTGCGCTCGCGGCCAAGCCCAGAACCCTCGGTGTACATATACTAGACCCCTGCGGTCGCGGTCCTCACGCCGCGCCCGCGGAGGCCCCTTGGTTCGGAAAAAAAAAAGCGAAAAAAAACGAAAAAAAGAGAAAGTAAAAGAAAATAAAAAATAAAAAAAGAGGACTTTTTGGTCCCATTCTATCTCTATATCTTCCATCTATCTATATTCATTCTTTTCCATCTTCTATCTTTCCATCCCTTATATATTTTCTTTCCATCCACCTTTGTAATTCCATTCTTTTGACTATGTGTAAAGCCTAAGTATGGGGGAGCTTTGTTCCCTCGATAGTTCTCTTCTCCACGGCTCGAGATCAAGTATTCGTCCATCTCCCGAGAGACGAGCCAAGATACGAATGCTTTATTGCACATCATCCTGTTCGAGCGAAGTCAAGAGTTCACAATAGCACGAAGATCGCGTCTGCGCCACACAGGCCGTGCCCACGGTTCCCCTCCAGGAGTCGACTTTGCTCGTTGTGTTGATTCCGCGCCCGCGGTTTGCCTGCAGAACGGTATTTCGAAGTTCTTTTCTTCCATTCTTCTACCACCTTTGAAGAGTTCTTCCATTCCACCTCTCTTCATTCGTTTGTAAGTCTTCTGATATACCCTTCTTCCTTGCTTCTATCCTTTCTCTTTGCTTCATTGAGGACAATGAAGGATTTAAGTATGGGGGAAGGAGTACTCGCACTCGCTTATCTTAGTTAGTTTAGTTAGATATTTGCTTCAGATTTTTGATTTTCTTCTTTTCATGGAGCACTTGCACCATACTTTTTGCATAATAAATAAAGAAAGAAAAAGAAAAAGATAGAAAAAGCCATAAATATTGAAAAAAGGCCTATGAAATCCTGGGATGAGCCGAAAACCCGAAAGGGCGGCTTATGTAATAAGCAGGTAACCCGGACCAGCATTAGGCTGGGGTAATATGAGGTTTATGAGAGTTGTGAGTTTTTGTGAGCACACCTTGAGAAAAATGAAAAGAGCGGTTAGGTGAAAACCCGAAAGGGCGCCTAAGCAGAATTGAGCGGTAAAATTCGAGCTTTTAGGATCATTCTTGCTTGGGGACTTTGGGGCTTACATGTTAGATTTGGGTAGATCTTAGGTTGCTCTCTTTCATGTTTTTAGAGCTTGAGTGATATATCTTGTTGTGAGGTGTGTGTTTGAGCTTCATTGTTTTATGCTCATGATTTCTCTATATTTTGGGTTCGGGTTGTGAGTTGAGTATTTTTATCTTCCCTTGTATTTCCTGAGATCTTAGAGGTGCTTTCTTGTCATGCATATTTTGTTTGAGCTTACTCGAGGACGTGCAAGATCTAAGTATGGGGGAATTTGATTCAGGCTATTTTGTATGAGTTCCCTCTTGTATTTTAGGGCTATATTGAGTGTGTTTAGGTTAGTGTTTGTACTAATTGTAATATCTAGGCCGAAGACACAAGGATTCAAGAATCAAGAGTTCTAAGGCGTTTTGAGATGTCTGCGCGACACCACTTGCTTGCGAAGGTTATATCTGAAGCTACAGAGGTCAAATTAAGCTGATTCCGGTGCCATTGGAAAGCTAAGTCGAATGGATTCAATTCATCGTGTTACATCGAAGTCATATTCCAAGCAGAAGATGGTCAAAACAGCCTCCGAAGTGACGTCAGAGGTTTTGTCCCGAAACCGTGTCCGCGGCCTGGCCGACGCGACCGCGGTGGCTGCCGAGAGACAAAGTTCTTCTCTGTCGTAAAAGCGTGGGCGCGGTGGGAGCGACGCGACTGCGGTGATGCCGAATCCGAAGCGGGCCGAAATCTTTCTATCTTGTTTCCTTTTCTATCTTTTGCCTCTTTCCTTATCTATCTCGGGAAGCTTGTTCCTTGGGCTATATAAGGTGGAGTCTGCCCTAGGTTTTATTCATTCACATTCCAATTCATAATTCAATTCTTTAGTTTAGCTTAGTTATGGAGAGCTAGTCTCCTTGGGTTTGTTCAAGGGAGAAGCTCTGATGTATGAACTCATGAGGTTTTGGTAATTGATTTCTCTCCTTTGGTTAATATTGATTTTCTTGTGCTTCATCTTATGATTGTTGATTGTTTCTCTAGGATTCGCGACCCTATTGAATTGATTGATTTTCTACTTTATGATTATGTTTGGACCGTGGACAAAACTAATCTGTGAAAACAACTTAACCTAGACCTGTTGCCTAGGCAACTTGGATTAAGAAGAGAATTGATTGTTTTATCTTACAATTGACTCGTAGCTTGATTTTTTGATACTATATCCTGCATATCCTTGTTCTCTACGCGAATTCTAGGTTTAAGCATCCTTGCCTAGGGTTATAGAATTGCTTGGACCGTTGACTTGCGATTGTTAATGATCAAGATAGGAATTAACCATAGGTGTGAATGGAATCAATAGATGAATCTATGATCGAGTGATTATTTCATAAGTGGATCTTTTGAATAAACCTGCTTCCCATATTTGATTATTTGTTTGTTTGTTTGTTTTGTTTTCTAGTTTAGTTTAGTTTAGATATTTTTCCTGAAATTCTCCCTTTCTTTAGTTGATAATTATATTAATATTAGAAGCCATACTTCTCTTGGGTTTGACCCCTTACTTGCTTAATATACTAGTTTGTTTGTTTGGGTTATTTATCTTTGATCTTGGCACGACGACTTTAGCCAAGTCACCAGCACAAGGGTGTCAACCATGTTTACGTCATGGCACATCAGGATTCGAGTCGTTGGAGTCTCAAGAGGAGTGAGTTAAAGACTTGGAGTACTTCTCACAAGGTTATTTTTCATTTGAATTTATTTGAGAATAAATGAAATACTTTTATTGTAAGGATCGTTTGTTACTAAACACTTCCGCGCTTTCGTTTTAATCATTCACATTTACTGTTTTTGATTGTAAGACAATATAAGGTTTTGAGATCTATTTATGAATTTTGGATATTATTCTTTTTATTGTTGTCATAATGTATAAGCCTTGGTTGCTTTGTGTGTGAATTCCAAGGTCACTGGCGTGTATCATTCCCGAGATAATTTGGGGGTGCTACAAATATGGTAGCTATGTTAGCTCATATCCCTTGGGTGCAAGGTTCGAGTCTTGCCTACTATGCTTTCCTTTTTTTGTAGGGCCCGAGGCTTGGGCAACGCTATCAGCGCTATCCCATACTAACCCAAGGGACTTCTCCGCAGGTCATCCATCCCAGGACTACTCTCGCCCTAGCATGCTTGAATTTATCCCGTAATCCTGAATTGTATCGTGAATTAACGAAGTATCCTTGTTCTAACTTTGATGAGGTGCAGGTTAAAGCATTGGTTCATGTTCGGTTAGAAGAGGACGACCTCTTTGTAGAAAAGGGAGCGAGTCCCCAACGAAATGATCGAAGGCAGGGTAGGTGGGAGGCACGATACGCTCTGTACCCCTTGCCGCTCATCATTCGCCACATGCCAAGCCAACCGTCAACACGTCGTATGCAAGAAGGAGCGAGAATGTCTCATTGCCTCCTGAGCTATCTCACTACAACTTCCGAGTTAGCGCAACGGAGATTGTCCGAACCCTTAACACGATGGGAAACGTTGTCAAGTGGCCACGGAAGAAGGAAATACCGCATCACTGAAAGGATGAATCAAGGTGGTGTGACCTCCATATCGACCATGGCCACAGGACAGAAGAATGCATCGTGCTAAGGAAGGAGGTGGCCGAATTATTGAAGAAAGGACACCTTAAGGAGTTAATTTCAAAGCGTGGAAGGGAGCATTTAGCTCGCAACCTAGAGAAGGCCAAGCAACCAGTTTTCCCCAAGCATGATGGAGTGATCAATGTCATCACCGGGGGATCAGAAGGCTGTGGTGTTACGTACGTATTCCGCAGGCAAGAGAATCGCGAGAGAAGCCAGACGAGAAAATCCCAAGGCACCTGCACGTGCTATACATGTCGTCATGCCTATTACCTTCGATGACGTCGAAGAAGAGGAAGTCCATCATGATTGTTTAATAATATCTTTAACAATTGCAAATTTCCTTGTTAAACGTATCTTGGTTGATAATGGAAGCTCTACTTTGCTTATGTTGGATGCATTGTACAACTCAGGTCTTGAGCTTGACGACATCGTCAAAAAGTCTACGACCTTGGTGGGATTTAGTGGGGAATCACGTAACACGCTAGGAGAGATTTCCCTGCCATCCATCGCCAAGGGAGTAAACTATCACGTGAAATTCCAAGTCCTAGATTGCCCCTCACCTTTTAATGTGATTTTGGGCAGGCCTTGGATTCACGGAATGAGAGCGATCCCGTCAACCTATCATCAATGTATGAAGTTTCTCTCTCGTTGAGGGATACATGAGATCCAATGAGAATCGAAATTCGTAAGAGAATGTTACTCAGTTATAATGAAGACGATGACTTCCAAGAACTCAAAACCTGAAACTAGCAAGTAGACGTCCGATTAGCAATTAAAGGACTATAAGACTCCATCGTTCTATGTAAAGCCGGAGGCACCAGAGCTTGAAGAAGTAGCCCTCGACCCCTCCGAGCCATCAAAGAAGGTCAGAGTCGGGGCCAACTTAGAGTCGACTCTATGTGAAAAGATGGTGGAGTTTCTATGGTCTTACAAAGATTATTTTGCTTGGGCAAATGAAGATATGATCGAAATAGATCCTGACGTAATCACACATGCTTTGAGCATCAACCCCAAGATGCCACATGTAAAATAAAAAAAGGTGTATGTTTGCACCCGAGTGAAATCAGGTAATCAATGATGAGGTAAAATCCTTACTTGAATCTGGTAAAATACGAGAGGATAAGTACCCTGATTGGCTCGCAAATGTGGTAGTAGTAAAAAAATAAAAATGGAAAATGGCGCGTTTGTGTAGATTTTACTGATTTAAGCAAAGCGTGTCCTTAAGACTCATTCCCATTGCCTCACATCGATGCAATGGTGGATGCGATGGCAGGACACAAATTCTTAAGTTTCATGGACGCGTTTAGTGGCTGTCACCAAATACTAATGCATCATGAGGATCAAGAAAAGACGACATTCGTAACTAATCAGGGAACCTATTGTTCTAAAGTCATGCCTTTCGGATTAAAAACGCAGGTGCTACTTACCAGAGATTGGTTAATAAGATGTTTCAGGAAAAGCTTGGGGATACAATGGAGGTGTACATCGACGACATGCTCGTTAAGTCGTTAAAGGCGGAAGATCACATCGGGCACTTACAAGACGCGTTCCAGATCTTGCGAGGGTATAAGATGAAGCTGAACCAGACAAAATGTTCCTTTGGTGTTACTTTAGGTAAATTCCTTGGGTACATTGTTACCCAGCGGGGGATAGAAGCATGTCCGGAGCAAGTCAAAGCCATAATGGAATTACAATCACCAAGATGCTTCAAAGACGTTCAAAAGATTACAAGGCGAATAGCAACCTTGAATAGATTCATATTCCGTTCTTCGGATCGAAACAAGTTATTCTACGACATATTAAAGAAGAACAAGTCGTTCGAGTGGAGTGAACTAGAGCACGAGAAGCCGTTCAAGGAATTGAAACGGTATTTGTCTAACCCGCAGATATTATCAAAACCTCAGCAAGGAGAAAAGTTGTACATATACCTGGCAGTAACAGAAGTAGCCGTTAGCACCATGCTAATTCGAGAGGAAGACGGTAACCAGTTACCAATATAATATGTAAGTAAAACCTTGCTTGATTCGGAAACTAGGTACTCCCTCGTGGAAAAATTAGTTCCTTCCTTAGTAATGGCTTCAATTAAATTGTGCCCTTATTTTGAAAGTCATTCTATTATCGTAAGAACTAACTATCCTATCAAGAGTATCATGTCAAGGCCAGAGCTGTCAGGTCGTCTAACGCGTTGGCTGATACACTTGAACGGCTACGATATTTCATATGAGCCACGCACAGCAATAAAGTCGCAAGCCTTGGCTGATTTTGTGGTCGACTTCACCCCTACCCCCTCAGAGCAAGAAGAGCAAGAAATGTTGAATGTAACGAGTAACAGCAAGTGGCTAATGCACACAGACGGCACATCAAATCAAGTAGGTGTCGGACTAGGGGTAGTCCTGAAGTCACCACAAGGGGATAGGATAGCTCAGGCTGTTCGATGCATATTCGAAGCCACTAACAATGAGGCGGTGTATGAAGCAATAACAGCGGGTTTACTCGTTGCCCAAGAGCTTAACGTGCAAGAAATTGAGGTAATTTGTGATTCACTACTTATTGTGAATCAAGTAACGGATTCATATGTTGCCAGGGATTCAAAGATGAAAGTGATGACAGGCCCAAAGTACTATACCAAACTAAGGATAGGGCCCTGGGTCAATCAACAAAAGAAATTTGTATCACGACCCCGTTGTAGTACGGTGGTCGAGGTCGATCATAGGGAATTATTTCATATGTGTTTGAACGGTTAATTGTCTAACACAAACACAATGTGAATAAAACACACGAAGCAACTCGGAACCGAGGTTGTCAATCTCGGGACCGAGGTAGCTAGGCACAAACAAAGTCGGGCTCGAGGCTAGGGGACTCGGGCACAACGCAACAATCAATTTAAAAGGAGAGAAACAAGCTAGGCTAAAGGGATCCTAAGGCTAAGGGGTTCATGCCAACATCAACTTCACATGCTCTCATATAGATAAATGAACTAGAGGCTTCCGCCTTAGACATAGATCAACAATTCCAATCAAATCATGCCATTAATCTCATGGAACTAGGCATCCACATTCGTTCAAGCCAAACGACTCTCTATCTACTCCTACTCGACCGCGGGATCTAGAGATCCTCTCTTCATCCCTTCGAACCGACTTTCCTAAGCTTCTAACAAAGGATCTTGCCCATAGGGTAAATAGACATGGATTTAGGCAATCAAGTCATGAAATTGGTTCAAGCACATGCAATTGAGTTGGGGTTTTCGCCCCCTACCCTAAGATCAAGCTAACTACTCACTAATCATGGAATTTAAGCTAGCAATCATCAAAAACCATAAGCAAATCATGATTCATGCAAGTCAAATCCACAATCAACAACACAAAATCAAAATCAAAGCCAAAGCAAACTTGAATTAAACTAAGGAAGAATTCTTACAATCTCTACTCCCGCTCCAAGCCTAAGGGTTTCTTTCCTCTCCAAGGAAAGGAATTCACCCAAATCCTCCTCTAGATCTTGGGTTCTTTCCCTCCCTTGGAGAAGATTCCACCCCCTTCTTCCTTCTACTCTCTCAAACCTCACTCTCAATTTACTCCCAAAGTGTATGTGATGATGGATTCCTTCTCTAATGAGAGATTACAAGGGTTTAAATAGAGATTTCCCCCCCTAAACTCCTTGGGCTCCAAGGCTTGTCCTTGACCTCCAAGGCTTCTAGAACTCCTTGATATCCAAGGCTTCTAGACTCCTTGATCTCCAAGGAAGCAAATATAATTTTGGGAATTAACAAGAAAATCCCATAAAGAAAGGAATCTGGAGCCACGACCGACATGGATCGACACGGAGAACCTCGGGTCCGACTTGCTTCAACCGCGGACCAGTGGCATGTCTTTCATGAACCTCGGGCCTGGCTTGCTGGGTACCTCGGGCCTAAGGCAAAAATCAGCTTTCTTCGCCCCGTTCTCTCTCGTTTTAGCTCCGATTGACTCGATTCTTTCGCCCTTCACTTCGTCTTCACTTGAGGCTTCTTTCCATGCATTGTTAGCTCTATTTTGGCTCCTTTTTCATCCTGGAATTCCTCCATGATTCCATGATGCTCCAATCTCTATGATTCTTGCTCCAAAATGCCTACAAAACACACAAAACGCGTATAGTCTCTGAATCTCATAGAAAATCGGAATCTAAGCTAAAAAGGGACAAAACACACAAGAAAAGGGAAGAAAGACACATATCTACAAAGGAAAAAGACCTATAAAACACTACCAAATTGTGAGACATCAGAATACCCCATACTTAAACTTGCTTGTCCTCGAGCAATAACTTGGATTCAAAACCTCAACATGATCTTCAAGTAAAGCACTAAGTCAAAACCATTCGTATGAATCCAAAGATAAGCAATCAAACGTCATCACATGTTATGCATGCTTCAAGTATGAAATGCTGCCACCTTGCCTCACTTTAGGGAAATGTAATCATAGCACAACTCTCAAGTATGTATGGCTCAATGCATAAAAGTGATGCATATCTCCACTCATGCCTTGTGCAAAGTCTACTTTTATCATTGAAGATAATATTACCAATCTCTCTACCTAGAAATGTCAAAACAATACCAATACAAGATGAACTTCGGCTCAATGGAGATCCTCATAGAGAATTCCTTACATTAATTTCCTTATATAAAATAAATTTCATGTACATTGATTTGGGTAGACTTATTTCATTTTCACAATAACTTCTTTACATAAATATGATTTTATTAAATTAGTTTCCTTACATTAATTTTCTTATAGAAATACATGTTAATTTAGTGTTTTACATTAACTTTATGTAAATTAATTCATGTAAGTTTTATACAATACTTCATATATAGTTGTTTGAGTAGAAAGGAATGAGCCTACGTACATTAATTTTATGTAACAATAATCAAACTACTTAAATTTAATGTACAAATACATTGAAGCCCTAATCAAATTGTATCATAGTAATCAAACTACGTAAAAATACCGATACATAAGTTTCATAATCAAACTACGTAAAATTAATTTTAAGAAAATCTTAACCTAATTTTAATGTAACCCTAATCAAACTACATAAAGTAAATTTTAAGCAATTCTTCAACGTGTACGTACAATGTAAAAAAAGCTACATTAAATCTTAAGCAAATTGACCCAAGTTGCCTTGGCCCACTGGTTAAAAATGGGGCTGGGTCACCCAGAGGTCATGAGTTCGAGACTCGAAGAGATCGAATTTCGCTCTGTGGTAGAGATGACACTGGGGAGGGTCTTCCTTAACCCTGACAGTACCCGGTCCGAACCGGATGAAAGATAAGAAAAAAAAAATCTTAAGCAAATTTTTATGTAACCTTATTCAAGCCATATAATAGTAGTCAAACTACATAAAAATAAGGGGAAAAAACAATTTGAATTAACTTAGACCAAATGTAATGAAACCCTAATTTAATCTTTAGCAAAATTTAATGTAACCCTATAATACATACCTCGTCGAAGTCGTTGGTGGTGTGTTGGTAGTGCAACAGTGGTGCGGTGGTGGTGCACCGGTGGTTCAACTCGATCGAAAGGAACAAATCAACCCTTATTGGAATTGGAGCAGGAGGTAAGGCAAGAGGAAAACAGTTCCGTCACTAGTGACCAACTTTGGTGTCCGACGGTTCTAATGATGGGACTATGGTCGTTGCTCAGAATCCTACGATAGGCTAGCAACGTCACAGGTGGAAAGCGGTTCTATTCAATAGGTATTTTGGATTTAGAATTTCTCTAACTAACGGTGTTTATTATCGTGAGATTTTTCTCTTAATTAATGCTTAATTGTAATTCTTATATACTTGTTCCATTAAAAAATAAAGAGAAATTCCGCATAGTGACCCTTGAGGTTTTGAAAATTCCACGTTGTAAACAAACCTTTCCGAAATTCCGCGTGGTAATTAGGAGGTTTTGCACATTTTGCAAAGTAGCCTCGGTTGTTAAAAGCATTCAAAATGTGACCATTTTTTTTATTTTCATTTAAAAATTAACCAACTTTTAAACTAATGCATCAAAAACACTCTCTTAAAATATATTTGTTTTTATAGATATTACAAGTTTGTATTTTTTAGAAAAAATAAAAAATGGTGGAAAATATTTTGAAATTGCATGTGATTTTCATATTTTACAAGGGTATTATTTTACTATACACATTGACAATGTAGTTTCATGGAAAAAAAATTTTACATATAAGAAATTTATATAAAATTTGGATCATTTATTCAATTAAGCAAAATAATGTAGCTGTATATTGAATACTTTTAATAATTTATAATATTCCGAGCCTACCACGCGAAGGGTCCGTTAGGATTCCATTGTATTAAATTGCATTATGTATTTAAATTGCATTATTTTAGTTTAAATTTTAAACTGCATTAAATGAGCTTTCATAAAATCACTTTAATACACTATTCTAGAGAAGACTAGAAGTAATTAGCCAAACACACTTTTAATTTTTAATGCCTTAAAAAGTTCATAATGCATTTTAATACATTTCAATAGGCTATCCAAACAGACTCGAAATATGCAATACTTCAAGCCTACGACGAGAAATTCTGAAAAAATTTAAATACCACCCGAAATTTACAAAATCTCGAGATCACCATGTGAAATCTCGTGCGAACATGTGCTTATAATATCTGATGGATATTTTTCGTTCATAACATAAGAGATTGTTCATTTCCGAGAAAAAAAGTTTGCAATGATGAATTCAAATTAAGTAAAATAAAGTGGCCAAACTGTGAAACGGGTACCGGTGGGGCCTACAGCTTTCCTGCTTCATATGTTCCGAACTCCTATAAAGTGAGCTCACTTGATCACTTCTCTTTCAACCCAAATCCTACATTTGCATCTCTCAAAATCCCAACCAGCATTCCAAAAATACTAGCTCCTCCATAAACAAAATCAACAACACAATGAGCCCAAGCGTTAACCTGACTCCGGACCCCAATCAAATGGGAGGCTGGAGTTTCCTGCAAAGCCTCACATCTCCAAGCAACAACGCCGACAAGAACGACGACGTTTACGTCCACTCGCTGGCCAAGCGCTCCAAATCGGCGCTGACCGAGAAGAGCCTGGAGATGTGCACCGAGAGCCTGGGCAGCGAAACGGGCAGCGATGACGTGGCCACTGACGCCTTCACCACGCCCCTGCCCGAACCGGTCCGGAGTATCCGAACCGGTCAGAGGGCCCGAGCGGAAGCCGCGTCGGGCCCCACGCTGCCGCCACCGATCCCGTCGATGAGCGGCCGGGTCCAGGTGGAGCGCGTGAGGGAAGGTGGCAGGTTGGTTATAACGGCCGTTACTGTGGGGCCCTCCCACAACTGCCTCCAGGCCCAGAGGGTTGACGGCCGCCTCACGCTCCGTCTCATGGACGGCTGCGCCTCGAGGTGCGACGCACGGGATCCTCATCGTGATCATGGCTGTGGTGGGGCGGAGGACATGGCTGCTATTTTCCATGATGTGGAGGGGCATAATGGTAAATATCCAAGGGCGAGCGCGAGCAGGTGCAACGATGGAGGGACTAGGAACAGAGAGCTCATGGCGTATCCCAAGGCCTTTTGCGTCGCCACTACTTGAGAGACGAGATTCAACCAGCTGCCTGTTCTTAATTTTCAAGTTTTAATGTCTTTTTAGTAATTTTCTAAGAGCATCTTGAAAAAAAAGAGTTGCAAGTGAGTAGTCAATGTGAGAGAATGTGGTGACTGTCACCTACAACTACAATCCACCGTGATTTTTTCATGTGTGGTACTTAATTATTTTAGTTACTACATGTAATTATTCTGTGTCCTATCTATTTTACTAATTAGTTGAGACATTCGCTAAGGAGCTCAAACCCAAAATGCCAATTGACGGAAATCAAACAAAACAGTTTGGCAAAAGCTCGAGCTAGTGACAGCCTTTCCTTGACGCTACTGTCCTTGAGGCCTTGTTCACTTTTTAGGGGAAAAAATCTTTTCCCACTCAAAACTTACTTTTTACCTTCTTAAAACCTTTGTCATTCTCTCTTCATTTTACTCCGTATATTTCAATACACACAAAGTGAAATTTCACCCGAAAATACTTTCATCTAACAAATGAAACAAGCCTTGAGTCATAAATGGGTAAAATAAGAATAAAGTATAGGTGATGGATTACGTACAAATACAATGGACACTTGAGATTAAACAAAGTCGGTTCTATTAAAAACCATATAAATAAGCCGGTTCATTTAAAGGGGCACGTATTCGACCAAAAAAAATTTAAAGGGGCACGTAAGGTAAGTTACATAAAATTTCAATTGCAGGACAAAAATACCTTTCTAAAATTTAACCTACCCAACTCCACCACTCTCCGTCAATGATAGATCACTCCAAATGTCTGATCTAATTCCCTTAATCACCTTCTTCCCCTTAATTGTTGATTTCAAATCACCAATTATATGTTATATTTACTACGTTGTAACTAAGACTTTTTAATACTATTATGAGAATTCTAGATTAGTTTATGGGGTTTTTATAATGACATCTAAGAGCTTGTTGAAGTAAAGAATTCGAAGAAGAAGAAATACATTTTGCAAAAGAACCACGACCATGGGTCCCAAGTTGTGACTGTGGAAGAGCTAAAGAGACGTACATACGGTTACTGAAGTTTACTAGAGGAGGTCGCGACCACGGTTACCTGAGCCGCAATCGCGGTAGAAGCTGCGAATGAGATTTTGTGAAGTGTTGACCCGTGACCGCAAGTCGTGTGGCTAAAAGATTTCTTTTGGGTGTTGGTTTTTGTTATCTTTTTAGTTTATTTTTGTTTTCTTATTTCCAGATAGTTTCTTTTAGAGTTCTATTTAAGCTTAGAATTCCTTTAGGGATTCATCTTTCTTCATAACTAAAACATAGAGTTTTTTTAAGTATTATGGAGAACTAAGCCTTCAGAGTTTATCCAGACATTGAAGATTTGATTTGAAAGTTTGTACGGTTTCTATTTATTTTCCTATCTGTTCGTTAATATTATTTCTCTTGTACTTAATTATTTATTAAAAACCACCATGGCATTGGCTACCATGATGGTTTTTAGGACCGTGATCGTGGCCTTGTCGGCCAGCCCCGATTATGGGTTATTAAGTCGTGGTCGTGATTATCCATTTTCCTATTTTAAACTTACTTTTAAACTATCTTAGACCCTATTCGGCATTGGTTTACGGAGGTTTGTGAAGGTTTGTACAATTTAAAACCTACTTAAATAGATATTTGTGCCTTGTTCGGCAAAACAAGGTTTTTGAGGAGGTATAGGTTTTAAAGAGGTTTTTTTATAGGTGTAGGTTTTTTTAATAGGTAGAGGTTTTCTTTTTTAAAACCTGCTAAAACCTAATATGATGTTCGGTACTAAAAGGTTTTATGTAGGTAATGCTTTAAAGTTACCAAAAATATTATTAATTAAAACAATAAACAAAAAAAATTCAGTGAAAAAATTTCGGAAACCTCCTAAAACCTATCTCTATCAAGGTTTCTATTTTATCGTTTAAAACCTCATCAAAAACCTACTAAAACCTCAACCTCCTAAAAAACCTTGTCTTAGCAAACATCCATTTAGGTAGGTTTTAAATTGTACAAACCTTCATAAACCTCCGTAAACCATTGACCGAGATACTCTTAAAATGTAATTTTCGATGATAAATCACCCTAGAACTCCAATGTAAATGTATAACAGGGAAATTTGGGTTCAATCACCTCAGGTCTCCATTTAAGAATCTACACTAATGCACCAATGCAGACAAACGATGGGGGAGTGGAGTTCAAACTCCCTCTTAAGTCATTGAAGTCAAAATTCTACCGAACTTTTTAAATGCCCCATCGTAGGTTATTGAGTGGGGGTGGTTTAGTCTTATTTCGGCTCAGACAATGTTTGCTGATCTACTCGTGATCATATTTTATCTATGAAGCTACATGATTTTGTTTACAACACTATGCCAACACAAGAAACATCCCAAGCTTGTTCATCTCATCGATCAAATTCATTAGGACATTCTATTCTATGACTAATTATGCCAATTTTATCAGTTTTCTCCCATCCATGTTGCCTTTACTACTACTATTGAGTCTATTACAAAGCCGAAATCCTTCTTGGCATCTACCCAACATCCTCATTAGTTTAAGGCTATGAAGGCGAGATAGCCACCTTGGAGTGGAATGGTACGTGGAACATGTCCATATTGCGATCGGGAAAGAAACCCATTGGATGTCAATGGGCCTATAAGATCAAGCGTAACTCAGATAGTACCATTGAGAGATAGAAGGCTCAATTGGTTGTTCTTGGGAGCAATTAAAAGGTGTGCACCCATGGCTAAGATGCTCATTGTTTGCACATTTTTGGCGGTTGTTGTTGCTCCTACCTAGGAGTTGCATCAAATGGATGTATATAATGTGTTCTCCATGGAGACTTACATGAAGAGGCTGATATGAAATCCACCTTTCAGTTTCCCCAAGTGCGCGGCATGAAACTTTTGTCGTCCGAATAAGGCTCTAAATGGCCAATCGACAAGGTCTAACTAATTGGTTTGTTGTAGCTCTATGCAAATTTAGGTTTGTACAGTCTCTTGTTGATTACTCTTTGCTCTTTTAATTGTTTTGGATTTGTGTTGTATATTTGGATATATGTCACTGATCTGATTATTACTAGTAATAATTCCGCTATAATAGCTAGATTTGAAGGTTAGTTGAGGTTGCTACTTTCGTATGAAGGACATCAGATCTTTGAGGTATTTCTTGGTCATTGAGATAGCGTAATCTGCAAGTGGCTTGTTTCTTTGTTAGAGGAAGTACATTTTCAGTGAGGTTGATATGCTCACATGTAAGCCATTTGATTCTCCTATGGAACAAAATCACAAACAAGTTGAGGTTCCTAATTTTTACCATTGTTTAATTGGTTGTTTGTGATAACTGGCACCAAGTTCCTTATGAAATAACATGTTCTTCATACGTACTCTTCCATAGCTCATGTACAGGGCCGTTCATGGGCATGTGCAAAGTGCCCGGCGGAACAGGGCCTCCAAATCTCGAGGGCCCCAAAATTTTAAATATAAAATATAGTGTGGAGTAAAGAACTTATTACTCAACTAGCGCAGATGGCGTAGAGAGAAGGGTGCAGTAAACCAACCCGCGTTCGAAACCCAGCAAGCATCCGTTCAAAATTTTTACAAACTTGTGGGCCCATTATTTCCCTTTTTTTACCGGCCCATGCATTTATTACTTCATTTTCTATCTTTCATTTCCATTTGTTCTTTTTCTCCCCTTCCCTCTTTACTATTCCACATATTGATATTTTATTTTTCTATTTTAGTAACCAGTACGTGAAAGTTGATCTAGTTTATTTTAATTTTGCTAGCTTATTAATAGACATAATACTTAATATTTGTACCTGTTTTAGGATATTTCATTTATGATAGTGAAATTTGGATTTTTTAATGCCTCTTATTTTCACAAATTTTATTTATAACATGATTTTCATTTCTTTTTATTAGTTACACTAATATTTTCTTTTTATAATATGCCTATTAATAATGGATAGTGTCGCCTCTCATTCAATTAAAAATAATACTCCGTATATCCGCTATTATTAAATGTAAATTATTTTTATTAAACAATTACAAGTTAATTTTATACTTAGAATTTAATAAGTGATCGAACATTAGTAAGTAAATTTACATCTTATTGAAATTAAAACACTAATTAAAAATGTTCGACCAAAAAAAACACTAGTGAAAAAATTTGAACAGGGCCTCCACAAACCATTGGACGGCCCTGTCATGTATGATTCGGTTGCTGGTCATTGGAATTTTGCCATCCAAGTTTTGTGTTATTTTGAAGAATCATCTAGATCATGATGTTTTTCTTCCTCGATAGTGTAATTTGGAGCTTAAAGCTTATTGTCATTCAGATTACTCTGTATGTCCTCTTACTCATCACTTTATTATGAGTAATTTTGTTTACCTTGATTCTTCACTTATATCGACTTATATTGTGGAAGTTTAAGAAGTAGAAGACTAATTCTTGGTCTTCCGATCCACTGAAGTGGAATATAGAGATACGTCTACGTACCATTTGCTACGCTAACTCGATTGAAGTCACTGTTACTCTTGCTTGTTGATGCTCATTTTAGTTCTGTGTGGTTTTTTTTGTGATAATCACGTGGATTCACACATTGCCATTGATCTTGTCTTTAATGAGAAGACCAACACATTAAGGTTGATTGCCATTTCATTTGGATGTTGAAACTATTACGAGCTATATTCACACTCATGCACAACTAGTAGACATTATTACTAGGGTTCTTGGATCACAAAATTTTACACTTTTTTTGGGCTCATTGAGCATTTGAGATCTTCACATTTCAACTTGATGGGGGAGTATTGAAAAATAATATGAAATATTATTGATATTATTGAAATATGTTATTTTTATAGTTTTATTATCTTTAATTATGTTATACTTATTATTTTTTTATTTACATCGTTAGTTATAGCATATGTATGACATCAATCAACGAAGGGAAGAGTCAATGAGAGAAGATGGAATAAGTCTCAATCTTATCTTTATTAACTAGTATAAGTCTCATATCATGTACTTTTAATCATGTACTTATAAAGTGAATATAAACCTTACTTTTATGATCCGAAATTTAATTTTGAAACTTAATTTATTAATCAACTCGAATGTAAGCATAACTTTTTTTTTTGATAAAAGAATGTAAGCATAACTTAGTTCATGAGTAACTGAAATCTATTACTTACTTGGTAATTAATTTATAAAATCAATATCATTTCATTCCTTTTTATTTGGACAATGATCATAATTGTCTTTTCCGAAATGAGATCCTTATAAGGAATGGTTTGACCAAACATGCACATGACATTCATATTACAAGGACCTTTGCCGAACTGCATGTACGAATTTCTGGTCGCGACCGTCAATAGATTCAAGTCCCATCATAGTTATTGCAATAAGCATATGCTAATCTTTTTATATAAAATCATTTTCTAAGGTAGATACTTGGTCCTGGCTGGGTGCATCCATATCCTATTTTGAATTTTTTTTTTGAAATAACACTGTACCTTGTTTTAATTATGCAAATTTTACAGTGTCCATACTTACCTATGAAATTCATTAGTAAAAACCTATTAGTTTATATATGTATATGTACATAAATAAGGTTAAAAGTTCTAATAGAAATTTGGTGTGACATAAAATTTCACATAAATCTTTTATAAACATGTATTGTTCATATAACCCAAATAATATATATAAGACATTATTTTTTCACTCATTTATATATATATTTCTGTAAAACCTGATTATAAGAATATAAGTTGATATTTTACTTACAATACATTATCATATAACAAAAACGACTATCATAAATGTAAAAATAATTTAAAAAATCATCAACTGATAAATTGATAAAGTTTATAAAAATTTAATAGAAAATGTCGGAAACTACAAATTTTCTTGTATTAAAGAAATAAGTTGAATCCAGTATTCATAGTTTTTTCTTAATTTGTTTGTGAAAGATTTTTTCTTGTAATGCTTTAAGAACTAATAATTGACAATAACTTTTTCTAATAAGTAGATAAGAAGAAATTCAATAGAAAAACCCTATATAATGTGAATAATAAAAATTAATTTTTTTATATATGAGGTATGGTCAAAATTAATGTGGTGGTTCACAAACGACGACCTGTATGTTTGTATTAGGAAAATAAGGGGTGTTTGTATAATTTGAGAAAAATTGTGGGATTATTTTGTAAATAAGAAAAATTTAAGGAAAAGATGTACGTGATCAAGATATAAATCAAATTTATTATTTATCAAGATAGAAAAAGGTAAAATATAATGGGTAAAAAAATATAGTGGATCATGTAAGTATAGAAAATAATTAACTTAAGCTTAAATATGGTGGCTCCAAAATCAACTTTAGAAAAGGTAAATGATATATTAAAAAGATATAATATCTTACCAAAATTTGAAAATTTGATCATATCTTTTACATAAATAGATAATAAGAAATATAATTAGATTAATTGAAATAACATAAATAAAATCTATTTTTATCAAATATGTGGTGGGGCCAGAATCAACGCGGTGACTCGAAAACAGTCGGCTTTTATAATATAAATATTGGTTTACATAGGATATATTAGGTCATACAAAGATAAATATTAGGAAAATAAAGATAGAAGGATAAAGGTTAAAATATATTTTTTATTGAGACTAATAAATTCGAACCAACAATTTATACCATAAAAATAAAGATAGCATATACTAATCTCAAAAAATTACAATAATCAATCGCATCTTTATTTCCATATCTTTTCAAAATAAAGATTTGCAAAGCATGGATAGCTTGCACACGAAAAAATAAAAATAAATGGATAATATTTAAAATCGGCTAGATATTGTACCGATAGGTCGTAGCAAAATTAAAAGAAATTGAAAATTTACGTACTATATTTTATTGATAGATATTGTATATGATTTATTTACGTACTATATTTTCGGCTAGATATTGTATGGATAGATATTGTTGATAAGGTAGTTAATTAAAAGATTGAAAATTTACGTAGCAAAATTATGGTAGTTAATTAAAATATTATAAAAATTATTTTGGTTAGACATCTGGTGGGGCCAGAATCAATGTGGTGGCTCGAAAACTGTCGGCTTTTATAATATATTGATTTGGTTTGTAATAAAACAAGTAATTTCATGGTTATTCATTACCCGAAAATCTAATATTAGGATTTAAAATATCTTTGGTTTGAAAGAAATTTCCCAAATCTTATATATATATATATATATATATATATATTAAAATCCTTTTGAAGCTCATGGTTATATAGATAGATAAATATATGTTAAAATATTTATTAGTTTCATGGTTATTTATTATCCAAAAACATGTTGTTGAGGCTTACACTTTTGATCATATCTTTGTATTGAAAAATCATTTCTCGAAATCTTATAGATAGATAGGTGTTTGTTAATATTATGTGGTTATATCATTTGTATGCAACATTTTATTTACGTGTATATACTAAAATATTGGGAAATTCCTTTTGGTACCCTTGTGGTTTTGACAATTCCTTTTGGTGTCCTAAGAAAAAAGTTATTCCTTGTGGTAACCCTATGATTTATACATTGTACTTTCTCTAGCCAAAACTCTATTTTAACCCATTTTTCGTCCAAAAAAATTAAACTTTATTTAAAATTAAATAAAAACGAATTTTCTATGAAATGTTTGAATATTTAAAATTTAATTAAAAATATTTTCCATCAAAAAATTAACTTCTTTGAATATTTAAAACTAATGAGTTTTGGGAATTTTAATTTATTAATCTCACATATACATGTTATCAAAAATATATTGCGAATGGTCCAAAAATATATTGAGTTTTGGGATTTGTGAATTTGCTTAGTAGTATTGCTTATGATTTATTAAATTGAGAATGGTTCAAATTAATATGAAAAAGTTAAGGTTGTTGAAATATAATCTAAAAATAATTGTATATTATATAGTCTATAAATGTAGTATTTTACAAGCAAAAGTAAATTCGTTTTTATTTAAACTTTATATGAAAAATATTTTTTTAGATGAAAACAGGGTTTAAATAGAGTTTTGACTATGAAAAGGAAAATATATAAACTATAGGGGTACCAAAAGGAATAACTTTTTTCCTAGGACACCAAAAGGAATTGTCAAAACCACAAGGGTACCAAAAGGAATTTCCCTAAAATATTTATGTCACTTTAACTTATTTTATTCTATCATTATAATGCTTTAACTTTTTCCCTTTTCTGAATTTACAGTCATATTAGAATGCTTAGCTCGTCCATTGGACAAAAAAAGGTTATATCCTATATTTATATTCTTTAATAAGTATAAGGTTCTTAAGACACAAAATAAAGTTGTTAGAGCATGATTAAGTATGACAAGTTGAGAAGGATTAAACTTTATTGTAATTCTAAGTAAGTGTATGACAAAATTAGAATACTATATATAAAAGATCATAATTAACTTATTTTTATTTGATGATGAAAATAATTTAATATTTGAATTTGAAAAATATAGAATGGACATTTATTTTACTTTGGGGGGGAAATTTATACATTGTAAAGATGCCATTTTCTTAAAAAAATAAATCATTTATATGGTAAGAGGAATAATTTTTCATGTGTTTTTTGATGATTCAAATAATAATACTATTTTTTTTTAAAAAGACAAAGCACTTATTGTGAGCCTTATGATTAGAGGGTTGGATAATAGAAATTAGAGCTATGAGCATTTGTGGGGCAAAGGTGTACAATTTTTCAAGTTGTTTAGATTTTTTGCTTATAAAAATCCACATGAGATGGTCATAGGTCTATTAATTTTTTAAAATAAATAAGAATAGGAATAAGATGAGAAAATTTAACCTCCCTTAGTATTAAATTATGACATTAATGAGAATAATGATTATTATTTTACAAAATTAATTTAATTTCAATAAATGATAATTTTCCACTTATGAGGAACTTTGTCAAACCATATGTAACAAAGTTTTGCTAATTTAAGACTTAAATGTTAATAAAATAACCTTATATTATGAAATAATGAGCCAACTGCATAGACTTATGTATATAACACCGACATACAAAAAAAGTTATACACAAAATATGAAGATATACTATATGAATACAATAAAAAAAACTAATCAATGAGATCCCGTGGGATTACCCATGTCATCACCTAGATTTTGGATTTAGTCTATCTTCATGTAAAGCTGTACCTTTTTGGCATTAAATGCCTTAAATTTTATTTCCTTGAATTAAATTATATTATATTCAATCTATTATACTATTGTTATTGCTAGTTTATTCTGCAATATTTATTATTTTTATCATTATTATTTCATTCTATATATTATTTCAATAAATTACTTTGGTGTTATATTGTTACTATTGAATATTATATGTTATTACTATATACTATATAATATAATATACCTCACCTTATACAATTCATTTCAGATTAAAGTAGTATTATTAATTATATTATCTTTATCGAATGTAATATATTCTTCTTATTGCTAAGTACGTATATATTTATATACATACATATATACATATACATATACACACATATATATATTAAGGGCCCGTTTGGTATGTAACGGTAGAAACATAAACGAAATGGAAACGAACCTAGTCCACATTAGCATCATGATACATGATGAGTCACCTCAATTTTCATACAAAAACTACCGCAAGCCCCCTCGCGGTACTCAATTTGTTTCCCTAATCTAAGGGTGGGGTAACAAACCACCTCAATCATTACTTTCATCTCTTCTCTAGATACATAAAATTCAATGTTTCAAATTAATTTTTTTTTCAATTAATGTATAATGACACGTAATTGGACTAGGTTCGTTTCTATTCCGTTTACGTTTCCGTTATTGGATACCAAACAACCCTTAAATGTTATCTTATTCAATAAATTGTTGATTAAGTGAAGCGGCCTTAAAATGAAAGATTTTATTTGCTTATTTTATTGTTGGGACGATGTTAGGGACGCTAGTTAGTAACATCGAATCAACGATCTCCGTCATTGGTTTTGATCATGACAAACTTCATGCTATCTAATGTGTTTGTACGTCCAAGTGTCACTCCGAATAATGTTTCGAGTGACGCTCATCATGAGAAAAGGACAACAAGTGCTAAGTCGTCCCTATCCCATAGGGACGCATCAGACTGATCATGTGAACAAGAACATGGTTCCTGCAAGATAAGGAAGCCGTCCTTATCGAGTGGAAACGCGTGCCAAAATGCCAAATCTTCAAATTTTAACAAGGTCAAGGCTACCCGACAAAGAGGACATCATTCGCAATCGTAGTCCTTAAAATCTTCAGATGTCAGAGACAAAATGCAAGGTTCCAAGACATCGCTTTTGACAAACTCATCCCAAGGATCACATGAAAGCTAATTTCTAGCAAAAGAAGAGGCGACTTTCATGTGCACACAAGTTTTCGCGAATGTACAACGTTGGAAGGAAGCGACAAGATCTGTAGAAAGAGGACGCTAGAGGGCAAAAGGGTCCTAGGAAAGGAGCCGTTTCACATCGCCTATAAATACAAGCCAAAAACATTCAATGCGATGTGACTTCTTCCACACTCTTTTAAGAGCTTTCAAGAACACTAAAGAGCGAACTCAAGCATAAAGAGTGGAGTGAGCTAGATTGGAAAGAAGAAGTCCACCAAAAATCAAACTTGTTTTGTAATCAAGAGAGTTGTGTGTTTTCTAGGGACTAGGCAACACGAGAAGGTTTGGGTTCCATTGTATTGTGTGATTATAGTGTTAGCCTATGAAAGTTTCACTAGTAAACTTTAAGGATGAAATCTTGTAGTTTAGGGAAGTGTCAAATTTGCCCGTGTAATGGTTGTAGGGACTCACATAATACAAGAATAAGTAGGGTTGTTAATTTAGTATCCGATCCGGTGATCCGATCCGAGATATCCGTTGATCCGATCCGTTTTTATCCGTATCCAAATTAATCCGTTGAAAATTGATCCGTATCCAATCCGATCTGCTATTCTTTCCAAATATTTGGATCGGATACGGATCAAGGTTTCAAATAAACGGATTCGAAAAATATCCGATATATATATACTAATATATACTTTTCGAAATTTAATGTATTTCTTAAATAACATAATGAATTGATTCTAATTTAAAAGTAATATTGTAATTTGAGCTTTAGGTGGGTTTAAATTAACTTCTGCAATACAAGTTTAATTGGAATCCGAGTCAAATTCCCGTTGATCCGCTTCTAGTTTTGGCTCAAATTATTTATTGTTTAGTCAAAATGGATAGTTCAGATACCCGCGATATCCGCCATCGGATATCCGATCCAAACGGATATATTTTCTCGGATATCCGGGTAAAACTGAATCGGATACGGATCACAATTTTAGGCAAAACAATATTCGGATATTCGAGAATTCGGATCGGATATATCCATTTTTACAGCCCTAGCCAAGATGCATGTTTTTGCATCTCATTTATGATATTTCCTAACAACCCTTTCTAAAAAATCATTAATAGTATTATTTTAAGATTTTTACCTTTTCTTTTTTTTTCTCACTATCTTATAATGATTTAAGATATGAACAACTTCTTAAAAAATTTACCCACTCATATGACATTTTAGAATGTATTTTCAAGTTTTCATCTAACTTTCATCATATACTTATTTCACAATCTAAAACAATAAATAAAGCTTCAAGTATATGTTATCTCCATTTCGTGATTTAAATCTTATTAAACCTCCATCTTATAAAATAACATTATTTTATTAAACCTTCATCTAATTGGGTAAAAATACGTTAGTAGTCAAGTAGGGACGTCCTTAAGAGGAGTCCCTTGGCAGCGGAAAATAAAACAAACTTAAGCCGGTAAAACAGATAAGATAAGGACTTTGGGATTTATAGAGGAACCCTACTAAGAGCAAGTAGTTTTATTGGTAAAGCTCTACCTCTGTGGAGGATTTTCGAATAGCCTTCCTTATCTTATTAAAGGGAGTCCTTACAGAGTACAAGGCGAGCCATTAGAATTCTCCAAGCTTAAGTGTACTTCCTTAGCCTCACTAGTAAATGCTTCTTTTATCCTAACACCGTAACCTAACTCTCTTTCCTATGGATGCTAAATACTCACGTCTCTCACAGTAGCTTTGTGAGAGACAAACTTTCTTTCTAACTTTTGTGATTTGTTTGGGATTTGTTGTGGTTGGACTTCTTCTTTTGACTCAAGCTAACTTGATCTTCTTGATCTTCATTCTTGAGGTCTTGAGTGCTTCAGGAGTGAGCTCGGGAGAAATCTTCAAAGTCCACACACTATGAATAACCCTTGAGGGGTATTTATAGTGATATTGGCTTTTGTCTTGGAGCGTCCTCAAAGATCGCTGCAGATCATGTTGCTTCCCTTCAACGGTGCGATTTGCATCTTGAGGAAGTCAACTCTGTTACCACTTGGGAAGCCTCCACGTGGTCAAGGGACCATCTTTTGGATAGCAACTTCTTTAAAAGTATGCGCGCGTGCCCAGACATAGGAAGCTTCCTTCTGAAGACTACGGCCGAATATGATGTAATCATGTTGGTGCAGCCTTGATTTGAATTTGAACTTCTTCACAGTTTTGGCGCGTGTCTCTTCTGGATGAGGACGCTGTCCTAATCGCGTAGGGACTTCATTCTGATTCAACTTTGGATATTCTGTTGGAGTGCGTCCCTATTGCCTAGGGACTCTCGTTCACTTGTTGTCCTTTTCACTCATGGGCGTCCATGGGACTTTCCTAAGATAAGCACTTGGACAAACATTAAATACAATTGAGTTTGTCATTATCAAAACTAAGGACTTTCATTATTAGTCAGATATTAGAGACTGACACCCTTAATATCGTCCCAACACTTTCATACCTAAAATAACCATGAGATAGTAAGAAAAGTATAAAAGGTACAGATCTCAAAATACCACGGCAGTGATTTGTTAGAATGGACAAGTAGAGCAATGCCATAAATGACATACAAAAACATGCATTTAGCTTTATGTACAAACTTTGTCTCTTAAATAACATTTTAGAATGGACTATTAGGGAAATGTCATAAATGACATCCAAAAACATGTATTTGACCTCATGTACAATCTCCGTGTTTCCACCGGTGCCAAAACAATCCGACTGGGACATCAATCGTCTCTCGCAAATATTACATCACCATCAGTGCTAGAACAATCTGATTGGGAAACCATCTCATTCCCACCCACCGATGCCGGTCACCCACCCAACAAAACCGCCTCCATAGACAAGTTAGGCTCGAAAATCGTGCCCTAAAAACTACATCAGTCAAAAATGCAAAGTATGCCTTATGTTCTCGACGCGCAACTGATTGGTGAAGGTGCACATTTAAACACTTATATTGTGAACTTTTATTATAGGCTTCGTGTGCTTAAATGTGCACCGTTGCCGATCAGTTGTACATTGAGAACATAGAGCACTATCTGCATTTTTTGACGGATAGAGTCTCTAGGACAGGCTTTCATTCCAAACTGGTCTATGGAAAGAGTTTTCTTATGTGGGTGACCGATGTCGATGGGTGGGAGTTAGATGATTTCCTAGCCGGACTGTTTTGGCACTGATAGTGACATCATATTTGAGAGGGGGTCAATAAAACAAGAAGATGAATGAGATAATGGATGAATGAGGGAGCGTTTGGAGGAGGTGAGGGGTTTATATAGGGGGTAAGGCTATCTACATTGGTCCACTGTACCGGGAGCATAAGAGTAAAAAAATAAATAAAAATCCCCTGGATGCATGTATCGAGGCAATTGGGAGCATAATTGGCTCCCAAACTCTGTCAGTGTGCTCCCGTGTAAATTTGCGTACGTTTGTGTCCAACTAATCAAAACGCGTCATTTGGATAATTAAATCGAACAAATGAGGATTATTGAGAGAAAAGAGAAGTAGATTGGCATGCCACGTGTGACACTCTGAGCGGCCCGCGTCCAGCCAATGCTCGCGCAATACATGGGGCCTGAGATATTTATTTTTCCTAGATTTGTTTTTTTAATATTTGGGCAATTTATACGTGTAAAAAGTAATTGTATGACAAATAACCTTTTTTCCCCACCCATAAACACCAATATTGTATACGCTTGGTTAAATTTAAAATTAATTACAACTAATCGGGTTATAAGTTGAAATTGGGTTGTAACTTGAAGAAAACAGGCGTTTTAAGTTGGAATGACTATTATTATACCTTTTCGGGGAGAAAATTTTCTCACGAGTAAAATTTCTTTTGGTATGATTGTCGCCAAGTTGTAAGATATGAACTGCATCATGTTTCCATTTTATGGAATTTAATTTTCTTAACTTCTTGTATTAATATACTTTAATACAAAATATTATATATATATATATAATCCGTAATTAGGTTTTCATAAATTAACGAATTAATATTTTACAAAGAAATGGTAGATAATTACATTATTTTATATAACTTGTATTAGAAAAGATGATATATGTATAATTGTATATCGAGAGAAAAAGTGTATTGCGAATGGAAAAGTATGAATTAATAGGGGGTGTGGATGTGGGTAAAAATTAAAATGCGATGAATAAAAAATGTGGTAGAGAGAAAAATTGAAAAAGTGAGAGAGCATGAGAATGTAGAGGGGGCATGATTGTGGGTTGTCTAGGGACAAAATCTGTACATAGGCCAAGATGCATGTTTTTGCATCTCATTTATGATATTTTCTAACAACCCTTTCTATAAATCATTAATGGTATTATTTTAAGATTTTTACTTCTTTTTTTCTCATTGTCTCATAATGATTTGAGGTATGATCTTTTCTTATAATGATTTTTACGTTTTTTTCCCACTCAAATGACATTTTAGAATGTATTTTCAAGTTTTCATCTAACTTTCATCATATACTTATTTCACCATCTAAAATAATAAATAAAACTTCAAGTATAGGTTATCTCCATTTTGTGATTTAAATCTTATGAAACCTCCATCTATTAAAATAACATTCTTTTATTTAACCATCATATAATTGGGTAAAAATCTTTCATACCTCAAATAACTATAAGATAGTAAGAAAAATATAAAAGGTAAAGATCTCAAAATACCAATGGCAATGATTTTTTAAACAAACTAGTAGAGCAATGCCATATATGACATACAAAAACATGCATCTAACTTTATTTACAAACTTTGTCCCTTAAATAAAATTTTAGAATGGACTATTAGGGAAATGTCACAATTGACATCCAAAAACATGTATTTGACCTTATGTACAAACTCCGCATTTCCATCGTTGCCAAAACAATCCGGTTGAGACATCAATCGCCTCTGGCAAATATTACGTCACCATTAGTGCTAGAACAATCTGATTGGGAAATCGTCTCATTCCCACCCGCCAATTCCGGTCACTCACCCAACAAAGCCGCCTCCATAGATAAGTTAGGCTCGTAAACAGTGTCCCAAAAGCTACATCAGTCAAAAATGCAAAGTATGCCTTACGTTCTCGACACGCAACCGATTGGTGAAGGTGCACATTTAAACACTTATAATGTGAACTTTGATTATAGGCTTCGTGTGCTTAAATGTGCACCGTCACCGATCAATTGTACGTTGAGAAGATAGAGCACTATTTGCATTTTTGACGGATCGAGTCTCTATGGTACGTTTGCACTCTTAACTTGTCTATGAAAGCAGTTTTCTTGGGTTGGGGACCGACGTCGACGGGTGGGAGTTAGACGATTTCCCAACCGGACTGTTTTGGCGCTGATAGTGACATCAGATTTGAGAAGGGATCAATAAAAACAAGAAGATGAATGAGATAATGGACTGTTTTGGCGCTATCTACATTGGTCCACTGTACTGGGACCATAAGAGTAAAAAAAATAAAATAAAAAAAATCCCATGGATGCATGTATCGAGGCAATTGGGAGCATAACTTTCTCCCCAACTCTGTTAGTGTGCTCCCATTTAAATTAGCGTACGTGTGCGTCCCACATATCAAAACGCGTTGTTTGGATGAATAAATCAAATAAACGCGGATTGTTGAGAGAAAAGAGAAGTAAATGGGCGCGCCACCTGTGACACTCTAAGCGGCCCCCGTCCAGTCATTAATGCTAGCACAATACGTGGCACCTAAGATATTTATTTTTCTTAGATTTGTTTTTTTATATTTGGTCAGCTTATACATATAAAAAGTAATTACACCGCAAATCATAATTTTTTTCCCTACCCATAAGCAACAATATTGAATACCTTTTCGGGGAGAATATTTGCTCATGAGTAAAATTTCCTTTTGGTATGATTGCAACTAAGTTGTGAGATATGAACTGCATTATGTTTCCATTTTATGGAATTTAATTTTCTTAATTTCTAGTATTAATCTCCTTTAATACAAATTATTATATATATAAAAGCCGCAATTGGGTTTTCATAATTTACCGAATTAATATTTTACTAAGCAATGGTAGTTAATTACATTATTTTATATAATTTGTATTAGAAAAGAAGATATATGTTATATATCGAGAGAAAAATGTATTGGGAATGGAAAAGTATGAATTAATAGGTTGTGTGGATGTGGGTAAAAATTAAAATGCGATGCACAAAAAATGTGGTGGAGAGAGAAATTGAAAAAGTGAGGGTGCATGACAATGTAGCTGGGGCATGATTGTGGGTTGTCTAAAGACAAAATCTTTAGCCAAGATTAGGGTTGTTAATTTAGTATCCGATCCGGCGATCCGATCAGAGATATTCGTCGATCCGATCCGTTTTTATCCGCATCCAAATTAATCTGGTTAAATTTGATCTGTATCCGATCCGATCCACTATTCTTTCCGGATATTTGGATCGGATACGGATCGAGGTTTCAAATAAACGGATATCTGCAAATATACGGTATACATATATAGTAATACATACTTTTTGAATTTAATTAAATAACATAATGAATTTGATTCTAAGTTATAAGTAATATTGTAATTTGAACTTCAAATGGGTTTAAATTAACTTTTGTAATTAATAAACACAAGTTTAATTGGAATCCGAGCCAAATTCCCGTTGATCCGCTTCTAGTTTTGGCTTAAATTAATGTATTGTTTAATCAAAATGGATAGTTCGGATAGCCACCATATCCGCCATTGAATATCCGATCCAAACGGTTATATTTTCTCGGATATCCGGGTAAAAATGGATCGGATACGGATCACAATTTTAGGCAAAACAATATTCGGATATCCGAGAATTCGGATCACATCGGACCGGATATATCCGTTTTTACGGCCATAGCCAAGATGCATGTTTTTGCATCTCATTTATGATATTTCCTAACAACCCTTTCTAAAATATCATTAATAGTAGTATTTTAAGATTTTTACCTTTTATTTTTTTTCTCACTATCTTATAATGATTTGAGATATGAACGATTTCTTAAAAAATTTACCCACTCATATGACATTTTAGAATGTATTTTCAAGTTTTCATCTAACTTTCATCGTATACTTATTCCACCATCTAAAATAATAAATAAAGGTTCAAGTATATGTTATCTCCATTTCGTGATTTAAATCTTATTAAACCTCCATCTTATAAAATAACATTATTTTATTTAACCTTCATATAATTGGGTAAAAATCTTTCATACCTCAAATAACTATAAGATAGTAAGAAAAATATAAAATGTAAAGATCTCAAAATAGGATTCCTCTATAAATATCTATGTCGTCCTTACTTTTTTTGCATTTATTACTGTGTAAGTATTCCGGTACAAAGGACGCCTTTCCCAAGAGCTTCCTTAATTCTACTAACTACGTATGATCCAACATTTATAATCATTCATTTTGTCATTATTAGTTTAGACTATATATTTTATTAAATTAAAATATTTTTTATATGCATTTTAAAATTATATTTTATGATAATGATTTAGATGTTTTCTTATTAAAATTTAAATGTTATTTCATAAAAAAAAATTTAAGATTCTTTTCGTAATTTCTTTATTATGTTAGTTTTTGGATTACCATATTATAACTAAAAACTTATAGATTAAGGATATATTTTTTTGATATTTAGGGATTTGTAATCTTAAGGGTACAAAAATACGATAATAATGTCATTCCAGTTGTTTAACCAAGACAATATACTCTTTGAATATAAATATAAATACAAACAATAATCATATAAAATTGTCAAATAGTACTAAACAACCGTCACGGGCAACGCAGGAAATAGATAGTATGTAGATATATTTTTATCCGTTTTTTTAATTCTTAAATGAGGGTATGAGTTCATAAATGACCTAAGTTTTTTAATTTTATATTTATTACTAGTTAGGTAGATGACTTGGGTCGTCGCATGGGATCTCGTTGGTCAATTTTTATATTATACAAAAGAATTTGTACTTTTTTTGTATATTATTTGTTCATATATGTATATATTATATTTTCTTATGTCAATGTTACATGTATTGTAGGATCTGCGTTAGTACTTCAGAAGTCGTCGACACCTACGATGTCGTCGACCAGAGTTAACAACTAGTGTTATGCAGCGGAATAAAGACACAAGAAAGATTGATACGTTACCACTTTGAACACAAGGAGTTATAGTGGAAAACTCTCTACAAACCAACTAGTTTGTATAGAGAAAAACCACTTGCCCTCTAAGCTTCAACCTAGAAGGACTTGAAGAGCACTTCGCTCGCTTGTATTGCTTTCTCGGATTATATCGGTGTTCCTACTCCTAGATGTGAATCCCACACACTCTAGCAAGTACTCTTGCCTTATCTCAATCCTCACTCAATACAATCTCGCTCAATACTCAACCTCCTAAGATCGAATCTCACGATCTCACTCAACACTCGCTCACAATTACAATATTTGCACTCTCCTCCTTAGTTCTACCAATAAGATCACGAAAATATATAAAGAGAACTAAGAATATTGCTGCACGATTCAGCCAAATCGGCTAAGGCATGAATCGTACACAATCTCTACAAGATCTTTCCTAAAATAAAATCCTAAGCCATGATAAAATCATCTTCAATATCTTCCTTGATCTCTTGATGATTTTCCATCTTTATGATCTTGTTCTTGCCTTAAACGAACTGCTGAATATGCTGGACGTGATTTCCATATCAGAAAAACACGCTGTTTCCTTTTCCGAATTTCCGCACGCGCTTCGCTTCTGGAAACTGACGTCGGCGACCTCTCGGCAACCTCTTCGGTTTGGAACCATCAAAACATGAACTCGGTTTTCTAACAAATTCCCCCTTTTTGATGGTGACAAACACTCATCTTCTTATCTTTTGTAATCTGGTTCTAGGGTCTTCGTTAACTTGTTCAGCATCTCAAACACACAAACTACAAAGGCAAGTAAAAAAAATATTCCCCCTTAACTTTTCAAAAGTTCCCCCTAAGTTCAAGCATCTCATGACATTCAGCATATCCCCTTAGTTAGACCTGCAATCCCAGCTATTTCCCCCTTTTGGCATCATCAAAAAGATTGAAAATCATAGAGAAATCAGCTAGGCAAATATAATAGATAATAAAAGCATGCAGCATCAATCAAAAGTCGTCAACCATGCAAGCATGGCAATGTCAAGCAAAACAACCAAACATAGAGTATTTAGGTTTACAACCCAATCGAACTTAGAAAAAGTTTTTGAAATAGGGAATAATATGGTATGGGTAGAAAGCAGGTGGTGACAAAAGTCATAAGGCAGCAGAGGTTGGCGAACTAGCAAATTCCTTCCTTGATGTGGCTCACATCTTCAGCAATGGATTCAGCCAGCTTGGTCAAAGCATCAATCTTCTCAGATTGAACCTGCAGCTCCTTCTTCATCCATGCAATTTCAGCTCTTAGGAATTCCTCGGTTGGCGACTCCTCAGCCTGCGCTGCATCAGATTCAGCTTCCTTATTCTGCCACTCTTCATCAACCAAATTCCATCCCATCTTCCTCAAAGTATCCCTGTTGAGAATGCGATGTCCAGGCGTCACTTCATCTCCAGAACACTTATCATCCCAATTCTCATGATTGATGAAGATGTTAGTGACCAGCCTGCCGTAAGGCAAAGCGTGATTAGGACTCTCCAAGACATTCTTCATATGCAGCATGATCAACCTGGGCAAGCACACCTTCTCTCCCTTAAAGATCTTGTCAAGGACAAGGATCTCCTGAATATAAGCACAATGCCTCTTCTGCTCTTGGGGTAGGAGGTTGCTAATAAGGTAGGAGAACATCACTTTCTTGTCAACAACCATGGAGTTTACAAGATAAGGACCAGTGCCAGTACCTTCATCACCAAGTAGATTCTTCAAAGCACTACTGGCATCCACATTCTCTGGCCATACTCCCTTGTAATACTCAGCAAAGCCTTCATGAGGGATCTCTAGAAGGTCAGCGACCTCCTGGCTGGTGAACACAAACTCCTTTCCTTCCCAGACATACTTCCCAACAGTCTTGTTACCATAATCCTCTATGGTCATCGTCTCATAAATCTTCTTCACAAAATCAGCTATGAACTTCTCTTCCTCACAGAACACATCCTTCCAACCTTGGGATTCGATCCACTCTTTCACCTTAGGAAACTTGAACTCATCAAGAAAATTGCTATCCCACAGCAGTACTCTAGTAAAATCCCTAGACTGGATTTTCCTATTCACTGGCTTCTTCTTTTTCTTGTTAGCAGAGGCCTTAGGTTTAAGCAAGGTCGGCGACCTGGGTCGCTTAGCCCTAGACTTTCTAAGTTTCCCTTCGGATTCACTCTCATCAGGTAGAGGGATATCGGGCACTTCTTCTCCAGTTATCAATTTCAATCTCCTAGTCACAGGCCTATGCTCAACAGTGGGTTTCTTAGAGGATCTCCTAGAGATGGGGGTATCCTCTCCAAACAACTTCTTCTTAACCTCTTCTTTAGCCTTAGACAAAGATTCTTTCTCAACAAAAAGAGGATCAGATTCAGTACCTTCACTGTCAGACGGGATAGACACTGGACGTTTGCCTCTGACCTTGGCAGAGTCGACAACCTTGGCAACAACCTCTGAGACCTTTTCCAAGTCGACAACCTCTTCAGCCTTCTGGTTGTCATCTTCAACCTTCTCCTCTATTTCAGCGGGAACAGTAATCACCTCTTCAAAAGCATCGACCACCTTCTCTGTGGCCTCAAACTCTGTTTCAGCGGCGGGTTCCGCTTCTTCATCCTTCTCTTCGCCTTTTTCTTCCTCAACCGCCGGTTCCCTTGGCGGTTCCTCCTTCTCCTTCTCCGGCTCGGGTTTTTCAACCGCTAGAGGAATGTCGTCTGAAACCGCCAGATCTGGGGCGATTTCCGACACATTCTCTGTCGGAAGGGGCTCGGGTTCGGTTACGGGTTCTTTTGGAGGAGATTTGGGCTTGGATTGAGGAGATTCAGGGGCAATGGGGTCGGGATTTTGAGTTTTGGAGCTTTCGGCCATGGCGGGTTCCTGTTGGGCTTTTTCGATTAGGGCTTTGGCAGCGAGGTTCTTCAACTCTTCCTCTCCGAGATGGGTCATGAGAAGAGATTGAAACTACTCGGGGGTGAGGTTTGACAGCGGGGACTGGTTTGGGGAAGCCATTGACGTTTTGGGAAAAGCTTGAAAGGGGCGGTAATGGCGTTTGGGGTTTTCGGACAGAGAGAGAGAGAGGAAAATCGGGATAGGCACAAAAGGGGTAAGAGAAAAGTACCTTTTAGGTCTCCTTTTATGCAAGTACAACTTCTCAATTTATGGCAACTGCAGATACACTCGAGTACATGATCCCGTTAGAAGATCTTCCCTTTCCAAAAATTTCAAACTGAAATCTGTCAAATATTTCGCCCCAAAATGACACGTGCGCTTTCCGCACAAATTGGTCGTCAACCTTGTCGACTACCTCAACTTCAAACTTTCTTTCCACAAACCTGAAATCTGATAAATCATCAACTGCAACTGATACAACTGAAGTCGTCAACCTCAAACTTGTTTTCTTTTGAATTCTGAGTCTGTCAACAACCTTACTGTGCCTTGACTTTTACCACATGAAGTAGCTTGGGGGTTGGGTTACACCGGGTGGTGTCAAAGCAAACCAAGCATAAACATATAATATTTTGTGGAATTTGTCGATCAAGTTGATAAGTCTCCGTTTAAAAACACATAAACAAGCAAATAGGCTCATAGAGACTCTCAAGCATGATAGGTCGGGGACGGCAGTAGAATCAACCATCATTTGGGCTTGTAATGGGGGTTAAAGGGTCATCAAGTTGATTCTTTTGGGCTCAAAGAAAAAGTTCAATTGAATATGCAATTTTAAACACAATATGCAGGAAGTCGCCGACATGCACACAAGCAGGAGATTTCATCGATTAAATGCACACACACCCTATTATGCTGACACTATATAAGCATGTAATTCTCAAAATGATAAACAATCAAGTTTCAACCAGTCATAAGAGGATAGCATAAAAGATTTACAAGTCAATCAAGTGAGATCATACCTAGCTCCATGCGAAGTCGTTCAAAGGGTTCACGATTTAAAGCCTTGGTGAAAATATCCGCCCTTTGTTCATCCGTCCTGCAAAACTTCATAGACACCTTGCTTTTCTCCACGCAATCTCTAAGAAAATGATGTCGTATCTCGATGTGCTTTGTCTTGGAATGTTGCACCGGATTCTTCGAGATATCGATGGCACTTGTGTTGTCACAAAGTATGGGTACGGACCCACACTCACCATAATCCTTGAGTTGTTGCTTCATCCACAAGAGTTGTGAACAACAAGCTGCGGCGGCGACATATTCGGCTTCGGCGGTAGATAGAGCAACTGAATTCTGCTTTTTAAATCCCCAAGAAACTAAGCACGAGCCAAGAAACTGGGTCATCCCTGATGTACTCTTTCTATCAACACGATTCCCTGCAAAATCTACATCGGTGTAGCCGACTAGGTCGAAGTCGCTGACCCGTGGATACCACAGGCACAAGTTGTCACTACCCTTGAGATAGCGAATGATCCTCTTCACAGCTTTTAGATGAGATTCCCTCGGATCGGCCTGAAATCTTGCACAAAGGCACACAGCAAAGACAATATCTGGCCTACTAGCTGTAAGATATAAGAGAGATCCAATCATACCTCGATACACAGTAGCATTAACCTTTGGGTCCTTTTCATCTTTTCCAAGTGAAGTGGTCGTCGACATGGGAGTATCAAAAGAGCGAGAACTCTCAAGACCAAATTTCTTCACGCACTTCCTGAGGTATTTTTGTTGATGAATCTTGGTACCTTCTTCATTCTGCACGACCTGAAGTCCTAAAAAGAACTTGAGCTCCCCCACCATGCTCATTTCAAGTTCACTCGACATGAGGTTGGCGAACTCCTTCACTAACTCTGGATCTGTTGAGCCAAAGATGATGTCGTCGACATAGACCTGAACCACCAAAGTGTGATTCTTTTTCCTCAACAAGAATAGGGTCTTGTCGATCTCTCCTCGAATATATCCATGCTGGATTAGGAACTGCGATAGCCTATCATACCACGCACGAGGATCCTGCTTCAACCCATACAAAGCCTTATCAAGCTTATAAACATGATCTGGGTTGGCGACATCTTCAAAACCTGGGGTTTGCTCAACATAGACTTCTTCCTTCAAGTACCCATTTAGAAATGCGGTCTTGACATCCATTTGCTGCAATTTGAATCCATGAAAGGTAGAATAAGCAATCAACAACCTTATAGCCTCGAGACGCGCAACCGAGGCAAAGGTTTCATCATAGTCGATTCCCTGTTGTTGATTGTATCCTTTCACCACAAGCCGGGCTTTGTTCCTAACGACATTTCCTTCATCATCCAGCTTGTTCCTGAACACCCATCGTGTTCCAATGACTGTTCTTCCTTTCGGCCTTGGGACCAAATGCCACACCTTGTTGCGCTCAAACTGATGAAGTTCCTCTTGCATGGCAACGACCCAATCCGAGTCTTTCAAGGCTTGCTCGATATTCTTCGGTTCCAACATAGAAATGAAGGCGTTGAATGCAAAGAGATTGGGTGAGGATCTCGTCTGCACACCCTTCAAATAATCAATAATGATGTTGGTGACCGGATGAGCATCCTTTTGCTGATAATTCCTGATAGGTAGTTGAGTCAGGTCGTCAACCACTAGAATCTGCGACGAACTACCTGGGATAGAACTTTGAACTGCTTGATCTGATCTTTGAACTGCTTGATCAAGCTCCTGAACTACTTGACCTGATCCACTAGCCTCTGATACGTCCTGATTCTGCACAGCATCTGCAACCTGATCCTGAACCTGATTCTGACCTGTCCCTGCATTCTGATCGGGGTCGACGACACTATCACTGTTGGCGACCTCGGACGAACCTTCAGCACTGTCCTTGTCAGAGACATATTCAAGACCTAAGTAGTAGCCTTGATCACCATCATCACGATCCTGAATCAGAGAACCTGCCATGGTGTTTTCATCGAACACCACATGAACACTTTCTTCGATCTTCTTGGTCCTCTTGTTGTACACCTTGTAAGCCTTGTTGGAGAATAGCCAACAAAGGTGCCAACATCACTCCTTGGATCGAACTTGCCCAGACTGTCCTTCCCATTGTTATGAATACAACATTTGCTCCCGAAGACGCGAAGGTGGGCGACACTAGGCTTGACTCCTCTCAACAGCTCATAAGGAGTCTTTCCAAGTAGTGGACGCAACATGGCTCGATTCATCACATAGCAAGCTGCATGAATGGCTTCTCCCCAGAAATTCCTTGGGAGACCACTAGAGATGAGCAAGGTCCGCGACATCTCCTCCAAAGCTCGATTCTTTCTCTCGACTACGCCATTCTGTTGAGGGGTTCTAGGCGCCGAGAAGTTGTGTCTGACACCGTTCTTTCTGCAATACTCCAGAAATTCAGAGTTCTCAAACTTTGTGCCATGATCGGATCTGATGGCCACTATAGAATTTCCAAGCTTCTTCTCAACAGTCTTTGCCCATGTTGTTGAGAGGGTATACCTTAACAAATAAAATTTGTCAAGACCCCGCAGAGTATAGCGAAGTCAGGATCGTCCACGGGAATTAGTAGTTCTATAGTCTAGCGATCATACTAAAAAAGCGAAACCAAACAAAACAAAACACAAAAACACAAGTCTCGGGAAATGGTCGTGGCCGACCCTAGGGAGGTCGTGGCCGACCTTCAACAGGATACAAACAACACACGGAAAACACTACAGAGGAGGTCGCGGCCGACCCTGCAACTGGTCGCGGCCGACCTATTCTGGGCTCGGAAATGGGTTTTGCAAAATCAAGGAAAAACAACTAGGGGAGGGGATTCACCACACCACAAGCATACATTCAAACAATGATAAAGAACCAACTTAACTTGAAACCTCATGGGTGACTTTCGTCACAAAAGAACACATTAAAAGCCTACACTTACATGAAGGATCTAACATGCAATCCGACTTGTTCTTTGAGGGGTTCGACTTTCATCCAACCCGGATAGTCCTTATTCACGACATAATCTTGCAATTAGGCAGAAAACAAGAACATTCCCCCTTCTTCAAGGGTTTTAAGCTCACAAGAGGGATTTTTGGGGGAGATTTCAAGCTAAGCATGGATCTAAAACAATCAAGGTCTCAAATGCACTTTCATGGTGGGTTTCACCCCAACCCTAGCAAGCTAACTACTCACACATAATCAAACACACAAACAACACTAAAAGAGAGGAAAACATCATCACAAACAAACAACTTCAATTAAACCAAGATCCAAACTTACGAACTTAGGCAAACCCACAAATTTCTTCAAACACCATTGTTGTCTTCCTCTTCTTCTCTACAACTAGAACAAGCTTCTTCTTCACTACCCTTCCCTTACACAAGTTCTCTCTCTCTCGAACCCACACTCTTCTTCTTCACCTTCACGTTCTTCTTCTTCAAACTCCTCTTCTTCTTCTTCCTCAGCCCACTCTCCTCTCTCTCCTGAGCCTTTTTCCCCCTTGGAAAAAGCTACTATGCAAGGGAGACAAAATGGGTTTTTAGCATCCCACAAAAGCCAAGGAGGGAAGCTTCCTCCACTGCCACATCTCTGCCACAAGCCCTGCCACAAGTCTGCACAGCCGCCCTCCTTTTTCGGGTTTCGAAAATCCCGTCCAAAAGCATTACTTGCAGCGCACGGATTTATCTTCGGATGCTGAGAGGGGTCGGCCGCGACCATATGGGGGTCGGCGCCGACCTACTGCAGAACGTGGACTTTTCTTCGTTTTGTTCTGTTCTTGCTCCGATTGGATGGGCTTTTGTTGGGTGCTTTTACCCTTTTGCTCCTTGATTTTCTTGAGTTCCTTGTACTTCTTCGAGGCTCCCTTGGTCGCAACTTTGGATTTTGGCTCTTGACACTTTGACTCTTGAAGACTATCGGTTCCTAGAAAGCTCCGAAAATGCATGAAAACTTCTCCAAACGGCTCCAAATACCTACACAACACGAAACAACACACAAACGACTCCAACCCTCGAAAGAGAGTGGAAATCTTATGCAAAACACACAAACACAAAGGAAAAGCATGCAAAACAAGCTAGAAAACTACCTAGAAAATCAACTAAAAAGCACGACATCAAAATACCCCATACTTAAGCTTACTTGTCCTCAAGCAATACCTCTCATGCATCAAGACCAAGCAACAAGCTCAAAGAATGCCTTTAAGGAAAAATACGCGCAAGAAGAACAATGAGCAAATAACTTCAATATCCTAGCACACATGTGTAAATTCTAAGAAAAATCAATCCAACCTCACAAGGGCAATTTGTTTCACTCATTTTCAATTGTTTAGGATATATCAATGAGCACTCAAACTCAAACCAAATGCAAAACCTCATAGACAATGGAAATTATATTCGAAATCCTCCACCGAAGAAATCAAAACAAGCTAAACCATCAAGAGAACTTAAGTGGCTCAATGAAGACTTCAAAGAAGTTTCATTCGGCCGGGTTGTAATGGGGCTTGGTCATTCCAGGGGTGTTGGAAAATTTGGTCTTGTGGTGCTACCGAATCCGGGAACCTAGACTCCTAGACTTCAAAGCTCAAATACACTCAACCGACATCTTCTTTCTCCCTCCAAACACCAAACACATTTAACTTTTAAGCACACTTCACTTCACCTATTTCTTGTCTTTCTTCTTAGGAGGAAGCATTGGCTCTTGCACTTATTCAAACACTCTTCTTTTTTTTTTTTTTTGTTTTGAAAGGGCCTGGAGGTGGTCGGCCCCGACCTACGGCAGGGGCTATTTTTCGCTACATTTGTGCATCATTCGCCAACACTTCATCTTTTCTCGGTTCTTTTCTTAAGACAACTCCTTCCACTTCCACCTTTACGATCTCTTTATCTTCACCCCTCATCCACATCATCATCACAGTCCCTTCTAAGTCCTAATTCCCGGATTAAGGGGGGTCAAGCTTATAATGGCTAGGATACTTTTGTGGAGCTAGAAATAAGGCTTTAGGCTCAAATAAGGGGCTTCAAATCAAGGGATCATGCATAGGTAGGATGAAAAGGAGAGAAAAGGGCTAATGAAAATAAGTTCAATATCATTTGATCTAACAAGTCATGAATACATCTTCATTGGTTTCAAATTTCAAATAAGCATGCCATTGTCAAGTGATAAATGCATTTGGAAGAGTAAAAATCACACATGAAAAACCAAGGAATAAAACATACATTCCTTGTGGCCAAAAGATTTCTCACGTAGGTTCAATTTGTTGGATTGCTTTCACCAGAATTATGCATGCTCAATGTTCATTATATGCTCAAAATTCGAAAATCAAAGTCATGGTGGGCAATCTTAGCAAGGCAAGTTGCAAGGGATTACATGATGATGCTTGTAATCACTATCTTAGGACATCTAAGCAAGGGTATTTTTCCATCATAAAAATCAAAAAGAAAAGACTCAATCATGCTTAGACACACACAAACACACATGCAAACACACACACAATACGAACAAGTAGCATCTCCCAAACCACCCCATACTTAAACATCAATGTCCCCATTGATTAAAAGTAAAGAGAGGGAAAAGAGAAACTAACTTGGGTTTGGAGTATTGTTGGAGAAGGTTCACCTTTGAGGAGGTTGGGGAAACGGAGAGTCCGGGAACATCTTTTGGGCAAGCCAAGCATTGTAAGCGAATTGGGCTTGGCGGTCTTCATAGTACTCATTCCGGAAGTTGTCGAAGCCTCTAGTTGCATCTTGGAAACGGGCCAAATTTTGATCGTGGTGATGTTGGATTTGGGAATACAAGAAGTTTTGTTGAATGCCGAGGGCGTCCATCTTGTCGCTGAGCATCTCCATGGTTGGGGGAACTTGGGTGCTAGATTCGCCACCTTGAGGCTCGAATTGAGGACCACCGGACCACCCGAATCCTGAAGGATTGGAGGAGTACGGGAACAACCCGGTTTGGGGACCCATCATGTAGTCCATAGGATCATTGTTGCTCTGCCCTGCCTCGCCGCCGACCTGGCTCTGCCCGAAGCCGACCTCATCATGCCCGAAATCACCTTCCTAGAAGTGGTCGCGGCCGACCTCAGGGTGGTCGGCGCTGACCCCCTCCAGGGAGTCACGTCTTCCGCGTTTTTGCCTTATGCGCGTGGTTGGGCCAGCTCTCGGGAACCTACTCGGCTTTCGTCTTACGTGCTCATCTTCCGAGAGGAGTTGATAGTAGGGGGAGGGATCTTCCGAGGGCGCCAAGCATCGTGGTAGCCCATCGCCTCAGTCCACTCAACCACCTTGGTGTTCAAATAGTACCGGACATCCATGCGGGTCACGGGCTTGGAGTTGTAGCTGGCAAGATCAACCTTGAGGGCTTGGACAATGAGGACCACCAACCAACCACACATAGTAAATTTCGGGTTCCTTCGTTGGTTGATGATGTTGTGGACGAACTCATAGGCAAAGTTCATTGTTGGGGCGTTGGTGAAGAGGATGGAGGACAAGCACGCGAGCTCTCGCAAGGTGGGGCGAGAGAGCTCGTAATTGCACCAAATAGCGGCGCCAAGAATGCGCAAGATCACCTTGAAGTCCGGGCTAGCAATGTCCCGAGAATGAGGGTTGCTTGTGGTTTCGGTCTTGCAAGCTAGGTAAGACCACATCTTTTGGACGGGGAAGTCTTTTATGGAATAGGTTCCCGATGGTGTAGGGAGTCCTAGCATCTTTTTGAGCTTGGTGATAGTGGTTGCGTGCTTCTTCCCGCCAATTTGGAATTCAATCTTGGTCTTACCAAAATCCGTTGGGTGTGGCCCCGAGATGGTGAGAGTGGCGGCGAATTCACAAGTAAGTGCCGGGTAATGTCTCGGGACGGGGTCCTCAAGGAGTCGCTCGGCTCCAAGTAAACGAAACGCCTCCTCCACCGCCAAATGCATATGGAGACTTACATGCGAATCGGGGTAGTAGGACCGCGCCTTCACCGTCTCCGCCATCATGTCCACATAAAGTTGCATTTGCCCTTCGTCTCGGATCACCACATCATCCATCACGGCCACATTCTTGCCCTTCTTTTGCTTCTTGGTCGCCCTTTCACCGGAGGGGGTCGGCCGCGACCACCAGGGGGTCGGCGCCGACCATCACCAGAGAGCTTCCCATCACTTGTGTTTGTTCGTCTCCAACTTCTTGCACCCGACCAAAGCCTCGGGTCCCTACAAAATACTTATGGAAATGCAAAGCAAGCTACCTATCTAGACTAAGAAAAGAAAACAACGGGTTGCCTCCCGGAAAGCGCTTTCTTTAACGTCTTTGAGCTAGACGTGGGGTACCTTGGCTAGGTGACTGTGATAAGCGCCCATGTGGCTCGGATTTCTTCATCGGGGTCCACCTTCTCATAGTACTTTTTCAACCGGTGGCCATTGACCTGAAAATTCCTCCATTGTTGTCTATGAGGTCGGCCGCTCCGTGAGGGTACATACGATGAACCGTGAAAGGTCCACTCCACCGGGTTCTCAATTTCCCGGGAAAGAGTCGAAGCCGAGAGTTGAAGAGGAGTACTCGGTCACCTTCTTTGATGTGCTTGGGCACGAGCTTCCTATCATGCCACTTCTTTGTCTTCTCCTTGTAGATCTTTGAGTTCTCATATGCCTTAAGTCTCAATTCTTCCAATTCTTGCAAGTCCATGAATCTTTTTGCTCTGGCCGCGTCGAGGTCCATGTTGAGCTCCTTGAGAGCCCATAAAGCCTTGTGTTCAAGCTCAACGGGCAAGTGGCACGACTTGCCATACACTAGGTTGAAAGGAGTGGTGCGGAGTGGTGTCTTGTAGGCGGTGCGGTATGCCCACAAAGCATCATCTATCTTGGAGGACCAATCTTTCCTTGAGCGGGACACCGTTTTTTCAAGGATAGCCTTGATTTGCCGGTTAAAGACCTCCACTTGACCACTAGTTTGAGGATGGTAGGGTGTGGCCACCCTATGAGAAACCCCATACTTGGTCAAAAGAGATTCAAAGCTCCTCTCAATGAAATGTGAGCCACCATCACTAATGAGAACTCGGGGTACACCAAACCGGGGGAAAATGTTTGTCTTCATGAACTTAGCCACCACTCTTGCATCATTTGTTCTTGTGGCTATGGCTTCAACCCACTTGGAAACATAATCAACCGCCACGAGTATATACTTGTAGGGACCCGAAGAGGGGAAGGGCCCCATGAAGTCTATACCCCAAACATCAAAGAGCTCCACCTCTAAGATTCCGGTGAGCGGGTTCCCGTTCCTCCATGTGATGTTTCCCGCTCTTTGGCATTCACCACAAGTGGTCACATAAGCTTGCACATCCTTGAAGATAGTAGGCCAATAAAATCCACTTTGAAGAATTCTCGCGGTGGTTTTGAATCCTTTAGCGTGGCCTCCCTCGGAAGAGTGTGGCAATGACGGATCACTCCTTCTATCTCTTCATCCGGCACACAACCTCTAAAGATGTGATCACTTCCTTGCTTGAACAAGTAGGGGTTATCCCAATAGTAGCGCTTGACGTCGTGGAGGAATTTCTTCTTGGCTTGGGAAGTCAATCCGTCCGGAACAATGCCACCTACAACATAATTGGCAAAATCCGCAAACCACGGGGCTTTCACCCCCTTAATAGCATCTATTGAGTGCAAAATCGGAGAAGGGGAAGGAGGATTAGGAAGTACACAAGAGAGGTAAAAGATGTGACCTTGGGCGACCTCGCCCGGGGCCGCTTGAGAACCATTTCGATTACCACCAAGAACCGGAGAAGGGGAAGAGGAGGTCGCGGCCGACCTAATGGGGGTCGCAGCCGACCCACTCCAGGGGCTTCCTTCTCACAACATTTCACAGCTTAGAAGAGTTTCGTCCGGGCGGGAGTCGTTGATGGGAACCATGATTCCGGACTCTGTGATGTGTTCAATGGGTAGCCTTGAAAGGTGATCCGCCACAAGGTTTTCCGCTCCCTTCTTGTCACGTATTTCTAGATCAAACTCTTGAAGGAGGAGCATCCACCGGAGCAAGCGCGGTTTAGCATCCTTCTTGTCCATAAGGTAACGTACGGCTGCATGGTCGGTGTAGACTATCACTTTCGAGCCCACTAAGTATGACCGGAACTTCTCAAATGCGAACACCACGGCTAGAAACTCTTTCTCCGTTGTTGTGTACTTGCCTTGGGCCTCATCAAGCGTCTTGCTTGCATAGTAATTAGCATGAAGCTTCTTCTCTTTTCTTTGCCCAAGAACCGCACCTACGGCATAATCACTTGCATCACACATGATCTCAAAGGGGAGTGTCCAATCCGGTGGTTGCATGATAGGGGCCGACACAAGCGCATCTCGAATCCTATGAAAAACTTCAAGACACTCGGAAGAAAACTCAAACACAACATCTTTCATAAGGAGGTTAGTCAATGGCTTAGAAATTTTAGAGAAATCTTGAATGAACCTCCTATAAAACCCGGCATGTCCTAGAAAGCTTCTAATTCCTTTTACGGAGGTGGGGGGTGGCAGTTTTTCAATCAATTCAATTTTAGCTTGATCCACTTCAATTCCCCTCTTAGATACCACATGACCTAGGACTATCCCTTCTCGAACCATAAAGTGGCATTTTTCCCAATTTAGCACTAGGTTGGTTTCTTCACATCTCTTAAGCACTTTAAAAGGTTAGAAAGGCAAGAGTCAAAAGTGGTACCGTACACCGAGAAGTCATCCATGAAAACCTCCACAATGTCCTCAATCATGTCGGAGAAGATGGCCATCATACACCGTTGGAAGGTGGCGGGTGCATTGCACAGTCCGAATGGCATCCTCCTATAAGCAAACGTTCCGTAGGGGCATGTGAAAGTTGTCTTCTCTTGGTCATTGGGGTGTATGGGAACCTGCCAAAAACCACTATAGCCATCGAGATAACAAAAGTAGTCATGAAGAGCTAATCTCTCTAGCACTTGGTCAATAAAGGGCAAAGGAAAATGGTCTTTCCTAGTGGCACTATTGAGTTTCCTATAATCAATGCACATGCGCCAACTAGTAGTAGTCCTAGTAGGAATCAATTCGCCCTTCTCATTTTCCACTACGGTGAGGCCGCTCTTCTTAGTGTTTGAACCAAAATTTACCCAAGGAAGAACTTTGGCTTAAATCGGGCCTAGATCGAAATAAATCAAAGAGAAGGATGAAAATTGTGTTTGTATTGATGAGAAAAGCGTACGAGTGTGTAAAAACGTGGTACCCCGTTCTAGGGTTTACAATGGATGTATGAAGGTATGACCCCCCTTCTAGGGTTTACAGTGCACGCCTCTCGCGAGGGCTATGGTGTGTGATCTGATGTGATCTCCCATTCTTCTCTCTCTCCCCCCCAATTTCGTGGGTTTACATGGGTATTTATAGACAAAAAATGGGAATTCTATCTTATACAAGGTATAAATCTATCTTAACCAACAAGTCTTCCGGAAAATCTATCTTATATCTTGGATATTCTTTATCATGTCTGGCAGCAAATATATCATATATCAGATGATATCTCGGAAAGATTCTATCTTGTAACAACCATATCTCGAATAGAATCTATCTTGTTCGACCGACCTTCCTTCTCGCTGTGCTCTTAAGAGGTAGCAAAGAAGTACTAATCGGGTCTTGATACTTCTTTGACTATGTATTGATACTTCTTCGCCTAAAACTTGGGTCGAACAGTATCTTGTAGCTGCAAGGCATTGGGACTTCTCTGGGTAAAGGGTTGCTTCCTGCTTGGATTATTTCTGGGTCCAACAATACCCCAAATTCATCTTGGCTGTTGAGGCGACGAGACGGGCAAGATGGATTTCACACCTTTGATACGAATCTTCGTTATTTGCAAGATCTGTTCGTTGATATAAGCGATTGAGTTTCTAGACAGCAAGCGTCTTCATGACAGAAGTGTTTACTAGAGGCGCGGACTCTATCGAAGTCGTCAACTATAGGCATGGACCTGATCGAAGTTGTTTACCGCCAACGTAGGTGTGACCGAAGTTGTGTCGCCTTGGGCATTTTAACTGGACGATAACCATGAGCTTTGGGTGTTTAACCTAATCGTAGTCGCTAGCCCAGAGCATAGACTTAGGTAAAGTCACAAACCAAGAGCTTACACTCGTTGTTGTGCAAAGGTGATGCTTGAGAAACTGAAGGTATATGTCTTGGATGGAGAGCCTATGTCTTGGAAGCTATGTTCCGAAGCTACTCTTAAGGTAGTACACTTGGTCGGTTTTAAGGTCTGCATCGGCGATTCTCCGCGTAGGATAGCGAATACTCGATGAGCTGTAGTGCGGTCGGGAAGTGAAGCTGTGTGAAGCTAAGAAGGTGAACCAGTGTTTGGTCAATCTGGAGGTTAGAATGATTACTTTAGTATTTGATGAAGCCTCGCTTGGAGATTCTTCAAGACTTTTCGGATGCGAAGAACGATCGTTGGATCTTAATGATGTAGTAAGATACCTTTGTCAAGCATTATCCATTTAGCACCCCAGCATAAGATCTTCTCTTGAGGTGGACATGGAGCTTCTAGACGACGAGGATAAGGTGATTGACGTACCTGATGCTTAGGCGGTAATAGACCCCAACCTCCTTTGTCATGAAGGGTCTGACTCATGAGGTTGAGTTAACCCCATGATGATAGAATGATTCTTTTAACGCAGGTGTTATTTGCAATCTTCGTGTGCTGATCGATTATTAAGTAGGTGCGGTTAGATAAAATTGTCATTTAACCGGAGAATGACCAGAGAAGTACTGACGCGTGATTAGCGAGTTCATCTGAGCCATTTCTGGTGAATCTTCGCGTATGTGTAATCAGCGATGATGCCGGCTGTTGGATCGTTAGTCTGAGGGACGTCCTTTACTTTGAGTAAAGGCGTCCTTTGGTCAGGCGTCCCTACGAGGTGTAGGGGCGTCCTTTAGTATTGCAGCGGAAATAGACTAAACAGATAATAGATGAACGCAGTGAATTATAGAGGAACCACTCAAGACCAAGTAGTCCTTGAGTGTAAACCTCTACCTCCTTGGAGGATTTTTGAATAGATCTTTTCCTTTCTATTGAACGTTCTTACAGTTGTACTGGCGAGTCTTTACAGTTCTCTGACACTTAGCTTTTCATTGAGAAAGGCAGTCTTGATGTCCATCTGAAATAGCTTGAATCCTTTGTGAGCGGCGAAGGCAATAAGGAGACGAACGACTTCAATTCTAGCAACAGGAGCAAAGGTTTCATCATAGTCTATGCCTTCCTCTTGCTTGAATCCTTGAGCCACCAGTCTTGCTTTGTTCCTTGACACACGTCCACTCTCATCAAGTTTATTTCTGAACACCCATCGCGTCCCTATGATATTTTTGCCTTTGGGACGTGGGACGAGGGTCCAAACTTTGTTCCTTTCAAACTGGTTGAGTTCTTCTTGCATTGCTTGAATCCAGTCAGCGTCCTGAAGTGCTTCTTTGATATTCTTTTGCTCCACCATAGAGACAAAGGCATTGAATGCACAGAAAGCCAAATTTGCACTCTGGGACTTGCTTGCAGCTGACCTAGTTTGAACTCCTTGAGAAGGATCTGAGACAATCTGGGATGTTGGGTGATCCCGAGAGAAGCGGGACTCCCTTTGAAATAATTGAGCAAATCTTGGATCAATGTCTCCATCAGAATCATCACTTTCATCTTGAGCATCGTCTTCAGTGCGTTCCCCCTCAGAGAGAGCGTCCACACCTTGACTTTGCCCACCTTGTTGACTTGATTCAGCTACATCTTGTTGAATTGGAGATTCACTATGAGATGGAACTCCCTGAACAACACTGGGAACTTCCACTGAGACTTCATCAGGATTTGGAGCAGCGTTCTTAGGAACATAGTACTTTCCAGAGGATCAATCTTCAACTTCATCTTCAGAGTCGTCCTGCTGTTGTGACGAGGAGCGTTCTTTCTTTCTTGCTGTTTCTTTGTGAGAAGAACTTTCTTTGAACACAACATGAATACTCTCCTCAAGCTTTAGAGTCCTTTTGTTAAAAACTCTATATGCTTTGCTGGTGAGAGAGTATCCAAGGAATATGGCTTCATCACTTCTCGCATCAAACTTTCCAAGTTTCTCTTTATCATTGTTGTGAACGAAACACTTACAACCAAAAACTCTGAGATAGTCAAGGCGAGGCTTCTTTCCGTTCAACAACTCATAAGATGTCTTTTTCAAGAGAGGACGGATCATTGCACGATTGATGATGTAGCATGTTGTGGCAATAGCTTCCGCCCAGAAGTACTTGGGAACGCTATTAGCCAAAAGCATAGTTCTTGCCATATCCTCTAACGTCCTGTTCTTTCTTTCTACAACTCCATTTTGTTGAGGAGTCCTTGGAGCTGAGAAGTTGTGCGAGACACCATGTTGATCACAGTAGGACAGGAACTCTGAATTCTGGAATTCCGTCCCATGGTCTGATCTTATAGCTTTGAGAGGCGTCTCAAGGGCAACTTCCACTTGTTTGATGAAGACTTTGAACGCATTGAAACAATCTGCTTTGGAAGCCAAGAAAAGAACCCAAGTGAATCGAGAAAAATCATCTACAAGAACGTAAATGTACCTCTTTCCACCGTAGCTCAGCATCTTCATTGGTCCAAAAAGATCCATATGGAGAAGTTCCAAAGGCTTCTTCGTACTGACTTCATTTTTGGACTTGAAAGACGTTCTTGTTTGCTTCCCTTTGATACAGGCTTCGCACTGTTCAACCGTCTCAGGATCAATTCTGGGAAGTCCTTTAACAAGATTTTTCTGGTGAAGCTTAAGGATTGTGCTAGGTCCAGCATGGCCAAGACGGCAATGCCAGAGATCAGCGCCCTTCTTTGAAGCAGATAGACACAACTCTGATTTGGGCTTGAACTCTTGATTGAAGATGTAGACATTGTTTTGGCGTACTCCTTTGAGAACGACTTTGTTGGACTTCTTGTTGATAACGAGGCATTCCTTTGAGTCAAATGTGACTAGGTTTTCACCTTGATCACACATCTGAGAGACGCTAAGAAGATTGAAGCCAAGTCCCTCAACAAGACTTACGTTGGTTGCTTTGATGGACGGGTTAAGAATAGCAGTTCCCGTTCCCTTGATCTTTCCCTTGCCCTTATTGCCAAACGAGACAGTTCCTCCCGTGGCACTACTTTGGATAGAAGTGAGATGGATCTGGCTTCCTGTCATATGATTTGAGGCGCCACTATCAATGATCCAAGGGCGTCCCCTCACTTCCACCTGCCATAACAAAGTTAGTGTTTGGCGACCCAGGCAAGGTGTTCCTTACCTGGTTCGTTACAGAAATAGAACTTTGGTTCTGGCATGTAGTCATAAATATTCACATCATTTGAAATAGCATGCTTGCGGAAAGAATTCCTAGAGCGTCTAGAACGCCTAGGATTAGCCTTAGGAACGGACTTAGCATTTTCGTTGTTAGTCCTAGCAGCCTTTCCATTTTCAACATCTTCCTTGAGTTTTAAGCAATCATATTTGTAGTGATCTCCTTGTCCACAGTACCAACACGTCCTATAGTAAGTACCGAGGTAGTACTTCTTGCTGGGACGTTGGATTTGGTTTTGCTTCATCTTTTGGGGATCACAGACTTTTGAACCTTCCCCTTTGGCAATTTTCTTATAAATTTTATGACTATTGGAATTGGTGTAGTAGTCCTCTTGTCCTATTTCTCCACTTTCTAGAACTCTAATTCTTTCAAGAAGATTCTTGGTTTTCTCACGTTCAAGTTCTAGTTCTGAGGTTTTGCTAGCCTCAAAGTCACTAGGGAGAGAGTTCCAGGGTTCAGACTCATAGCCTAGTCCTCTTTTGGCTGGGACAAAGACTATTGGCTTGACTTCCTCAACTATGGGACTCTTTCCCAACACCTTCACTTCTTCTCTAAGCTTAGCGTTCTCAAGTTTGAGACATATTACTTCAGTTTTTAGAGATTTAGATTCTTCAAGTGAGGACTCTAGTTGAACGGTCATGGAACTACAGTTTTCACATTCAACAACTATATTCTCATTTTCAAGCTCAAGTTCATCCATTCTATGTTGCATGATAACACTTTCTTCCATGATTTTTCCAATCAGTTTAATGAGCTTAGATTTGGAACAATGTTCTAAAGAACTCATCATAGATTCACGAGTTACCTCATTTTCAGATTTCGGAACGTTCTCCTCAACAGCTGTGACGTCCTCCATAGCCATGTACGCCACTTGCTCATCAGGTTCTTCATCATCATCGTCAGAGGAAGAACTCCCATTATCCCATGCAGAGGCGAACGCTCCAATAAGGGCTTTCGTCCTTATATCCTTAGCAGACATTCCTGTTGTGCACTTTTTAGCAAAGTGTCCCTTCTTGTTACACTTGTAACATGTGAGTTCCTTCATTTCAGCATCAGTGTACTTGCGACTCTCCTTCTTTGGCATCTTGTGTTTGTTGAAGTATTTGTTCCTTTTGCCAAAGGCACGTACAACTTTGTTAAAGAGAGCAACTTCTTCCTCTTCCTCGAGCTGTTCCTTAGTCTTGCTTTCCTTTTCCTTTAAAGCTTGAACGCGCATCCTCTCGCGGTTCTCGTTCTTGTTAGATTCCACCATCAAAGAAATTTCTTACTGACGACGAATATATTCAGCGTACTCTGGTGTTGTGGACGCCAAAGCAAGATCAGTTTGAGAGTTGTTTGCTAGTTGAGCCATATCAGTTTTCCTCCGTTCTTCGTACTGTCTGAGCTTCCCATAGATCTCTTCCATATCTAGAGTCTTGTTGGCCGTGTTCTCTTTGAATGTTGTCCTGTCAAAGTTCCAGACTCCGGTTAATCCATCAATGACCACTTGAACTCTATTCCTCATGGAGATTTCTGTTTCTGGGATGCCCAAGTTCCTCATCTTGGTGACAAGGGCCTCAAAACGGTACGAGTAATCGTTCACAGATTCATTTGGCAACATAGTAAAAGCATAGAACTCCTTCTTGATTTTCAGCTGAACGTCCTCTTTCATTTTAGCCGTTCCTACATGAAACTTCTCCAGGGCGTCCCACTGTTGTTTAGCAGTTGGCAAGTTACCGACTCGAGTGGTGTCCCTCTCACATAGGGATGCTTGAAGGAAACACATGGCTTTTGCGTTGGTTTCCATCAATTTGAACTCATCAGAACCCCACTCGTCCTCCTTATCAACCTTGTCAGCGGGCACCTTGAGATCTCCCTTCATGATGACCTTCCAGCATTGATAATTTTGACCTCTACAGAAGTTCGCGAACCTTGTTTTCCAGCGATTAAAGTTGTCGTCCGTCAGGTGCGGAGGCTTCATAAAAGAGATTCCAATCGGTTCCATGTCCATCTTTACCTGCAACTCAGTAAGAATCTAGAGCGCCTGCTCTGATACCAATTGTTGGATCGTTAGTCTGAGGGACGTCCTTTACTTTGAGTAAAGGCGTCCTTTGGTCAGGCGTCCCTACGTGGTGTAGGGGCGTCCTTTAGTATTGCAGCGGAAATAGACTAAACAGATAATAGATGAACGCAATGAATTATAGAGGAACCACTCAAGACCAAGTAGTCCTTGAGTGTAAACCTCTACCTCCTTGGAGGATTTTTGAATAGATCTTTTCCTTTCTATTGAACGTTCTTACAGTTGTACTGGCGAGTCTTTACAGTTCTCTGACACTTAGCTTTTCCCTAAGTTCACTAGTAAAGAACTCCTTTAAGCCTACAACTTAAGCTTGCCCAATCTACTAAAGGACTCTATTCCTACGTTCTGCAGTACTTCGCAGAACTCTCTCTCTCCTTTTGTGGTTTTCTGTTACAAACTGTTTTTGTGATTTGGTTACAACTCTCACTCGATCTAACACAAGTTCTATCACTGTTCTTGAGTTCTTGAGTTAGTTCTTCGTGTTCTTGAGTGAGTCGCTTTCTCTTGGATTCTCTCTTAATATTCTTGAAAGCGTTAACGTCACAATAAATGCCTTGCGGTATTTATAGGACTTGGGGAAGGGCGTCATTCTCGTTCTGACGATCATGCCCTTCAGGTACGTGGCTACAGGATCTTCCTCCACGAGTAAGGCGGTGATGAGGAAGCTTCCTGTATCCAGCTGTGTGTGATGAACTCCGCTACAGGATCGGCCGCCACGTGTTGATGAACTCTGCTACAGGATCGTCCGCCACGTAGTGTTGGACTCTGCTACAGGATCGGTCTCCACGTGTCCTTGGTTGATCAAACATTGTCGAGTGATGTCATCCTGTCGGCTAGTGAGTAAGGACTCCTTTCTAAGTTCACTAGTAAAGATCTACCAGGACGGATGGACGACGTTCTATTCTTTTCACAGTTCGGAGGTGAGAACCTTGCTCCCTTGCTTGATCTAATCCCCGACCTCCACAACGCCGTCCTACCTGACTTTCCTATGTACCCTGAGGACTCCTTAGCCTACAAAATGCTAAAGTCCCGAGTACCAAGTCCTTCTCAACAACCACCTCAAGTCCCCTCCATTACCACAAAATCAAACCTCCCATCCAAGCGTCCAACCCCTCTATCTCCCCTCTCAAAAACATCCAAACCCACCTTTTCAAATCCAACACAAATCGTGGACAAGTTTCCACCTCACTTAAAGGAGGGACGCTCCAAGAAAGTCCACGACCCAAGGCCCCTCAAAAAGGCCAAGACCTCGAGCGTCCATCCTCCAAACCCCCCACAAAACGGCCGAGCTCCACAAAACGGCCATCCAACCTTTCCAAGGAATCCACTCCTTCCCCCCAAGTCCAAATTGAACAACTACCAACTCCTCCCCCGTCCCCTCAACCCTCCTCTCAAAACGCTATAATCCCTTTTCCTCCCCCGTCCCCCCTAAACTTGGCTCTTTTCCCTTCTGCCCCGGCCCACATATCTCCTCCAAAGGACCCCGAGACCCCAAGGTCCCGCCGTCCATCCTCCGAGAGTGGCCCAGAGGAGGCCGAACGCACATTTGAGCACACCTTCCGCCGCGGGAAAGCTGGCGAAAAGCCGAAGGTGTTGCTGGCCAAGGAAGCTCCGGTGCAGGTTGAGCACGTCCCCTCCTCCTCTTCCTCCTCTAGCTCATCTAGGAGCGAGGAAGACACTCCTGCTCAGGACTCTCCCTTCATCGACGTTACTGGGGATTCCAATGATGAAGCTGAAGGAGACGCGAACGCTCCTACCGGAATTGAGGACGCTGGTGAGCACCAGGTCGCTCAGGAGAACGCCGAGCCATCTCTCTCTGAAGAGCTCGAGCGTGATGCTCAGGAGGTCCCCCCTTACAACCAATCTCTCCCCATCCTCAACCCCTCCCCAGCTCCACAAGAGAACCCCTCCCCCACAATCCAAACAGAAACCATTCAAGTCCCGGCGGACGCTGAGCCCCAAACAGAAAACCCAACAGATGCTCAGGACGCCGAGGGTACGTCCCAGGGTCAGACCTCTGATGCCAATCTAGCCACATCTGGTGGCGATGCTGAAAAAGAACAACGCACAGAGGACGCTCCTTCCAAGGACGCTTCTGATAATGACTCTGAGGACGAGTCTAGTGATAATGAGGACTCTGAGTCCCCCAAGGGCAAGCGCAAGAGAAAAACCAATGGCCCCCCCGTGAAAGTCCTTAGCCCTCTTGTATACTCTGAAGAGTGGCTTGCTTCCTTCGCCCAAGATGACAAAGTCCAGGAGTTCCTTGAGCTTCTGCGATTTCAGGGATGGCTGAACGTTGGGCCTGCGCCTGCTGTGGTTGACAAGGAGCAGGTGAAAGCGTTCTACAGGGATCTGCGTTACAAGCCCAAAGATGGCTCTCTCCATTTCAAAATAGATGGTGAGAAAGCCACAGTTAGTGAACGCCAGGTTCGAGCTTTCATGGGACTAGCTGCCCAGAAGCCCCCGTCCGACGCCCTAAGCTCTCTTCCAGAAGGCGGGTTCGAAACAACTGATGAAGAACTGCCCCTGGTTGAACATGTTTTTCAGGGCAAGAGGCCATTGGGACTGGACAGAGTTGCTCACGTTCTGAGCAAGGTAGGCGCCATAGCTCATTACTTCATTTGTCGCGCCGTCCTTCCAAGGCAGGAGAAGCGTTCAATCGTGCAAACACACGACATTATCTTAATTGACGCTTTTCTTGAACGCCGCCCCATCAACTTAGCAAGAATAGCAATGCAACATATGGCTAAGTGTGGGAGGAAGCGACATGCTCTACCGTACCCGGGGCTGGTAAAGCTAATTCTGAAATCTCAGAACGCCTATGATGACAGCACTCCTCAAGAAGAACTCGGTCTGAAATGGAATGCCAAGAACGGACTTATCGAGATACGGCATAATGAAGAGCTGCCGTCCGTTTTAAAACAGTTAGAGGCTGAGGCTGAGGAAGCCAAACTGAAAGAAGCGGCAGAACGCATGGCAGCTGATGCTGAAGCAGAACGCCTTGCTTCCATGAGTCAAGCGTTCCCTCAGGAAGAAGAGCCAGAAGTAGACCTTAACGTTCTTGATCAGATGCTTTTGGGTCCTTCTCCTTCTCAAGAACCTCCAATGGACGCTCCTCCAGCCAGTTCCGAACAAAGGCCCCGTTCTGCTCCTGCAAATGTTTCTGAGCATTCTCATGCGGAACTCTTGGGTGCCATTATGGACAATCAATGCCATGTCTTCTCTGCTATCAAAGACTTGTCCACGGCTCTCACTAAGTCGGCTGAACTTCAAGCACAACTTCTAAAGTTCTTTCAAGACCAGAGCCGTTCCCAGTGATCGCCGTTCCCCACCTCTTAATCCCTCAATATTTTTCCTTTGCTTCTTTTGAACTTCAAACATCATGACCATTGGTCTGTAATAACTCTAATTTTTGCTTGAATGGCAATTCCTCTGTTTGCTTGCATGTGTTTGTTTAAGCGTTCCACTGCTTTTAGTTGTGTGTTTGTGCTAAAATCCTTATCACTTGTTATCCTTTTCGATGATGCCAAAAGGGGGAAGTGTAGTTTTGCAGAGATGCGCTATAAAATAGTTATCTAGAATAAGCAAGTGTTAAGGGGGAACTATTAAGTGAAAAGTCTAAGGAACGCCCATGCTAAGTTCCAATGTTAAAACTATTCTGCAAAAGAGTTTGTCATCATCAAAAAGGGGGAAATTGTTGGGACGCTATCAAGAACGCCTACGTACTTGTTAGTGTTCCACACAACCATCCCTTAGTTTTGATATGACAAACTCACTATGATTCTAATAAAATTGTCCAAGTGTTCAGGAACGCCAGTGACCAAAAGGACAACAAGTGTATGAACGTTTCCTAGGCTTAGGGACGCCAGCTAACAGGAAGTAAGGACCAACCAGAGACTACTTGAGCAAGGACGGAGTCCCAAGCAAGTAGGAACGCAAGAAAGGAGTCCTTACTCACTAGCCGACAGGATGACATCACTCGACAATGTTTGATCATCCAAGGACACGTGGAGACCGATCCTGTATCAGAGTCCAACACTACGTGGCGGACGATCCTGTAGCAGAGTTTATCAACACGTGGCGGCCGATCCTGTAGCGGAGTTCATCACACACAGCTGGATACAAGAAGCTTCCTCATCACCGCCTTACTCGTGGAGGAAGATCCTGTAGCCACGTACCTGAAGGGCATGATCGTCAAAACGAGAATGACGCCCTTCCCCAAGTCCTATAAATACCGCAAGGCATTTATTGTGACGTTAACGCTTTCAAGTATATTCAGAGAGAATCCAAGAGAAAACGACTCACTCAAGAACACGAAGAACTAACTCAAGAACTCAAGAACAGTGATAGAACTTGTGTTAGATCGAGTGAGAGTTGTAACCAAATCACAAAAACAGTTTGTAACAGAAAACCACAAAAGGAGAGAGAGAGTTCTGCGAAGTACTGCAGAACGTAGGAATAGAGTCCTTTAGTAGATTGGGCAAGCTTAAGTTGTAGGCTTAAAGGAGTTCTTTACTAGTGAACTTAGGGAAAAGCTAAGTGTCAGAGAACTGTAAAGACTCGCCAGTACAACTGTAAGAACGTTCAATAGAAAGGAAAAGATCTATTCAAAAATCCTCCAAGGAGGTAGAGGTTTACACTCAAGGACTACTTGGTCTTGAGTGGTTCCTCTATAATTCACTGCGTTCATCTATTATCTGTTTAGTCTATTTCTGCTGCAATACTAAAGGACGCCCCTACACCTCGTAGGGACGCCTGACCAAAGGACGCCTTTACTCAAAGTAAAGGACGTCCCTCAGACTAACGATCCAACACCGGCGCAACTAAGGAAGTCGATGACGAGGTGCCTTCGGACGAGACAGCTTCTTCGACCCCAGCCACTGAAGGGTGGCTCTACTGTTTTCCTTGTCGCTCATTTGACTTAACTTCGTTTAGTGAACGAAAGCGAACCCCTGATTGGGTGTATGTTTGTTCTTCGGAAACTTGGTTATCTTGGCCCAGACTTGCGGTGCTTCGCTTTGTTGTCCATGCAAAACGTGAACTTATGACCTTTTGATTTGTACCTGCACTTAAAAAAGATAACTTTGAAATAATGTTAGTATAAGTAGATATATGGAGAATATCCAGAGAAGTATCGCCCGTTGGTAGGGGATTTGAAGTTTACTCGTATTGAGCTTCGATGCCACGGTATGGCGCTTATATATATATATGTTGTTTTGCTAGTACCCTTTTATTTGCGTCAGTTGGCAAATTTAGAGGGAGGTAACGGTCTTGGAGATTGTCCAAGGACGCATCTGTGTGTGTATGAATGCGTTAGTAGATCAGCATTCGAGAGGAAGTGTTATGTGCCTTCCTCCCATAGCGCATTAGTTCGACCCTGAATAGATGTCCAGGTCTTTGCGCTTGGTGTAATGCAAAGGTCCGTGCATAATTGCTTATGATTAGGCGTCCTTTGGATCCATAAGTTTAGTCCTTAGGATGTATTGTTTTCACGGCGTCCCGCGAATGTGGCCTCGGGTTATCGGTGCTATAGCGTTCCCCTTCCCGTACTAATCCAATGTGACTACATTGATTGGATTTAGATGGGGGGTAACCAACTTATGGGTTACTTCATCACGTTGTATGCGTGACGACATCGTCATTTCTAGACGGTATAACCATGTATTTATACAGTGGTTTTTTGCGTGTTGTTTTTCGCGTATTTGTTTAGTCGGTGAGACGTAAAATAGCGCAAAGGGTGCGTTTGAAGCGGTAGTTGAGTTGTGGGAGAGTTGTTCCTCACAAAACATCTCAAATAGAGCTGAAAAACTACTAAGCTATGAATTAAAGACAGCACATCGACAGTGGGAGCTAGCGACCCAGAGTCGCTTACTGAAGAAAAATCAAAGAGGTCTTAAAGAAGTAGTAAACTAAAGTTAAGTGATAATCAAAAGATTAATGAGACCAAACCGATTCAAAAGTAATACTTCTTCAGATGGGTTGCATTTTAACGCGTGTGAGTCGTGATCGACTGTCGTTAGCGTTGGCTCGTGAATGAGCGGGAAGGCATTATAGAATGTAGGAAGAATGAGAACGAGTAATAAAGTATAGATAGTAAAAGTAAGTACCTTAGTCTTATAGCCAATGTTGGCGTATAGCACCTCGGGACTGTATTCGGGCCATGGTTGGCCATTGACGTTTCGCATGGTTGGATAATGCATAATCAAGAAGTCAAGAATAGGTGATCACGGGTTTCCCCAATGACCCTCCAATGCTTAAGTTATTAATGTCTTTGTAAGAAACCGCAAAGGGAAAGCAAGATTTAAAATAATAGTTTTGGGGAGTGATACGAATGAACCTGCATTTTTCCATTGATTAAATCATGTTCGTGACAATGGTTATTGTCATCGTCGTCTTCTCTCCCGATGCTCCTGGACATCGGCTAACGGGATGGTGAATCTCTAGCTGCGGCCTGGCGGCTATTTAGCGATCAATCAACGAGTGATCGGCTTGGATTGTTCCCAAAGAATGGGGGTTCTAAGGGGTGTCGTAGTTAGATTAGACGACCCCTGTTGTCTTCTTGTAACCATCAAGGTCTGGCCTTGAAGCTGTCTTCGTAACTTCTTTGGAGATTTTCTAGCGACTACCTAGCCGTTGTCTAGAGACTGACAATGAGCGGCTGACCTGGCTTGTTGCCCAAGCAAGGATGTTGGAGGGGTGTTGTAGCTTGATCTGGTGTCGAGGACGCTACACCCCTGTCGTCGTTTTGCAGCCGACAATGTTTGGCGTTGGAGCCATCTTCTGAACTTCTTTGGAGATTTTCCAGCGACTACTTGGAGATTGCCAAGAGATTGTCTAGGGAGATACCGAATTGTGCGATCTTCTCTGTAGAAAACTGCTTGAACCTTGATTTTTCTGAATCAGGGGAGTGACCCCTGACCATGGATAGTTAAGCCAATATCTTGTTGCTTCTCGGTTTAAGTAACCCCAGCTCGTGGTGAATTGGTACTTTGTGAACCGAACGTGGGCCGCTTCCTTGAGTTCTTGGACGGTGTCCGAACCTGACTTAAGTTCACGTTCGTTGCTTTCCATACTGGTGAGCCAATATCTAGCGGTGGGCACTTTAATCTCTGCCGGAATGATGGCTTCACACCCATGCGCTAGGGAGAATGGTGTTTGACCTGTTGCTCCCTTCGGGTGGTGTGACTAGTTCGATGTTCCACTCTTTACGGAAGTACGCGTCTTCTTGCTTCTGAATTGTGATCCATCGTCGCATGTAATCTCTTTTGGTACTCCTAATCTCTTGACTTGTGGATGGAGGCAATTTTCCGTCAATGTTCATCCCCCATCTCATGAATGACCACGGGGTGATCGAGGGATGGAGAATCTCTAGTCGTTGGTGTGGGATAGGTGTGTTGTGCTGACGTGTTTCGTACGCCTAGGCGTACCTGGTTAAGTCCTGGAGAATAGTCAGCTAGTACCACCCCTGCCTAAGGATCTTGTTGGCTAAGCTCCGACCCCTAGTGTGGTTCCTGTAGTCTTCCTCGTGCATTTCGCACATGATTTTCTCGGCCTCTTCTTTTTCTACGCATCGCTGTAGGAAGCATGAGGTAGATTTGTGGAAGAAGATCCCGTATAGGATGGTGAAGCGTGTTGCCTCCGATCTTAGGGTTTTGGCTTTGACTCTCAGATCTGACCCCTAGATTGGTGGATCTTTGGTGCATTTTTGGGACCAGTGACTTAGATGGAGATTTTTAGCCTGTGCAGCAGACGTTTCAACTATGGCCGACTGTAGTAAGTAGACCAGTGGTATGTTGTTGAACTCTTGGGGATCTAGGGTTGAACCTAGCCCGACTAGGGCGTCGGCTGAGGCGTTTTGCTCTCGAGGGATTTGTTCAAATGCAATCGGGTCAAAGCTTTCGGATAGTGTTTTAACTATTCCTAGGTAGCCGATCATCTTATCGTTTCTAGCTTTAAAGATGCCTAATATTCAGTTAATGACCAGCAAAGAGTTGACTCGTACCTTAAGTCTCTTGATGGATAGAGCCTTGGCTAGCTCTAGTCCGAAGATAAGAGTTTCGTACTCCGACTCGTTGTTAGTGGCGTCAAAATTACTTCTGACTGCTTGAGCTGCTCTTGCCCCCCCTTGCCGATTTTAGCACGACTCCGAGACCTGCCTCCTTGCGTTCGAGTCTCCTTTGGTGTTCAGTAACCATTCGTGCTCTCCTCGAGGGTTGGGGTAAAGTCGGCAACGAAGTCAGCGAGCACCTGTGACTTGATTTCTCTCTGGGTTTCGCACTTGATGTCGTACGCGCTTATGTGGATGGCCCACTCCGCCATTCTTCCCAAGAATCCTAGCTTTTGCATGATTTGCCTAAGCGGGTGCTTTGTCAGGACAAGTACAATATGCGACTCGAAGAATGATCGGAGTTTATTCAGTAGAATTACGACCGTTAAGACCAGTTTTCCTGTTGGAGAGTAATGTGTCTTGTTGGAAAACATCATCCTACTCACGAAGTAGACTGGAACCTATTGGCCCTCTTCCTTTTTGACGAGGACTTAGCTTAGGGCGCTGTGCGACACGACTAAGTAATGGTGTGGTACCTCTTGTGGCGTTGGTTTAGCCAGTAGCAACTGATTGGCAAAGTATCCCTTCAGGTCCTGGAATGAGCCCTCGTGCTTTTCTATCTATTGGAAACACTAGTTCTTCTTTAGTACCCCGTAAAGTAGTTGATACTTATCTGAGGATTTTGGCAGATGAACCGGCTAAGTGCGGCTGTCTTGCCGATCAGCTTTTGCACATCCTTTACGCTTCGAGGGGATTTCAGGGAAGCTGTTTCTTGAACTTGGTCAGGGCTAGCCTCAATCCCTCGCTTGGTCACCACGTGCCCCAGAAAAGTACCAGACGTTACCACGAAGATGCACCCCAGAAAGGTAACATCCTTTTGCACCTCCTTTATGTTGTATTTTTCAAGAATTCTGGATGCTTCTTCCAAGTGCCCCTTGTGTAAGGAAGCACTTGTGCTCTTTGCCACCATATCATCGATATGCACCTCCATTGTCCTTCCAATGTGATTATGGAGCATCCAATTAACTAATCGTTGGAAAGTAGCCCCGGCGTTTCGCAAGCCGAAGGGCATTACGTGATAGCAATATGTGCCCAACCCGGTTATGAGGGAGGTTTTCTGCATCGGTGTCGTCGAACACGATGGCTTGTTTTGAAGATTTCTTGTCAGCGTGCCCCGATGGTTAGGGTCGGCCAGAAATCGCTTTCTTTGGCATTGAGATTTGTAGTTGAGTATGTCAACCACATATGTTTGATCCCCAAATATCATGTTGACCGCTCTGTCTAGTGTTGGAGGATCTCGCTTTTCTTAACGCTCGGGCTGGAGATTCTCCAATACTTCTTTGGGCCCTTGGGCGTCCGGCATTGTCTCCTTGATCCGCCCCTTGGTGATTAAACGAGGAAACTCTTTTCTTAGCATGATGCAGTCGCGAGTCCGGTGCCCATGATACTCGTGGTAGTCACACCACTTGGTGGTATCTCTATCGGCCTTTGGAGCCTTATCCTTTCTTGGCCACCTCACGTGTTCCCCAAGCCTGGTCATATTTTGTAGGAGCTTGCCCGTAGAGACGTTGAGCTTAAGGGAGTCTAGCGAAGGTGGTGGTGATGTCGCAAGACTAGATTAAGACTTTTTCACGGTCAAAATGGTCTCAAGAATTCTCTGGTGGATCTTTGGGACTTCAGTAGTACCTTGTTGGGATCGTTGGACTGCTTTTGACTAGAGTTGAACTGAGAGCGAAAAGTATCCGAATGATCCGCAAAGGACTGAATGTTCCCACGTGGGAGACTAGTGAATCAAGTCAGGAATGGCCCTATTAGGATTGTGCCAAACCCTTTGTTCATCACAGCTTCTTTGGAATGGTAGGGGACTGCGCTTGCCCTCGTTTTCTGCCTTGTGTACTGCCACGTGTTCATGAGGATATGTGGTCCTATTGTACGTGGGCTTACTTGGAATGGATGTGTCCAGGCTGATCTATTGCGCCTTTCGTAATCTTCCTCGCAGTATATGAAGGATGGAAGACGTGATCCGGAAGGATCGACTTGACCGTTTGCGTCCAGGTTGCTAAGTACTAGTCCGTTCCGTCTTGTTGTTGCCTAGAGGCTCTCTAGTGGCCAACAACGAACGATTGGTTTTCCCTGCTGCCCTTGACGAGCCACCAGATTGTACTCAAGTATTAGCATGAGGTTTCCATAATCAAAATATAGAAACGTAGTACAATGAATTGAATGGGAAAAAGAATTCTCCCTGTCCAGAAATTTGACGAGGAGATAACAAAGCACATGGTTTTGATGTTTTGCAAATCAAATCCTAGTATTGCATCATCCCTAGCTTTGTTTTGATGATCATCGATGTCGCTCTGATGATCGCCCCACTTCTGGCTTCGCTGATCGCTCGAAACTTCTTCGGAACTTCTTTGGGACTTCTTCGGAGTTCTGCCGTCTCCTCGTCTCGCGATTTGGTGCTTTGATTTTTGTGATTTCTGTTGTTCCCGTAGCGAGAGGGTCAGGATGGGTGTTTTCCAGTCCTGATATTGTGTCTTTCGATCAAGAAAGGTGGAGACTTTTGTCCTTTGATGATCGTATCGATCTTCGGCCCCACGGTGGGCGCCAAATTGTTTGAACCAAAATTTACCCAAGGAAGAACTTTGGCTTAAATCGGGCCTAGATCGAAATAAATCAAAGAGAAGGACGAAAATTGTGTTTGTATTGATGAGAAAAGCGTACGAGTGTGTAAAAACGTGGTACCCCGTTCTAGGGTTTACAATGGATGTATGAAGGTATGACCCCCCTTCTAGGGTTTACAGTGCACGCCTCTCGCGAGGGCTATGGTGTGTGATCTGATGTGATCTCCCATTCTTCTCTCTCTCCCCCCCCAATTTCGTGGGTTTACATGGGTATTTATAGACAAAAAATGGGAATTCTATCTTATACAAGGTATAAATCTATCTTAACCAACAAGTCTTCCGGAAAATCTATCTTATATCTTGGATATTCTTTATCATGTCTGGCAACAAATATATCATATATCAGATGATATCTCGGAAAGATTCTATCTTGTAACAACCATATCTCGAATAGAATCTATCTTGTTCGACCGACCTTCCTTCTCGCTGTGCTCTTAAGAGGTAGCAAAGAAGTACTAATCGGGTCTTGATACTTCTTTGACTATGTATTGATACTTCTTCGCCTAAAACTTGGGTCGAACAGTATCTTATAGCTGCAAGGCATTAGGACTTCTCTGGGTAAAGGGTTGCTTCCTGCTTGGATTATTTCTGGGTCCAACACTTAGGTACTACATGAACCGGGCTCACCCATTTGCTATCCGAGATCGGGATTATATGATTCCCGCATCAAGCATCCTCAAAATCTCCTTCTTCACCACATCCTTCATGTTTGGATTGAGTCGCCGTTGATGCTCAATGGTTGGTCTATGTCCTTCCTCAAGAAAAATTCGATGCATGCACAATGAAGGTGAAAGCCCACTTAAGTCCTCAAGCGAGTACCCAATGGCTTTCCTATGAATCCTAAGAACATCAAGCAACTTTCCAACTTCTTCCGCATTTAGATTTGCATTTACAATAACCGGAAAAGTGGAATTTGGGCCAAGAAATTCATACCTCAAAGACTCGGGAAGAGTCTTAAGCTCCGGAGTAGGCGGGGGTGGTGTAATAATGTCATCGTCTTCATCCGCCTTCAGAAACTCCTTCGCTTCACCATCTTCATCTTCAATCAAGCATGTTGGCGAGATCCTGTCGGTGGTCGCGGGCGTCCTAGGGATGGTCGGCTCCGACCTACAACAGGGGAGGTCTGCTTCTCCTTCGTCATCTTCACTTGTGTATTCTCCGAGCAACGCCTTGACCTCCATAACTTCACCGGTCTCCTTCATGGTAGGGTTGAATCGGAACTCTACCACCTCTTCTCCAATCTCAAAAGTAAGGAGACCCTTCTTCACATCAATCACGGCACCGGCGGTGGCAAGGAACGGCCGTCCAAGAATGATTGGGACGACGGGATCCTCCGGCATTTCCATCACAATAAAGTCGTTGGGCACAAAGAACTTGCCGACTTGGATTGGAAAGTCGTCAACAATACCGGTGGGTTGCACACAAGAGCCATCCGCCATATAGAGCCTCATGTTTACCGGGACCAAAGGACCCATGTTGGTCTTGGACCATATAGAAAGAGGGAGAAGGCTAGCGCTCGCACCAAGATCACATAGAGCTTTGAATCGGTGAGCACCTATGCCAATGGTAATAGCAAACTTACCCGGATCACCAAGTTTTTCCGGGAGCTCAATGGACCGCACTTCATTGGTCAATTCAGACATTGACCGCTTCTTTGACAAGATTTCTTTAAGAAATTTGGTGTAGGCGGGCATCTCGTTCAACGCTTCGGCAAAGGGAATGGTGATGTTGAGGCCTTGGAGGACCTTCACAAAGCGTTTGAACTTTCCCTCCGTGAAATCATTAGCCTTTTTGGACGGGTAGGGAAGTACCGTCGTTGTCGGAGGAAAATGGACGGACGTCGGGATTCTCTGAGGAGGGTCGACCGCGACCTGGGGGTGGTCGGCTGCGACCTCCTCTGAAGCCGGGACAGGGTCGGTGGAGACCATGGGGGGGTCGGCCACGACCTGTTCCAGGGGAGTTTCGTCCTCTTTATTCGCCGTTTCTTCACTTGCTACTCGGTCCGGCAACTTCTTCCCGCTTCTTAGGTGAACGGCGGCAATATGGCCTCTCGGGTTCTCATCGGGGTGGCCCGGTAAGCGCCCTTGAGGTCGTGGGATTTGATCCGCGAGGTCACCGAGTTGGGAGTCAACATTCTTTCTCCATGTGTCAAGATCTCCCAATCTCGTGTGGACACCTTTCAACTGAGTGGTGAGCTCAGTTCTCACCCCCTGCATCAATCCTTCTTGCAACTCTTGGACCCATGATGGCTCCGCTTGATAACCTGGAGGTCTATAAGGAGGGGCCCTTTGTTCTTGCGGGGGAGGTGGATAACCTTGACCTTGGCCATGGTTATTCCATTGAGGATAGTTGTTGTTCCTCCCCGCATAAACATTGTTTTGGCCTCGGTAGGGCCCTCTCATATAGTTCGCCTCCGCATAAGCCTCGGCGGCCCAGACTTGCTCCAGATTAGTACAAGAGGCGGCGGTGTGAGATTGAGAACCGCACTCTTGACAAGGAGGGTCGGCGGACTTGAAGTAGCTCACTTGCTTCTTGAGCTTGTTGATCTCATCTTGCATAAATTGAAACTTCACATCTTGATCAATGGGCTCACTATTGGGATCATAGAGCTTTCTTGGTGGGATCCGGACGGCTTGTTGGGTCCCGTACATGGCATCATAGTTGGTGAGTTTGTCCATGAGACCCCATGCCTCGTCGGGATCCATCTCAATGAAACCGCAATCGGTGTGGAGGTTGATGCGGTCTTTTGTTGCGGCATTTATCCCTTGAAAGAATATTTCTTGAAGAACATAAGGAGGTTGTCCATGAGTTGGACATTGCCGAAGAAGCTCCTTGAATCTCTCCCACGTTTCAACAAATGTCTCGTTGGGAAGTTGATGGTAGGAGGTGATGCGCTTCCTTAGCTCGGTGGTTTTGGCCGGTGGAAAGAACTTCGTCATGAACAAGTCGTGCAAAGCCTTCCATGTAGTGATAGATCTAGCGGGCAAACTTTCGAGCCAATGAAGAGCCTTCCCACATAAGGACCACTTGAACGCCTTGAGGAGAACATACTCAAGTGAGACACCATCGGCGGCGATAGTGTCACAAAGATCGGTGAAGTTCTTGATGTGCTCCATGGGGCATTCGGTGGGCTTGCCTTCATATTGAGATCTTTTGATGAGAGTGATGAAGTGGGACTTGATCTCAAAAGCACGCTCAATTGCCGGGAGCACAATAGCTGACTCGGGAACTCTAAGCTCAGGATGCATGTATTGCTTAGCGTTCCTCGGGATAGTATCAAGTTGTTCTCGGAGGCGGGCGGCCTCCTCTCTTTCTTGCCGCGCAGCTGCGGCTTGAGCATCACGCTCCAGTTGCATGCGCTCCATTTGAGCGCGAAGTTCAGCCATTTGACGAGCAAGAGCCTCAGCGTCGGCCATTGCTCTTCGTTCTCTTAGTCTTCGGCGAAGGGTTCTCTCTATTTCGGGATCAAAGGGGAAATGGTCAATTACCCTTCGAGAACTAGAGGGCATACACCTGCGTACAAATCACTAGAGAAACAGATTAGTAACAAAAAAGGGGTTCGGGCTAGTCCCTTACCCAAAAGAAAGCTAGACTTGGAAACTAAACTAATTCCCCAGCAACGGTGCAAATTTGTTGAGAGGGTATACCTTAACAAATAAAATTTGTCAAGACCCCGCTGAGTATAGCGAAGTCAGGATCGTCCACGGGAATTAGTAGTTCTATAGTCTAGCGATCATACTACAAAAGTGAAACCAAACAAAACAAAACACAAAAACACAAGTCTCGGGAAACGGTCGTGGCCGACCCTAGGGAGGTCGCGGCCGACCTTCAACAGGACACAAACAACACACGGAAAACACTACAGAGGAGGTCGCGGCCGACCCTGCAACTGGTCATGGCCGACCTATTCTGGGCTCGGAAATGGGTTTTGCAAAATAAAGGAAAAACAACTAGGGGAGGGGATTCACCATACCACAAGCATACATTCAAACAATGATAAAGAACCAACTTAACTTGAAACCTCATGGGTGACTTTCGTCACAAAAGAACCCATTAAAAGCCTACACTTACATGAAGGATCTAACATGCAATCCGACTTGTTCTTCGAGGGGTTCGACTTTCATCCAACCCGGATAGTCCTTATTCACGACATAATCTTGCAATTAGGCAGAAAACAAGAACATTCCCCCTTCTTTAAGGGTTTTAAGCTCACAAGAGGGATTTTTGGGGGAGATTTCAAGCTAAGCATGGATCCAAAACAATCAAGGTCTCAAATACACTTTCATAGTGGGTTTCACCGCAACCCTAGCAAGCTAACTACTCACACATAATCAAACACACAAACAACACTAAAAGAGAGGAAAACATCATCACAAACAAACAACTTCAATTAAACCAAGATCCAAACTTACAAACTTAGGCAAACCCACAAATTTCTTCAAAAACCATTGTTGTCTTCCTCTTCTTCTCTACAACTAGAACAAGCTTTTTCTTCACTACCCTTCCCTTACACAAGTTCTCTCTCTCTCTCACCCACACTCTTCTTCTTCACCTTCACGTTCTTCTTCTTCAAACTCCTCTTCTTCTTCTTCCTCAGCCCACTCTCCTCTCTCTCCTGAGCCTTTTTCCCCCTTGGAAAAAGCTACTATGCAAGGGAGACAAAATGGGTTTTTAGCAGCCCACAAAAGCCAAGGAGGGAAGCTTCCTCCACTGCCACATCTCTGCCACAAGCCCTGCCACAAGTCTGCACAACCGCCCTCCTTTTTCGGGTTTCGAAAATCCCGCCCAAAAGCGTTACTTGCAGCGCACGGATTTATCTTCGGATGCTGAGAGGGGTCGGCCGCGACCATATGGGGGTCGGCGCCGACCTACTGCAGAACGTGGACTTTTCTTCGTTTTGTTCCGTTCTTGCTCCGATTGGATGGGCTTTTGTTGGGTGCTTTTGCCCTTTTGCTCCTTGATTTTCTTGAGTTCCTTGTACTTAATCGAGGCTCCCTTGGTCGCAACTTTGGATTTTGGCTCTTGACACTTTGACTCTTGAAGACTATCGGTTCCTAGAAAGCTCCGAAAATGCATGAAAACTTCTCCAAACGGCTCCAAATACCTACACAACACGAAACAACACACAAACGACTCCAACCCTCGAAAGAGAGTGGAAATCTTATACAAAACACACAAACACAAAGGAAAAGTATGCAAAACAAGCTAGAAAACTACCTAGAAAATCAACTAAAAAGCACGACATCACATGTCTCGAACTCTTCAAACACCTGATCTTTAGAAGCAAGGAAGATAGTCCAAGTATAGCGTGAATAATTATCAACAATCACATAGACATATCTATTTCCTCCTCTACTTTGTACGCGCATCGGTCCACACAAGTCCATATGAATCAACTCAAGCGGCTTGGAGGTGCTCACCTCCTTCTTGGACTTAAAGGAAGACCTTACTTGCTTACCCTTCACACAAGCATCATATACACCAGACTTTGAGACATCAAACTTAGGCAAACCACGAACTAGCTCCTCTCTGTGCAATTTGATCAGTAACTGCGGGCTAGCATGACAGAATCTACTATGCCAGAGGTCGGCAACCTCTGCAGCAGACTTCAAGCACAAACTTTCTTCAGGTTGGAAGTAGGGATCCACTTTGTATACTAGGGTGGCCCAACGGATCGATCCGATCCGATCCGTATCCGTATTTACGGATCACGGATCAATCCGTCATCCGTATATTTTCAAAAATGGCGATCCGTAATCCGATCCGTATCCGGATTTACGGATTACGGATATTGCGGATCGGATCGACGGATTGATCCTTTAACCCGTTTGACCAGGTCAACGGTTCAGTCAGCGGATTATTAGGCCAAGTCTGCCCCTTGATCCATAAATGTTGTACAATTTATATTTGGAAAAAAATTTAAAAAACCAAACATAACAAATTTATAGCTTACAAAGACTACAAATCTAAAATGGGTTTTGTCCACATCTAGTTCATAGCACGATCATTGTCCACAATTCATTCAAATTGAAATACAGACTTGATTTCAAGTGAAACTAAACTGTAAAACTGCTAATGAAATTTGAATTAAACATTACACAATTACAAAATTCAAAGACCACCACTCCTCATTGCTTCTTCTTTTGTTTCAACTTCAACTCTCCTGCTCCTAAAATCAACAAATTCACAATTGAATCACAACTTAGTGGATGAACTAATTCATTAATTAATACAAGAAAACCAACTACCAACAACATGCTTATATTTAAAACTCTCCTATTCAAGAGCAAAATTGAGGAGAAAGGAACAACATCAGCACGCACACCATAGCAAATATACAAGAGCACCAACAACATGCTTATATTTAAAACTCTCATATACAAGAACACCATCTACCAACAACATACTTATAGTTGAACTGTAATGAAGTGAATACAAATATACGGTTTGAGTCCCCAAAACTCTATACAAAACAAGATGAATGTTTGAAAAGGTTCAACTGACGGAAGAACAGCCGGATTCCAGGCCTGAATTCAGCCAAAACGGGCGAGAAAAATCCAACCGTCTCTCAAACTACCGAAGAGGAAGAGAAATTAGGCTAATTAGGTAGAGAGGACATGATGCATACCTTGAACGACGGCCAGATCTGAAGAGGAATTCAACCGATTGATGACTTCCCTTCGAGACCTCAGCTTTAAGAACAAAGAAGAACACGAGCCTCCAATCTTCTCCTTCCCAACAACGGCCAGATCTGAGGCCCCGTCCCTCCTCTTGAGATAGTAATGGACCTCTCTCCTCCCTTTATCGCCCAACAAAGAAGAAGACGAGTCCTAGGTAAAGAAGAAGACGAGCCCCAGGTATGCAAAATCCGCAAATCTGAACAAGGAATGGGAGAGTGAGGAGGTTAGAGAGAAATGAAAAGTGACGGCATGTATGCCTTGTATGGAATATGGACCAAACCCTAGTTTGGTTTTTCAGAATTAGAGTTGGGCCGCTAGCCCATAATGTTCTTTATAACATTAATAATAATCCTGTTAATAATTACGGATATCTACAGATTGATCCGAAATCCGCCGGATATATCCGTATCCGATCCGTGATCCGGTTTTGGGACAAAACTTCATCCGTCATCCGATCCGTAAAATTACGTATCGGACCGGATCGGATTACGGATCACGGACCGTTTGGGCCACCCTATTGTAAACATTGTTTTTGCACAATCCCTTCAGAAGCGTCCTACCTGTACTTATTTCAATCACCTGGCATTGCTTATGATCAAAAACAACTTGATTTTTCCCGTTAGCACACAGATGAGCAACGCTCAATAAGTTAAAACCAAGGTTGTCAACCAGACTAACATTAGAAACTGAAACCTTACTTGAGATCTTCACTTTACCCATTCCAGAAACCACACCTTTGCTATTGTTTCCGAAGGTGATATCACCTCCGTTGTGTTGTTGAAGTGAGACAAAATCTTCAGATTTTCCAGTCATATGAGCTGAGCACGCATTGTCGATAAACCAGGGGTCGTCGACACTCACTTCAACCTCACTTGAGGAGTCATCACCCAAGGCCATAAGGTAGACTTCTTTGGTCGGCGACTCGTCTTCCTCCTCGTCAGACATGTCCCATGTCACCATCAGGCTCTTTCCAGCCTCCCGTTTTGGACATTGCTTGGCAAAGTGTCCTTTGTCATGGCAGTGATAGCATATCACTCCCTTTAGATCTTTTGCAGCTTCAGGGGATTTGGTAGGAGCTTTGTTGCGACTCCAAAGTCTTTTCATCGCCTTAGAAATAAGAGCAACGTCATCGTCGACGACCTCTTCATCATCTTGTCCTTGAGCGATGTCGAAAGCCTTCTCGACTTTCAAAGCAATAGTTTTGACCTTTTCAGAGTCAAACCTATCCTCTCTTCTTTGTTGGATACCTCCGAGCATGGTCAGTTGACCAATCACATCCTCCGCGGTCATCGACTTCGTGTCCTTTTGAGACAAGAGAGAAGTCGCCATGCCGTCGCACTTCTTGTTGAGACCCGAAATCAGCTTGTTGGTTTGTTTCCATTGTGGAAGCTTTTCTCCAAGTAACTCTAGCTGATTGACCACCGATTGGAATCTTGAGTGGTACTCATGGAGGGACTCATTCTTCCCTTGGAGCAGATTCTCATATTCTCGCTCAAGGGTTATGATTCTGTCCTTTTTGACATCATCATTTCCTTGATGGAGACGTTTGAGAGCATCCCAGATATCCTTAGCAGTGTCATAGCCTATGACTTTCTTGATCTCACTGCTAGTAAGTGCATGGTGAAGAACCTTCTTGGCACGTTCATTCTTTTCGAGCTTTTTGAAGTCAGCGTCGTCATACTCCGTGACTTCCTTCACTTTGTCATCAGGTTTGAGGAATTTCTCAGGACCAATGGAAATTACTTTCCAAAGTTGTCCATCCAAAGAGCAAATGTGGGTTTGCATTTGTTTTACCCACCAATCATACTCTCCGGGCTTGAGAACTGGAGGTTTCCAAAAGGAGTCATTAATAGCGGTGTTGGTGGTAGACATCTTTCCAGCAAAGTACTAGAAAAATCTAGAGCCAAAGCTCTGATACCAATTGTAGGATCTGCGTTAGTACTTCAGAAGTCGTCGACACCTACGATGTCGTCGATCAGAGTTAACAACTAGTGTTATGCAGCGGGATAAAGACACAAGAAAAATTGATACGTTACCACTTTGAACACTAGGAGTTATAGTGGAAAACTCTCTACAAACCAACTAGTTTGTATAGAGAAAAACCACTTGCCCTCTAAGCTTAAACCTAGAGGGACTTGAAGAGCACTTCGCTCGCTTGTATTGCTTTCTCAAATTACAAAGGTGTTCCTACTCCTAGATGTGAATCCCACACACTCTAGCAAGTACTCTTGCCTTATCTCAATCCTCACTCAATACAATCTCGCTCAACACTCAACCTCCTAAGATCGAATCTCACGATCTCACTCAACACTCGCTCACAATTACAATATTTGCACTCTCCTCCTTAGTTCTACCAACGTGCAATAAGCTCACGAAACTATATAAAGAGAACTAAGAATATTGCTGCACGATTCAGCCAAATCGGCTAAGGCATGAATCGTACACAATCTCTATAAGATCTTTCCTAAAATAAAATCCTAAGCCATGATAAAATCATCTTCAATATCTTCCTTGATCTCTTGATGATTTTCCATCTTTATGATCTTGTTCTTGCCTTAAACGAACTGCTGAATATGCTGGACGTGATTTCCATATCAGAAAAGCACGCTGTTTCCTTTTCTGAATTTCCGCACGCGCTTCGCTTCTGGAAACTGAGGTCGGCGACCTTTCGGCAACCTCTTCAGTTTGGAACCATCAAAACACGAACTTGGTTTTCTAACATGTATAATTCTATCACCACGTACAAACAATTTGTTACCACGTATAAAAACTTATCTGCATATACAAAAACTTATCACGGAAATTTATTAATTAGCAAGCCTATGTGATATTTAAACTCACATTATTATGCACTAAGCACGTTCCTGTACCATTTGAATTGAACTAATATATAAACAAATTAAACAGCACGAATAAAACTTGTTACCATGGTACGTAATTTAAAAGTAATATGATATGGTTTAGTAAATTTTATTGTGAAACCAGATAAAATCAAACGACACTGACAACCGAACAACTGATTACAGGATGTAAATTATGTCTGTTCTCAAAGTAACACATAAAACAGCCCTCGAGCTGCATGTGCCAAAGCTTGTGCGATCAGCTGCATGTGCTAAGCTTGTGCGATCATCTGGTCTTGACCTCTCCAAATGATAAAAGCAAAATAAGAGGAAAGTTTTCCTAACCAAGACTTTCATTTTTCCCACTAGTGTTCAAAGATTTTCCAGGACTGGTCAAAGTAACTAAATGGACGTACACCCACTGAGACCTTAAATTAATGGGTCTACTCACTCTTTTCTTGCCCTATTTTCTTCTTCTTTTTCGTCGAATTCAAATTTTGACGAGGAAAATCTACATGCAGAAAAAAAGGTTTCTAGAGAACAGGCCTTCTAACAAGGAATGCATAACTGAATAAGAACTCCCAATCATCTGGCATATATATACAGTATACACACATAACGATCATTAGTTGGCCATGTGGTATTGGTCAAGAACCAAACTCTGAAAAATATTTACGGGTAATAAAGTTAAAACTCGATCATTTACTAGGTCGGATGGGATAACACACTACACATTAAATTATGATAAGGATGGGACTAAATTTTAATTTTTTGTGTGTATACATCATAAAACATAATTTTGTGTGTATATATCATTAAACATAGATTATAAGCTTGACAGACAATAATGGCATTTTTATATGCATTTTAATATAAAAATAATGTGAAGACCCTCATTCCAATTTTTTTTTTCTCTCATTAGCAAATACTAGCTTTACCTGTCGTAGATGATGTCTCAAATATTAAAATTATTTTGTATATACTATATTATTGAATTTATACACATTTAATTCCACTTATTAATAAAATACACAATGATAGTAATATTATATATAATTCGAATTAACTTATTTTTGCCATATAAATTTTTATGGTAGTATAAATTTTTATTTATAAATTTCTTCTAATATCAACAATTGATTTTTCTTATAAACTAACCTAAAATATAAAATATAATATATATATATATATATAAAATACCGATATCCTAGTAGATCATATTTACTTTTATCAAACTTTACACAAATAAATATAATATTGATGTCCTAGCCAGTAGACCATAATTTTTCAATATATAAACCGAAAATCATTTTTTAAAAATAAGTATATAAAGTTATATATTTCATGTAGATAAATCCATTCATGTGCTAATATTTATTGCTTCTAAGTCTAAACATTTTTTTATTTAATATGATATTCATAGATTGTATAAATAGATATTATTTGGATAGTTTATGAATATAAGATATTATTTTGATATATTAATACTCCCCCGTTCAAATTTAATACGCTCTAGCTTTCCTTTTATGTTCCAAATTAATTGACGCTCTAACTTTCCTTTGGTGTCATAGATTATAACTCGTCGTTACAATATACTAATATAGTATCCATCTTATAAAGGAATATAATCTAAGTTAATTAGTGTTTGATCGCACAAGTACGTTAGTTAGTTCTAAAGGTGTCCTTAAGAGGCGTCCTTAGGGCAGCGGAAGTAAGTACTTGAGATGTTAAACAGGTAAAGATAATAAGATAAAGGACTCCGGTATTTATAGAGGAACCTTACAAGACCAAAGTAGTCCTTGTGAGTAAACCTCTACCTTCGTGGAGGATTTTCCAATAGCTTTCTTCCTTATCTTATCGAGAGTCCTTACAGTTACAAGGCGAGTCTTACAATTCTCAGGCACTTAAGAGTCCGTTCTTAAGTCCACTAGTAACACTCCTTTTAGTCGTTCACTATAACCTAACTCAATCTCTATAAGGACACTATCCCCTACATCCCTTAGGACTTGTTTCTTTTTGTTGTTTTTCTTACAAACTATTTTGTGATTGGGAGAGCGAGAGCTTCTCTTCTCGATCTAAACACCTAGTTCTTCATGTTCTTGGAAAGTTCTTGGTGTTCTTGATGATCTCGTCAGGTGCTCTGAATATTCTCTAAGAAGCGTTAGTCACAATAAATACCCGAGGGTATTTATAGTGCTTGGGAAGGGCGTCTTTCCTCCGGACGATTATGCCCTTCTAGTACGTTGCAACAGGGATCAACTTCCACATGTCTGTGGCGGTGATGAGGGAAGCTTCCTGACAACTTTTGTAGAACTCCGCTACAGGATCTGCTTTCACGTGGTGATGAACTCATCAACAAAATCTGCTTTCACGTGTACTCTATGATCAAGGCTTGTCGGGTGATGTCATCTTGTCGGGCAGCCTTGGAAGAACTCTGACGTTTGCACTCCCGTTCCTACTCGTCGTGGAGTGCGTCCTCTTCTCGTAGAAACTCATTTGTGTAATTGGATGAATTTACGTAGGAATTGTATTGATTGATTCGTGTGTGTTTTTGTGGTGTAGGTCGAGGATGAGTGGATGAGAGACTTTCTGCTTTGTTTGTGTGTTTAGGTTACAACCCTTGATGGATTTTGAATCTAAGGGTGTGCCTTTCATCCTCCATAACATCAATTGTGCATGTGAGTTTGAATCAACGGGGACTTGACAAGTTTAGGATTGTGGTGTAGCAAACAGGATTGGTCGCATTCGAGCAATGCTAGGCAGTCATGTATCACTATCCATCTAAAAGCCTCTCACTCAGAAGTGTTGTTTGCTCATACCACTAAAGAACCTTGATTGACGCGCACTCACCAGCTATTATTTGGTTTAGGATGCCATCATTTCCGACGTTTTTATAGAACTTAGTCATAATCTGCCATTTTGCTTAGTCTCATGTTAGACTAATACCCTTGCTTCCTTTTTCAAAATTGTTTGCTAGTATGTCTTGCCTCTTATGCATATATCCAATAGTGAAGACAAAGTTGTATAACACTAAAGTCAAGGAGAGAAGGAAGGAGGGATTTCCTAGAGATGAGAGATGAAGACACGAAATTCTTAGGGAAGAAAAGTTTTCAAGTCACTTGGAAATGTTTTGGACATCTTAGGTCCCACACGTGGTTTTACGAACAATCTCTTGAAGTTGTTATTTTTATTTCACTACTATCTCTTCACATAGCTCCTTTTGTATGGCTTTACAAATGTAATTGCTTTCGTACACCACTTAAATAAACTCTTCAATAATAAAGTTTGAGTTTTTTGTTTCTACAAATTTGTGTTTTGTTACATATAGTTTTGGTTAATTTTGAATGGTGAAATCTAGGGTTACTAGAGGTAATACTTGATATAGAAATAAATTCTGTCTTTTTTTTTTTACCAAATGAAGTTGCTTACTCATCTACTTTCATGATTGATAAAATTTCCCAAGTGTTCTTCACTTATCTTAAAGAAACATGACTCTTATTGGAATACAAACAAATGCTTGGAATCTAAAAGGTAATTGGAACTAGTATAATGACATAACAAATATCTATATAAAAGTGAGTCTAATTAAATATCTACTTAACCCTCCACGTTACAAGTCTATGCAAATTAAAGCATAATGGATGGCCTAAGCTTAATTGTACGTTATATCATTGCCTTTTAAAGTAATGCAACCAAACCTTGCATCAAACTAGATTGCTAAACCAAAATTTGTATTTTATGTATATATTTTTTACATATTCAAGTTTATGTAATGATATAACGTGATTATGTAGATTACTTTAGATTTATTTGAATTGTGCTATGTTATAACCTAATTAATAGCGTAATAAAAAACATAATATTAAAAAGTGTATCTATATAAATTATTTAATCGGTACATGCATATCAATTTTGTAGTCCAAAATATTATATTCATTGTGTTTTCTCAACCTTTTTTTTTATAAGGAAAGGTGTTAGGATCACTACACATACTACTTGGGCTAACCTAGAGCATGCACAATGGGTGAGAACTGGTTACTAACCAGCTCTAAAGATGATCACGTGTGATTCTTAATTTCTTTTTTTATTTATATTTGAATAATACAATTGAGAATTCTTGAAAAGAGATATACAACTAATCGTCAATATTTATCGATTTTCTTTTGAAAAAGTATTTACATATCGTTTTTGTAAATTGGAGAAAATCAAGTAAACTTATAAATCTTACAATTTTGGACCGGCCGGCCGTTGACCGGTATTGAACAACTGTTGACCGGCGTTGACCGACTATTGACCGGTATTGACCAACTGTTGACCGGCCGTTGACTATCATCGCTTGTCACCACAAAGTGACAATATTCACACCTAATTGTCACCACAAATGACAATATTCACACCTAATTGTCACCACAAATGACAATATTTACACTTAATTGTCATTACAAGTGACAATATTCACACTCAATTGTCAGCACAAAGTGACAATATTCACTTTTAATTGTCACCACAAGTGACAATATTTACACCAAATTGTCACCACAAAGTGACAAAATTCACACCTAATAGTCATCAAAAGTGACAATATTCACACCTAATTGTCATCACAAGTGACAATATTCACACCTAATTGTCATCACAAGTGACAATATTTAACAAATTACTAGAAGATTATAGTAATTACACAGAATAAGTGTAGTTGAAACAAGACTTATGCACACAACTCTAAATTATCATCGCAAGTGACAATATTTGTTATCACAAGTGAAATTATAATGTTATCAAATGATCTTCTTGATAACACTCAATTGTCATCACAAGTGACAATATTCAGCAAATAATTAGAAGATTATAGTAATTACACCGAATAAGGGTAGCTAAAACAAGACATATGCACAAGTGACAAAACGATTATCATCACAAGCGACAAAACAATTTTTAATACAACCCATTGGCATCACCATATATTATCAAACAACACTAAATTATCATTACAAGTGACAAAACGACGTGTCATCACATAATCAATTCACAAGTGACAAAACGAATTGTCATCACCTTACAATCTAATTAGCAAATAATCACATAAGGCAAACCTTCCAGATCATTCTAGCATTCTCTTGAATTTTTCCTAGATATACTGTTAAGCATAAACCATGTCCTAACATTCTGTCTCGGTTAAAAGGAATTATCACGTTTTTCACATTTACAAACAAATGCGATTATCACTAAACTAATATCAGCAGATATTCCAATGAGATGAGAACAGAAACTACTAGCAGTAGACGTTCCATTGAGGTGAGAACATCAAGTGAAAGGTATATATGATGCATTACAACCTTAAATATTCAAAATTTAAGATGACACGCCAAGGAGATAAAAGTATGGAAGGATGACAGAAAGTCTGTACACACTGAAAAACGATGAGGCAAAACTAAGGTTACACAAAGCCAGTAGTGTATTATTTATGGAACCAACCAAAGGTCCAAAACTAAAGTTAAATCAACATTCAATCAGCAAAATACAATAAATTGTAGCAAGAACTACACTATAAACATCACTCAGATTAATCAACCAAGCAAATGTTTCTTACCACTAGGCACAGATTGTCCAAGAGAGCGCCCTACTTGTGTCAGCTTTTCGTTTACACCCTGGCATAGGAAACACGTGAGACAAATTCAGTGTATTAGAAATTCAAAAGGAATAAATACCACAATCAGATCAATGACATATTTGGTATACACAGAGAACAAATGAATTACCTAATACTCATCACTGCTTACAAGTTTGTATGGAAGGTCAAAATCTGCCAATAGGGATCTCTGTATGTGGGGAGGGAGGATCAAAATCAAATCACAATGAAGCATGGACAAAGAGCGAACACAGACAAAAATGTCAGAATTACATTTACCTGAGCTTCAAAACTCTCTCGCTTAAAGCGGTATCAGAAAAGAGTAGTCTCCATGGACAAGAACCATTTTCTAAGATCCTCTCTCAAAACAAGGGAAAGCAAACTCAACTATAATGAATCCAGTCATCAACACTTGACCTAGAATGAACCACTACCTAATTTAGACAAACACGTTACAAACTTACAATCTAATTGCAAAATCAAAAAAAATCAAAAAGTTGCACAATCACATAAGACAAACAAGTTACAATCTAATTGCAAAATCGAAAAATTGTCTACTGCAAGACCACTACCTAGTTCCTAGACTACCTTGTATACAAGTGACATTATTCTGAGAAAACAATCTACCAAGCTTTGTTTTTGGAAAGAAGAAACTAAAAAGAGCTACAGAAAGAGTCGACAAACCTTCTTTGTGTGCATCATCAAACCATTGCAGGTGTAGATCCCTGCATCCTGAAGCTTCTTCACATCTACAGCGTTAATTCCATGAGCAATTATTGTTGCAATTTCATTACAGAGAGCAATTGGATCAGATCCATCGATTTTTGTCAAATCGGATCACAATTTCAGATCTAAAATGCAGGTAAAAGAAAAACTACATGCTAGCGGTCAAGCGCACAAACAAAATACCGAAAATGAGAGAGAATACGATCGATTAGTGTCTAGTTCTAGCTCTAGTTCTGCAGATCATCCATCAGTCTCAACTAATTTCGCATATTCGGGAAAATGAAGTGATTACGAAATCAGAACTTTGAACAAATCGTGGAAAAAGTAAACCCGAAAAGAGATAGTGCGAGAGAACGATTTACGTTTGTCGATCGCCTCAAACAAGTCATCTTCCTCATCGAAATCTTCTCGCTCAACAAGTTGTAACTTGAACTGATCCTCCATTCTGAGATCGGGAACCGATTTCAAATCACAAAGCATTCTTATTAGAATTGAATTTCAGTTTTCAAGTTCGATCTTACCTAAGCAAAGACATCTCTGGCATCGTTCCGAGAGAGGAGATTTGAACGGGAGTTGCAGATCGATTGAGAGAACGGAGAAGTTACAGATCCATGGAGCGAACGAGAGTGTAATGGAAAGAGTCGACGAGAGTAGGCATTTGGAGGAGAGAGAAATAAAGCTTATATATTTTTAATTTTTTGTTATATTGCAAATAAAGGGGATTTGGGTATATACGGGCTATTAGGGTAATACTATCTGCCGTTCCATGTAATTATCTCAGAAATATATGAACCGAAATAAGGTATACAAATTACCAAATTTGCCTTTAATTTCTTAAATTAGTGACAATGTATTTTGTAATTTTCTTACGACCTTACAGATAAAATTTGTGCATTTAGCATAAAGAATTTCGTTCATGAACAATTCAACTCGGATTGAATGAGTGAAATGAAATGGATGCCTCAAAAGTTTTGTTAAAAGGCATACCTCAAGTATGTGATTCACGCATCGATTCGTATCCATGTACACGATAGATACAAAACATAAGCCTATATGGTTCCATCTTAAGAATAATTGATAAGAAGAGGATTAATTTATATGTATATATAGTAGGGTAAATAAACTCTCAAGTATTGAAATGGGATAATATTCTTCACACGCCTTCTCAATTGACAACTGGTCAGGCCAGTTTGTAATTAACACATAAGCCGGATCGACTGGTCCAAATTGCGGCATCAACGCAGGCTAGACAATAATGGTGGGGGAGATCTAGTCCAACCCAATTTAAACTCACGAAGGCAAGAATGAACAAGATTCTAATACCATATCAAACTTGTACGGTCCGATAGAACACGTATATAAATATCTAGCTATGTAAAGCCCATTACAAGTTTTGAGAGCGAATTTCTTATGAGATAATTAAGAAAATATCTGGATGAACGTGTATATAAAGATCTAGCTAACCATAGTTACAAGTTTTATCCAATGCATAACGGATAGCCTAACTTAATTGCTCGGTCCTTGCCTAATCAAGAAATGTAGCCAAACCAATTTGATCACATTCCACGTACTCATTGACAAAGTTGGCCCACTAATTATTTTTTCACCCTAGGCCTAATGCTGTCTAATGATTTTTGAAGACCCTATATGAAAATTTTATAATTCTTTATAAACTTTTTGCTAAATTTTTTAATAAGTTTTGGGGTAATTAGACCCTATGCCATTGATATTTAATTACATGATGGGAACGTTTAGAAGAGATACCTTTTTATGGTATAACGTGTGATATAAAGGGAGGTATTGGATCAAATTAAATCAATGGTGAGATTTGAGAGTACATAATAGATTAAAGACATGCTTCCAATATGAGTATCTCTCCCATAGACCACTGGCGGAACTACATTGAACTACAGCCCCCTACGGGATTTAAAGACATGCTTCCAATATTAGATTTTATATTGTAAGCACAAATTTGATTACTCAACATCTACCTCTTGTTTTCTATGCTAATTTTATACTAAGATTAAGCAATTTTTCTAAAAATTTTGAAAAATAAATATAAAGCTTTGAAATTTTTTTGATTTTGTTTACTCTTAGTAGCACTAATTTTATACTAAAATTAAGCAATTTTGAAACTAAAGACATTATTGAGAAAAATATTATAAGGTGCATTGAAACCGAAGACATTATTGTACGATTTAAAGATATGATAAATTGAAGAATGTTATTGTTAGAAACAAATTAATGTAATTTTAGTATTTTTTATATTTAGCCCCCTCTGAGACAGATTTTTGGTTCCGCCACTGCCATAGACCATTGATTTACTTTCATCTAATGGTTGATATTGTGTTGCATGTTGCACTATAACAGCACATTATACTAGAGCGTCATTCTAGACTGAATAGACATATATGTATAAAAGAAACCCGAAATAACTAATAAAGTAAAAACACTAAGAAATAACTCAAAACTAGTTGAAGACCCGTACCATGTATGGGTAATGATTATGTATGTTTGTGTATTATTTTGACTTTAAAAGAAACCATAAAAGAATAATATGTTAGCACTATATAAGATAGAAATTTTTATAGATATACACGGGTAACGATTATGTATGCTTATATTGTTAGATAGAAATTTTTATAGATATAAATATAAATGTGCTTTCAAATATGTATTGTTAAATAGAAATTCCTATAGGGATAGATATAGATATGGATTCAAAGATAATTTCCGGATTTTACTTTAACTTTTTCAAAATTACTTTACCATAAAGATCATGTTTTTACAAAATATAATATATATGTTCCTATAGATATAGATATAGATATAGATACGGTTTCAAAGATTATTTCCTGATTTTATTTTCATTGTTTCAGTAGATTGAAGAAGGAAATGACTTTGTACAGATTCTCGTTTCCAAATCTTTTTTGTTCATTTTTTATTATATTTGTTTTTGTAATAGAATAGTTTATAAATAAAATTAGTTTTTTATTAAAAATTAGAAGAGAGAAGTGGGGCATTCTTATAATTAAACTAGGTGTACGCGTCGTGCCATGCACGACAATGACTCACGCTTCACATTTTAAATTTATATTTATTATAAATAGGATATTAATGAGTGAAAACATATAATGAAAATTTTAGCACATAAATAATTTATAAATTATTTTTCAGATTTGTAGTACCGCATGTATGAGATTATAAAAATATATAACATATTCTAATTATAGAACAATTTAGTAAATAAATTTACCTACTTTTTCATCCTTCAAAATTTATGTCTAATGCTTAATATATATCATTGTCCTTATTAATACAATTTTGAGACAATGTAAGTCAATATTAATATAAAATGATATGGTTTAATTGATTATTTTTGCTTGATCTTATTGTTTGTTTTAATACTATAATTTATTAGTATGAGATATAATTACTATGAGTTGTTTTAAATTAAAAATATTGAAATATAACATCAAAATCTAGATATATAAAATGAGTCCAACATGGTTCTCATGACTTTAAATATTGAAATAAATAAAATATATTAACCAAAAATTATTTTATTATGAAAGATATACGCTATGTTATTATGATTATAAATGATGGTAAATGATATTATATTTTATTATGAGTGATAATGTATAAGTTAAGTAAATGATAGTAAATATTTTTTTATTTAATATTAAAGATAGAAATACTGATTTGATTATAAAAGAGGGCTTCTATTTGAGGGAATGGGGTGGGGGCTTTTGTTTTGGGATGAAATTGAAGAGGTTAACCTCCCCCAAAAATTAATGAAGCAAATAGGCTATTCCCTTCCTATAAAACACCCAATTTCATCCCACTTTCTCTCTCTCCTCCTAATATTTTCTCTCCTCCCTCTCTCCTCTCCTCACTCTCTCCTCCTCCCTCTCCTCTCCATTTTCTTTCCTCTCCCTCTCCCAATCTCACCGCCCTCTCCGACCATATATGCGTCCGTCGTCTCCGCCACCGCCGTCACCGCCCTCTCCGACCACCACCCCACCGCCCGCAGCCACCGCCGTCAAATTCAGGTTCGTCGCCCTCTCTTTCTCGTCAAATTCTGATGACAAGTGCATTTTAAGGTTTTGGGTGATGACAAGTTATTTTATATGGGTCTGGGTGATGACAAGTTCGTTTTTATGGGTTTTGGCGATGAAAAGTCCGTTTTTAATGTGTTTTGGTGATGACAAGTTGTTTTACAGTTCTGGGGGTGATGACAAGTTTGTTTTAAGGTTTTTTGGATGATTTTATGGGTTTGGGTATGTTTTTGGATTTTTTGGATGACATGTTTGTGTTTCGTATTTAAGTGATGACAAGTTTTGTTGTGGGTTTAGGGGTTTTGAGTTTATGGGCTTTTTGGATGACAAGTTCATTTTAGGGTTTTTGGGACGATTTTATGATTTGAGGTGATGACAAGTGATTTTTTATGAGTTTTGAGCAATTTAAGTTTGTTGTACGGATCTGACTGATAACAAGTGTGTTGTAAGGTTCTGGGTGATGACAATTTGTTTTTTATGGTTCTCGGTGATGACAAGTTCGTTTTTATGGGTTTTGGCGATGACAAGTCCCTTTTTATTGTGTTTTTGTGATGACAAGTTGTTTTACGGATCTGGGGGTGATGACAGGTTTGTTTTAAGGTTTTTGGATGATTTTATGGGTTTGGGTATGTTTTTGGGTGATGACAAGTTTGTTTTACTAGTAGGGGTGATGACATGTGTTATTTTGCATTGTTAATTTTGTATACATATTACTTATAAATATGGCCTATTAGCTCAAATGATAGAGCAATGTGCTTGATGCACAATAATGTGGGTTCAAATCCCACATAGGTCAATTTCAGAACTGGTCACCACTGATGACAAGTTTTTTACGTGAATGATGGGTTATACCTCAACTTGTCATCAGATGACAAGTTGAGGTCGTGAATGGTGAGTTTTATTTAAACTGGTCATCACTGATGACAAGTGTTGTGTACGTGGACTGATGACAAGTAGCTTGTCATCTGATGACACATCACTTGTCATCACTAATGCCACGCCGGTCAACGCCGGTCAACGTCGGTCAACGTTGGTCAATTTCGGTCAACGCTTGATGGTGATAAGGGATGCTGGCGTCATCAATGGCATATGATGACGTCATCCTGTAAATTTAAAAAAAAAGGTAGGGGCAAAATTGGAAAAAAGTCTATGAGACCTAATTTTTTTTTTCTTGTAGCCTATTTACCCCATTTTTGCTTGCCCATAGCCCATATACCCATTTTCGTCCTTCTATTTTTAAATTATTTTATATTCAAAAGTTTTAAACTACTTCTTACATAAAGAGATGAAAAAGATAACTAATATATCAAAAAGGATAGGAAATTTTATCAAAATTCAAAAAATATGTTTTACATAAATTGATAATAAAGAATGTAATTAGATTATAGAAATAATATGAAACAATTAAAAGCTAAGTTATTAGGGACATGATAGTATAGACTATATAGTTTAAGTAAAATTACTCATAAATACAAATTGATTTAGTGTCAAGGATACAAATAATAATTTATTTAGAAAAAGGGGCTTCCATTTTTAAATTGTTTTTTAAATTCGAGTTTCTTATATTAATTCTTACATAAATAGATTAAAATAGTAATTGAAAAGATAATTTAATTAATATGTATCTTTTATAGAAGGACATTTTAAAGATAGATAGTATTGTTTCAAAGATAGATATTAGATGAGTAAGAAAAAGGATACAATTATAGATTAGATTATTAAATAAATTTTAAAGATAAATAATATGCCTTCAAAGATAGATATTTGATGGGTAAGAAAAAAGATAAAATTAAAGATGTTGGGACGCTATCAAGAACGCCTGCGTACTTGTTAGTGTTCCATACAACCGTCCCTTAAGTTTTGATATGACAAACTCACTTTGATTCTAATAAAGTTGTCCAAGTGTTCAGGAACGCTAGTGACCAAAAGGACAACAAGTGTGTATGGGCGTCCCACAGGCTTAGGGACGCTAGCTAACAGGAAGTAAGGACTAGCCAGAAACTACTTTAGCAAGGACGGAGTCCCAAGCAAGTAGGAACGCAAGAAAGGAGTCCTTACTCACTAGCCGACAGGGTGACATCACTCGACAAATGTTTGATCATCCAAGGACACGTGGAGACCGATCCTGTAGCAGAGTCCAACACTACGTGGCGGACGATCCTGTAGCAGAGTTCATCAACACGTGGCGGCCGATCCTGTAGCAGAGTTCATCACACAGCTGGATACAGGAAGCTTCCTCATCACCACCATACTCGTGGAGGAAGATCCTGTAGCCACGTACCTGAAGGGCATGATCGTCAGAACGAGAATGACGCCCTCCCCAAGTCCTATAAATACCGCAAGGCATTTATTGTGACACTAACGCTTTCAAGAATATTTAGAGAGAATCAATGAGAAAGCGACTCACTCAAGAACACAAAGAACAAACTCAAGAACTCAAGAACAGTGCTAAGACTTTGAGTTAGATCGAGTGAGACTTGTAACCCAAATCACAAATCTGTTTGTAATCAAAAGAAGAGAAAGAGAGTCCTCCGAAGTACTGTAGGACACAGGGATAGGAGTCCTTTAGTAGATTGAACTTGCTTAAGTTGTAGGCTTAGAGGAGTCCTTTACTAGTGGACTTAGGGAAAAGCTAAGTGCTAGAGAACTGTAAAGACTCGCCAGTACAACTGTAAGAACGTTCAATATAAAGGAAGAACTATTCAAAAATCCTCCAAGGAGGTAGAGGTTTACACTCAAGGACTACTTGGTCTTGAGTGGTTCCTCTATAATTCTCTGCGTTCATTGCTTACCTGTTTAGTCTTTATTTCCGCTGCAATTCTGAAAGGACTCCCCTACACCTCGTAGGGACGCTCAACCAAAGGACGCCTCTACTTCAAGTAGAGAACGTTCATCAGACTAACGATCCAACAATTGCTATCAGAGCAGGCGCTCTAGATTCTTACTAAGTTGCAGGTAAAAATGGACATGGAACCGATTGGAATCTCGTTCGTAAAGCCTCCGCGTCTGACGGACGGCAACTTCAACCGCTGGAAAAACAGATTTGAGAACTTCTGCAGAAGCACAAATTATCAATGCTGGAATGTTATCAGAAAAGGTGATCTTAAAGTTCCTGCTGACAAAGTTGACAAAGAGGACGATTGGGGTCCTGATGAGTTCAAGCTGATGGAAACCAATGCAAAAGCTATTTGTTTTCTTCAAGCGTCCCTCTGTGAGAGAGATGCTACAAGAGTTAGCAATCTCCCCACCGCAAAACAACAGTGGGAAGCTCTTGAGAAATTTCATGTGGGAACTGCAGAGATGAAAGAGGACGTCCAGCTGAAGATCAAAAAGGAGTTCTATGCTTTTACTATGCTGCCAAATGAAACGGTGAATGACTACTCGTACCGTTTTGAGGCCCTTGTCACCAAGATGAGGAACTTGGGCGTTCCAGAGACAGAAATCTCCATGAGGAACAGAGTTCAAGTAGTTATCGATGGGTTGACTGGAGTTTGGAACTTTGATAGGACAACTTTCAAAGAAAACACAGCCAACAAAACTCTAGATATGGAAGAGATCTATGGGAAGCTCAGGGGGTACGAAGAACGTAGAATCACTGACATGGCCCAGCTAGGAAAGAACCCTCAAACTGATCTTGCTTTGGCGTCAACAACACCAGAGTACGCTGAATACCTGCGTGGGCAAAGAGACCTGGCATTGATGATGCAAAACAAAGAAAAGCTTGAGAACTTGCGTCCCAAAGAGAAAGAAAGAAAATCAAAGGAAGAAATCGACTCAGATGAGGAACTCTCTCTTATTCACAAGGCTCTCAAATACTATAACAAGAAAAACAAGCATAATAGCAAGAACAAGTCTTACAAAAAGGAGAGTCCAAAATACACAGAAGCTGAAATGAAGGAACTCACATGCTACAAATGCAACAAGAAAGGACATTTTGCCAAAAAATGTACCATGGGAACGTCCTCCAAGGACAAGAAGAAAGCTCTTATTGGAGCTTGTACAGCTGCATGGGATGATCTCAGTTCAAGTGATGAGGAACGTGATGATCAAGTGGCGTACATGGCAGTGGAGGACGCCTATGTTGTTGAAGAGAACGCCTCCGACAATGAACAAGAGGTAACTCATGATTCCATGATGCGTTCTTTAGAAAAATGTTCAAAACCAAAACTCCTTAAGCTTATTGGTAAAATCATGGAGGAAAGTCTTGCTATGAAAAGAAGAATGGATGAACTCGAAGATGAAAATATTGTAGTTGAATGTGAAAACTGTATTTCAATGACTATTCAACTAGAGTCCTCATGTGAAGAAACTAAGTCCCTAAAAACTGAACTTGTGTGTCTTAAACTTGAGAACGCCAAGCTTAGAGAAGAAGTGAAAGTTTTGGGAAAGAGTCCCATAGTTGAAGAAGTGAGACCTATAGTCTTTGTCCCAGCTAAGAGAGGTCTAGGTTATGTAGATGACTCTAAGAACTCTCTTCCTAGTGATTTTGAGGCAAGCAAAACTTCTGAACTGGAACTTGAAAAAGAGAGAACTAAAAATCTCCTTGAAAGGATTAGAGTTCTAGAAAGTGGAGAAATAGGTCAAGAGGACTACTACACCAATTCCACCAGTCATAAAATTTACAAGAAAATTGCTAAAGGGGACGGCTCAAAGGTGTGCGATCCCCAAAAGATGAAGCAAAACAAAATCCAACGTCCCAACAAGAAGTACTACCTCGGTACTTACTATAGGACGTGCTGGTACTATGGAAAAGGTGACCACTTCAAATATGACTGTATAAAACTTAAGGAAGACATTGAGAGTGGGAAAGTTGCTAGGACTAACAATGAAAATGCTAAGTCCGTTCCAAAAGCTAATTCTAGGCGTCCTAGACGTTCTAGAAGTTCTTTCCACAGAAATGCCATTTCTAATGATGTTAACATAAATGACTATATGCCAGAACCAAAGTTTTATTATTGTAATGAGCCAGGTAAGGAACACCTTGCCTGGGTCGCCAAGAACTAACCTTGTTTTGGCAGGTGGAAGTGAGGGGACGCCCATGGATCATCGATAGTGGCACCTCAAATCATATGACAGGAAGCCAGATCCATCTCACTTCTATCCAAAGTAGTGCCACGGGAGGAACTGTCTCGTTCGGCAACAAGGGCAAAGGAAAGATCAAGGGAACGGGAACTGCTATTCTTAACCCGTCCATCAAAGCAACCAACGTGAGTCTTGTTGAAGGACTTGGTTTCAATCTTCTTAGCGTCTCTCAGATGTGTGATCAAGGTGAAAACCTAGTCACATTTGACTCAAAGGAGTGCCTCGTCATCAACAAGAAGTCCAACAAAGTTGTTCTGAAAGGAGTTCGCAAGAACAATATCTACATCTTCAATCAAGAGTTCAAGCCCAAATCAGAACTATGTCTATCTGCTTCAAAGAAGGACGCTGATCTCTGGCATTGTCGTCTTGGCCATGCTGGACCTAGCACAATTCTCAAGTTGCACCAAAGGAATCTTGTGAAAGGTCTTCCCCGGATTGATCCTGAGACGGTTGAACAGTGCGAAGCCTGTATCAAAGGGAAGCAAACAAGAACGTCTTTCAAGTCAAAGAACGAAGTCAGCACAAAGAAGCCTCTGGAACTCCTCCATATGGATCTTTGTGGACCAATGAAGACGTTGAGCTACGGTGGAAAGAGGTATATTTACGTTCTTGTAGATGATTTTTCTCGATTCACTTGGGTTCTTTTCTTAGCTTCCAAAGTAGATTGTTTCAATGCGTTCAAAGTCTTCATCAAACAAGTAGAAGTTGCCTTGGAGACGCCTCTCAAAGCCATAAGATCAGACCATGGGACGGAATTCCAGAATTCAGAGTTCCTGGTCTACTGTGATCAACATGGAGTCTCGCACAACTTCTCAGCTCCAAGGTCTCCACAACAAAATGGAGTTGTGGAAAGAAAGAACAGGACGCTAGAGGATATGGCAAGAACTATGCTTTTGGCTAATAGCGTCCCCAAGTACTTCTGGGCGGAAGCTATTGCCACAGCATGCTACATCATTAATCGTGCCATGATCCGTCCTCTGCTGAAGAAGACGTCCTATGAATTGTTGAATGGAAGGAAGCCTCGCATCGATTATCTCAGAGTTTTTGGTTGCAAGTGTTTCGTTCACAACAATGATAAAGAAAAACTTGGAAAGTTTGATGCAAGGAGCGATGAAGCCATATTCCTTGGGTACTCTCTCACCAGCAAAGCATATAGGGTTTTCAACAAAAGGACTCTAAAACTTGAAGAGAGTATTCATGTTGTGTTCAAGGAGAGTTCTTCTCACAAAGAAAAATCAAGTAAGAAAGAACGCTCCTCATCGCATCAGCAGGACGACTCTGAAGATGAAGCTGAAGATTGGACCTCAGGAAAATACTATGTCTCTAAGAACGCGTCTCCAAATCCTGAAGAAGTCTCTGTGGACACTCCTAGTGTTATTCAGGGAGTTACATCTCATAGTGGATCTCCAGTTCAACAGGATGTAGTTGAATCAAGTCAACAAGGTGGGCAAAGTCAAGGTGTGGACGCTCTCTCTGAGGGGGAACCCACTGAAGACGATGCTCAAGATGATAGTGATGATTCTGATGGAGATATTGATCCAAGATTTGCTCTTTTATTTCAAAGGAAATCCCGCTTCTCTAGGGACCATCCAACTTCTCAAATTGTATCTGATCCGTCTCAAGGAGTTCAGACCAGATCAGCTGCTAGCAAGTCCCAGAGTGCAAATTTAGCCTTTTGTGCATTCAATGCCTTTGTCTCTATGGTGGAACCAAAGAATATCAAAGAAGCACTCCAGGACGCCGACTGGATTCAAGCAATGCAAGAAGAACTCAATCAGTTTGAAAGAAACAAAGTTTGGACTCTCGTCCCACGTCCCAAAGGCAAAAATATCATAGGGACGCGATGGGTATTCAGAAATAAGCTCGATGAGAGTGGACGTGTGTCTAGGAACAAAGCAAGACTGGTGGCTCAAGGATTCAAGCAAGAGGAAGGCATAGACTATGATGAGACCTTTGCTCCTGTTGCTAGAATTGAAGCCGTTCGTCTTCTTATTGCCTTCGCCGCTCACAAAGGATTCAAGCTATTTCAGATGGACGTCAAGACTGCCTTTCTCAATGGAAAGCTAAAGGAGGAAGTGTATGTTGCTCAGCCGCCTGGCTTTGAGGACGCCTCTCATCCGGACCATGTGTACTACTTGGACAAAGCACTTTATGGACTCAAGCAAGCCCCTCGTGCCTGGTACGACAGGTTTGCGTCCTTCCTTTTGTCTCATGGGTACACTAGAGGTTCAATTGATAAAACTTTGTTCATAAAGAAAGTTCACAAGGACATTCTGATTGCTCAAGTTTATGTTGATGATATTGTCTTTGGTAGCACTAACATGAAGCTTGTAGATGAGTTCAAGTCCTTAATGAGTAGTGAGTTTGAAATGTCCCTCATTGGAGAACTCAATTTCTTCTTGGGACTTCAAATCAATCAACTCAAGGAAGGGACGCGTATTCACCAACAAAAATATGTCCGTGAAATGATTGAGAAGTACGGGATGAACACGTCCAAACCTGTTGCAACCCCATGTTCTCCAAACTCGCGTCTTTACGCAGATGAACAGGGCAAGGACGTTGATCAAAAACTTTACAGAGGAATGATTGGTTCTTTGCTCTATTTGACTGCAAGCCGTCCCGACATTATGTTTGCCGTTTGCTTGTGTGCACGCTTCCAGGCAAATCCAAAGGAGTCTCACATGCAAGAAGTCAAGAGGATCTTTCGCTATCTCAAAGGACGCGACGATCTTTGCCTTTGGTATTCCAGGAAGACGTCCTTCAAGCTTGTTGGCTACTCGGACGCTGATTACGCTGGTCATGTGATTGATAGAAAAAGCACATCCGAAATGGCGCAGTTCCTTGGTTCATGCCTAGTCTCTTGGGGATCTAAGAAACAGAACTCTGTGGCACTTTCAACTGCGGAAGCCGAGTACGTTGCTGCTGCTTCGTGCTGTTCACAAGTTATCTGGATCAAATATCAACTAGAGGATTACGGTATCAAACTTGAAACTATTCCTATTCGTTGTGATAACACAAGTGCAATTGAGATTTCTAAGAATCCTGTTTTTCACTCACGCACAAAGCATATTCATATAAGGCATCATTTCTTGCATGATAATGTTGAACTAGGACTCATTAGTATGGAGCATGTAAGGACTGAAGACCAAATAGCTGATATTTTCACTAAGGCGCTTGATAGACGCCCCTATGAGCATCTCAGGTTGCTCTTGGGGATGATAACTTTTAAGTAGCAAGTCCCGTTCTACTATTCCCTCAATGATTGACTATGTTTAGTAGATTCTAAGTGTTTAAGGACTGTTATGCATTGAATTCATATTTGCAAGGACGCTAGTCTAAAACTTCATATGTTTGCTACTTTGGAACGCCATTCAATTTTTCTCTATTTGTCTTCAAAAGAGTATCCCTGATCACCCAACCCTCATTATAAGCCGAAATGATGGGAACTCTAAGCTTACCCTAGCCGAGAACTCTACAAAAGCGTCCTATGAGCTTCTTATTTTATTTTACGGGACGTACTTGCTTTGTTCTCAAATGGTTCGAAAGGTGATCACTAGGACGGTTAGTTGGTCCTTGGCTAGTTTGAAGAGGTACAGTTTTGCTAAGTCTGAGAGAACGCTCAGTGTTTATTGAGGAGAACGGCATTTCAGTATTTCAGGTGAATTTGAAGAGCCAGAAATTTGAACTTTTGAAAGTGTATACAGTGACAGTTGCTCATGCTCAAATCTTAAGGGGGAAGTTTTGCCACGTGTCGCACAGTAAAACAGTGTTAATTACCATTTGTGCCACCGCTTCCTCTATATAAGGCCAGAACAGTCGCTCTCGTTCATTTATTGCGCTCAACCACTTTTCAACACAGTTCAAGCTCTGACTTCTCTCTAGAACTCCGGTGACTTTCTCTCTCTAAGTTTTCATCAGAATCATGTCTCAACAACAAAGGAACGTAACCGGATCTTCTACCGGCGGAAAGCGCCGAAAGCTTGTGAAGTCCCATTATATAGAGAAGCCAAAGCCAATCGTCCTCAACGAATCTTTGGTGGACTTCATAAACAGGAAGCCGCGAACCCTTTACAACCTAATAAGGGAACGCATGGACCTTCCTGAGGTCAAGAGGGACGCTACAAAGACAAAGAACTACGAACGCTTCATCGAGCGCTTCGTCATGCCAAGTCTTCATAAAACAAATTACAAGGACTTGCCAGGACGGTTGGACGACGTTCTGTTCTTTTCCCAATTTGGAGGTGAGAATCTTGGCCCTCTAATTGAGCTAATTCCCGATCTCCACAACGCCGTCCTGCCCGACTTCCCCATGTATCCAAAGGACTCTCTAGCTTACAGAATGCTCAAAGCTAGAGTTCCAACTCCCTCTCCCCCTCCTCCACAAGTTCCAACCACCACCACAAAATCCCTCAAATCCCTCAAACGCCCCTCTCCCTCATCTCCTCTCTCCAAAACCTCAAAACCCATCTCCTCAAATCCCATTCAGATCGTGGATAAACTTCCACCTCACCTAAAGGAGGGACGCTCCAAGAAGACTCATGATCCAAGGCCCCTTAAAAAGGCCAAGACCTCAAGCGTCCCTTCCGCCAATCCCCCCACCAAAAGGCCAAGCTCCCCAAAACGGCCTTCCAACCTCTCAAAGGAATCCACTCCTCCTCCTCAAATACAAATCGAACAACTTCCAACTCCTCCCCCGTCCCCTCAACCATCCTCTCAAAATGCCATCATCCCCTTCCCTCCACCGTCCCCGCTTAATTTGGCCCTTTTCCCCTCCGCCCCGGCTCACATCTCTCCCCCCAAGGACCCCGAGACTCCACGGTCCCGTGTCCATCTTCAGAGAGTGGCCCAGAGGAGGCCTCGCGCACAATTGAGCACACCTTCCGCCGCCGAAAAGCTGGCGAGAAACCAAAGGTGTTAATGGCCAAGGAAGCGCCAGTGCAAGTTGAGCACGTTCCCTCCTCATCTTCCTCCTCTTCCTCGTCAAGATCATCTGGAAGTGAGGAAGACGTCCCTGCTAAGGATTCCCCATTCATCGATGTCACTGGGGACTCCAATGACGAAGCAGAGGAGGTGAACGCCCCTGCACAAGTGGAGGATGCTGGTCTGCACCAGGTCGCTCTGGGGAACGCCGAGCCTTCTCTCTCGGAAGAACTCGAGCGTGATGCTGAAGAGGTCCCTCCTTACAATCAAACTCTCCCCATTCTCAACCCCACCCCAGCTTCACAAGAGAACCCCTCCCCCACAATCCAAACAGAAACCATCCAAGTCCTGGCGGACGCTGAGCCCACACATGAAAACCCTTCTGAAGCTCAGGACGCCGAAGGCACGTCCCAGGGTCAAACCTCTGATGCCCCTCCAGCCACATCTGGTGGTCAAGCTGAAACAGATAAAGGCACAGAGGACGCTCCTTCAAGGGCAAATTCTGAAAATGACTCTGAGGACGAGTCCAGTGATGGCGAGGAGTCAGATTCTCACAAGGGCAAACGTAAGAAGAAGCCCGACGGTCCCCCCGTGAAAGTCCTTAGTCCACTCGTATACTCCGAAGAGTGGCTAGCGTCTTTCACAAACGATAGTGATGTCCAGGAGTTCCTTGAACTTCTGCGATTCCAGGGTTGGTTAACCGTAGGGCCTGCGCCAGCCGTGGTTGACAAAGAGCAGATTAAGGCGTTCTTCAAGGACCTGCGCTACAAATCCAAAGACGGCTCTCTCCATTTCAAAATAGATGGTGAGAAAGCCTCGATCAGTGAACGCCAGGTTAGAGCCTTCATGGGTCTTGCTGCCAAGAAGCCCCCATCTGACGCCTTGAGCTCCCTTCCTGAAGGTGGATTTGAGACAACAGATGAAGAACTGCCTCTGGTAGAGCACGTTTTTCAAGGCAAGATGCCACTAGGTTTGGACAGGGTTGCTCACGTTCTGAGCAAAGTTGGCGCAATCGCTCACTACTTTATTTGCCGCGCCGTCCTTCCAAGGCAGGAAAAGCGTTCAATCGTGCAAACACACGATATTATATTGATTGACGCTTTCCTTGAACGCCGCCCCATAAACTTAGCACGGATAGCTATGCAACATATGGCTAAGTGTGGGAGGAAGAGACATGCTCTACCCTATCCTGGTCTGGTCAAGCTCATCCTTCAGTCTCAGAACGCCTACGATGACAATGCTCCTCAGGAAGAACTTGGTCTCAAATGGAATGCTAAGAACGGCCTTGTTGAAATCAGGCACGATGAAGAGCTTCCATCAGTGATCAAACAGTTAGAGGCCGAGGCTGAGGAGCGAAGGTTAAAAGAAGCAGAAGAACGCATGGCTGCTGATGCTGAAGCAGAACGCCTGGCTGCCTTGCGACAGGAGTTCTCCCAAGTAGAAGAGCCAGCTGTAGACTTTAACGCTCTTGATGAAATGCTCATGGCTCCTTCTCCTGCTCAAGATCCTCAGATGGACGTTCCCTCTTCCAGTTCAGGACCAAGGCTCCGATCTGCTCCAGCAAATATCTCTGAGCATCCTCCTACGGAACTCTTAGGTGCAATCATGGACAATCAATGTCATGTTTTCTCCGCCATCAAGGACTTATCCGCGGCTCTCACCAAGACGGCAAAACTTCAATCTCAACTCCTCAAGTTCTTCCAAGACCAGAGCCGTTCTCAGTGATTGCCCACTACCCGTTCATCCTCTATCATTTTGCCTTTGCTTCTTTTGAATTTCAAACAATTTTGACTTTTGGTCTGTAATAACTCTTCTTTTGATTGAATGGCAATCCATCAGTTTGCGTGCATGTGTTTGTTTAAGCGTTCCACTGCTTTTAATTATGTATTTGTGCTAACGTCCTTATCACTTGTTATCCTTTTCGATGATGCCAAAAGGGGGATGTGTAGTTTTGCAGAGATGCGCTATAACATAGTTATCTAGAATAAGCAAGTGTTAAGGGGGAACTATTAAGTGAAAAGTCTAAGGAACGCCCATGCTAGAATAAAAGAGAACGTTTAGAAACTTTTCTAGGACGCGACTCTCTCCTTTAAATCCAAAAGCTAGAGAATCAAAGATTGAAAACTTGTGCTTATTAAAATTTCTCTAAGTATTAGAGGACGCCTCTAAGTTTTCATGCATGCTAAGTTCCAATGTCAAAACTATTTTGCTGAAGAGTTTGTCATCATCAAAAAGGGGGAAATTGTTGGGACGCTATCAAGAACGCCTGCGTACTTGTTAGTGTTCCATACAACCGTCCCTTAAGTTTTGATATGACAAACTCACTTTGATTCTAATAAAGTTGTCCAAGTGTTCAGGAACGCTAGTGACCAAAAGGACAACAAGTGTGTATGGGCGTCCCACAGGCTTAGGGACGCTAGCTAACAGGAAGTAAGGACTAGCCAGAAACTACTTTAGCAAGGACGGAGTCCCAAGCAAGTAGGAACGCAAGAAAGGAGTCCTTACTCACTAGCCGACAGGGTGACATCACTCGACAAATGTTTGATCATCCAAGGACACGTGGAGACCGATCTTGTAGCAGAGTCCAACACTACGTGGAGGACGATCCTGTAGCAGAGTTCATCAACACGTGGCGGCCGATCCTGTAGCGGAGTTCATCACACAGCTGGATACAGGAAGCTTCCTCATCACCACCATACTCGTGGAGGAAGATCCTGTAGCCACGTACCTGAAGGGCATGATCGTCAGAACGAGAATGACGCCCTCCCCAAGTCCTATAAATACCGCAAGGCATTTATTGTGACGCTAACGCTTTCAAGAATATTTAGAGAGAATCAATGAGAAAGCGACTCACTCAAGAACACAAAGAACAAACTCAAGAACTCAAGAATAGTGCTAAGACTTTGAGTTAGATCGAGTGAGACTTGTAACCCAAATCACAAATCTGTTTGTAATCAAAAGAAGAGAAAGAGAGTCCTCCGAAGTACTGTAGGACACAGGGATAGGAGTCCTTTAGTAGATTGAACTTGCTTAAGTTGTAGGCTTAGAGGAGTCCTTTACTAGTGGACTTAGGGAAAAGCTAAGTGCCAGAGAACTGTAAAGACTCGCCAGTACAACTGTAAGAACGTTCAATATAAAGGAAGAACTATTCAAAAATCCTCCAAGGAGGTAGAGGTTTACACTCAAGGACTACTTGGTCTTGAGTGGTTCCTCTATAATTCTCTGCGTTCATTGCTTACCTGTTTAGTCTTTATTTCCGCTGCAATTCTGAAAGGACGCCCCTACACCTCGTAGGGACGCTCAACCAAAGGACGCCTCTACTTCAAGTAGAGAACGTTCATCAGACTAACGATCCAACAAAAGATAAGATAATTAAGAAAAATAAAACATATATAATTACTAATAAAGTGGGACCAAAATTAACGTGGAGGCTCAAAAATTCCTCAACTTTAATATATAGTATAGATTATTAAAAATAATATGATATAACGTAAACATACACATCCCGTAATAGTATTATCCCATAATATTAATAATAATATGATATTAATAATCCCGTAATATTAATAATGCATCACATATAATAATATGGTTTACCCATTAGGATGTACGTAAGTATACCATATCAAATTATCAAGTTATCAACCATTGTAATTATCAGTGTAGTCGTGGCGTCGATGTCAAGCCAGGTTCTTATTATGTAGCAAATTGTTTTTTCGATAGTATGGATATACCTTGTTAATAAGGTAGCTAATTAAAAGATTGCAAATTTACGTAGAAATTTTTTTTTGATAGTATGGATAGATATTGTTGATATAGTTAATTAAAATATTGAAAATTTACATAGCAAAAATTATGGTAGTTAATTAAAAGACATTAAAATTATTTTGGTTAAATATATGGTGGGGCCAGAATTCACGTGGTAGCTCGAAAACGGTCGGATTTTATAATATACTAGTTTAACCCCCGTACCATGTACGGGTAATGTGATTGTAAACCCAATTTAATATAGATATATAACGCTAAAATTATAGGATTATATATATATATATATCTTCGTAGTGTGATTAGTGTTTTTTACCAATAGTAAATCAACTCATAATATAAATAAGTTGGATTTGTTCAAAAACTACTTTACGATACATATAATATTTTATTAAATAATAATATTTATTGAAAGATTATAACTAATTATTGGTAAGGGATAATTCATAATTTTTGAGATAATTCAATTTTTAAGCAATTTTTACGGGATAAGATTATATGAGATTCTAACTACCTAATTTGTATAAAGGAGGGCCCGATTGATTATTTTATTATGGAAATGACACGTGACGTAAATTTTTGTGAAGACATTGTCTCCGCTTTGTACTATAGGTAGTATAGATATTGAATATTGATTGATGATTGGGATTTCGTTTTCATTTTCCGGTAATTATGCAAGTGGAAATAAAAATTGTTTTTTTTATCATTTTGAACTTGTTTGGGACTTGGGAGTATGGACTGCTATAAGCACTTATTATATTTTGAAACTTACAAAAATACCAACGCTGTGAAAAACTTAAATCTATTAACATCTCTAGTGGGCTGATGGGTCATGAACCCAACTTTAAGGCCGATGTGATTGATACCCTCTTACCTACCAGATCCACCCAAGTCGGCACTCAGGTACAATAACTTATCTAAAAAATAACATGGACCCAATATAAGCTTACATTTTAACATTTTCCCTAGAAGTATCCCTTCACAACAATCACAATTTTGTGATATTGAAATTCTATTTACAACAGGGTAACGAAAAGGGGAGAAGGTATTCACCAAAGCAAAATGAAAAAGAAGAGAGAAGGCACCCTGTGCAGCAGCTAATTGCAAGTTCTTTTTCCATGCAACTTCCCTAATAAAGGACTTGCTGCCAAAAATGCATGTTCTGAGGATATGATATACACTTGTGTATGTTTGGTTAAGTTTGAGAAGGTTTTAAAGTATTTCTGTGTGTAGTAGAATCCAGCCTTAGAAAAGATGCATACAGGAGCTCGTTCCACGTATCGGGAACCCCGGGCAGGCACCAATGGCTACAATCCTGCCTATATCGAGGCGCTGGCTTTGGCCCCGTGTAATATACAGACGAATGCCCATCTTTCCTAAGTGCTGTCATATATGTTACGTTTAGTAAGTGAAAATTGGCTGTCTTGGATCTGCCTGAATTTCTAGACAGGGCCCTGTTGACAGTTGCAAAATGAGGGTATGTCTCCGGAGGGAAACGTATAGTTGAGTCCGGTTGTTCGTTTTTGTTGCAGCTACCGCCCGTTTTCCAGTCACCAGCACTGCAATTTGACATATAAACAATTCAATCATCTGATAAAACTGAAGATTGGAATAAATGGATAAAATGTTCCAAAAGGCAAAATACCTGAAGTGTACAGGAGCATAGCTCCGAAAGAAGACATGAGTCTTGTTTGGATCGACTTTGTTATCTACCCAATCCATCAATGCCTGGATAGACCGCTGAAATGCAGCTTGTATGCTCATATTCATCTTCACCTCATTCCCTTCTTGGAAATAGCATCCCCTGCAAGTTACTTGTGTCATTCATTCCCCAGAATTATCATCCCACAAACATTTGTCATTTGAAATGCATGACTTCAATCCTTTTCCTTCTTTTCTCACTTGTGTCATTAATTCCCCAGAATTATCATCCCTAAACATGTGTCGTTTGAAATGAATGCATGACTTCAATCCTTTTTCTTCTGTTTTCACTTAACTATCTATCCCTTTTTATGGTTGGAGAGCTAGAATTTGAAAATTATATATAAATACAACTTGAGAAGAATATATGTACACTTACACCTTAATGGTCTTCTCATAATTCCACCAATGGCCAGAGTTAAATATTAGCACATCGGCATCTTTCCATTTTGAAGAACTCCAGTCCATCTGATCAACACGGACAGTCATCCTCGCATTTTTGGGAGCGTCCTTTGGAGGATGACCTTGCACTACTAGAAACGGTGATCGATAGTACTCAATGGTGCAATTATAGTCCCGAAACCTAAACACCAAAGATCCCATATGCTTTGTGATTGGGGTCCTATTTACTTCATAAATTGATGACTTGTCAGGAACAGCAGAGGCAAGCATACATAGAAGAGACTCCCACTGATTTCTTCCAATGGAGTCACCCACAAAAGCCAGTCTTCGATTCCTCAGCTTTTCCAGCATTAACTTTGCATCAAACCTGTTCAACAAGCAAATCGAAACTGTCAGCATGTAAAGCCATGATGAGGTGGGAGAGAAAATTTGACAGTTTTAAACAGTCCATGAGATGATATAAGGGTAATATAATTTCCATATCATGCATCCATCCTCCCAAGAGAGTCATACATGTATTAACCCAAGAGTCCACTTGTTGAAGGCTCCGGTTGGTACCCATTCTATGACACTTACAGAAGCTTAAGCTGTGTTCGGTAAGCCACGATGATTTGGGAGAGAAATTTGGAAGTTTTCAATTTTCCATGAGACGCAAGAAAAGCAACACAATTTTCCTATCATACATCCACCCTCCGAAGAACGTAATGCATATATTAGCTCAAGACATTGCTATTTTAAGGCTCCGTTTGGTACTCATTCTATGCCACTTTACAGAAGCTTAACTGAAAAAAAATAGGCTGCGTGTGCTGTGTTTGGTTTGGGTAGCTTACGGAAGCAAATAGAAGGTCTTTGACATATTCCAACTAATTCTTCAACCCTCTTTGGTAATTTTGCATCCCTCTTTTACTAAATCAGCCGAGAACCTAAATGGTTTATTTATGAACCATGTTTCTAATATCAGTGATTAATTTCAGCTTCTGATAGTCAAAATCAACTTGGGCTCATATTAACCATCAAGTTACTGGACAGACCCTAAGTCAATTTAACCAAAGATATGAACAATCCTACAAAGCAAGACTCTTGGATAAGTAAATATGTTAATGTAACTTCATCAGGGTAAAGCCTGATTCCTCCTAAATCTAATGAAGCTAACATACAGACAGATTTAAATGGACAAATTCAGATACCAAGATAATCAGCACTTGGAACTCGTAAAATGAGTCGAAAAGTTAATGGTTAAGAGCAAGCAGGATCAGCCGAGGGAGCAGTTGCCCCTTAATTACGCATAAAAGAGTAGAAGGTCAAAGATTGGCAGTCAAATGTCATTTTTATTCTAAAAATCTGTTAACATGTCAATTGTTTATTGAAAATTTCAGGGTATTCAGCTTTACTCCAAGTCATCTACATTGAGTTAGATACATAACATAGTAATCAAAATTGAATGGCATACTTTGATGCAAACCCCAAATTTTGTTATTACTGAATTCGGATTCAGAATGAAATAAACTAGATTTCCAACGAGTTTAGAGTAGAAGAAACACCTTGAGCAATTGCAATCAGCTGCAAACTTTTCCTAGCCACCAACAATTAAAACCCGGAACTATAAATCTCAATCAACTAAGAACCAGACAAGAACAAAAATACAAAAACACTGAGAATCTTGAGCACCAGAAACAATTTGAAAATTGCAAAAGGATAAAGGGGTACCTGGGCAAATGGCAATGATATGGCTGCCACCTCCACTTGGAGTAGAAAAGATCAGGCCTGCCATTCTCAGAGCACCTAAATCCACCGTCCAAGAACTCGCAAGCCCTGGAGTCATACAGAGGGTAGGCCTCATCCCAAACCCATTTCCCATCAAACAAATCACACTCAGGCTCCGTTTGGTAACTCCGTGCTGATACTGATCGATTGTCAACCTTGTTTGGCAACTCCGTCTGGTGTACAAACTGATACCCAGACGGAGAAGGCAGGGGAGGAGGAAGGGCTTGTTCACGGCCTCCGCCAAGCCACGTGACAGCGGCACGTGACGAGAAGGCCCTGTTGACGGCCCCCAAGTCCAAGTAGAAGAGCGAGCAGAGCAGGCAGATTGGCACCAGGTACAGCCCAGCTGCGCTCACTGAACAACAGGGCTCGATTCCCTTCAGTTTCTTCAGCAATTCAAACTGACCAACCATGGTTTCCACAAGACCATTAAGGAATTGTACAACCTGGGTTTTGGGCTCTGCACAGAAAGTGCTGAGAATCTGCTTTTTTGCTTTAGCACTGACCAGCGACAACGCATGGATTGGAAAGTATAATCAGACAGAGAAAGAAATCAAGAGGTGTTCTGAATCCCGATAGGAAAGAGGTCAAAAGAGAAATAAAGGAATTAATGCACAACAAATGGACATTGTCTAGTGTGTGAAAGGGCGCCATTAATTCGCTAAACAAATAATTCCATGCCACATAGGCACATACTGCTACGCAGGGAATTCCAAGTGGGGACAACGGCGTTGAAAACGCCAGTTTTTAAATTGAGCAGATAATACTCCATAAATGATCTAAATAAAAATACAAAAATAAAAACAAAGCAGTGGCCAATCTCAACAATTTTATAGTTTTATTTATTCGCGGTTATGGATTTTTGCCAACTATTATGTGAGGGGACATGATTGTGATATTATGCATTGAATTGTCTAAACTAATTTATTTTGGTACAATCCTGATTTGTGCGCTTCCTTCCTATCTAAACGGTGATGAGAGCACCAAATGAAATGGGCACAACAACGATGATTAGGCTGCTTGGTCGGTTCCGAGTACCGACTGTTTAATCATGTATGCCGAATTTTAAATGCTAATTTTGACAACTACGATAAAGAGGTCTCCCAAGTTTTAAAAACAAGAATAATGCGACCGGATACTTGGGGAAACAACGTGGGTGCAACAACGTAGAGATTGAGGCTGCCTTGAAATAAATCATGAATCTACAAAACTATAATTTCATTTGTTAATTTAATTCTTGGTTGTTCTATATTTCTAACACCATGAATCTTCAAAACCTTATTTGCTTATGCCATTTCACGTTTTCAATAATAGGATTATAATTTCTACCAAAATAAATTAACTAATGCTTTACATTGTTTATGGTCAAAAAAAAAAACACAAGAGCTTTACGTTTTTTACCAAAAAAAAAGAGTTCTGTGCATTCGACTGGAAAATATTCATGTTATCTTCCATCATGATTACTATGAGTTATTATCACCCAGGACATCTATAAAGACTTCTTTTATTCTTGAACAAAGGCAAGAACTTTTGCATTAATGGTTCTTCGATTACTTGATGATCTCTTTTACGAGGTAAAAGACTTTTATACAAATACTCGAGTTACAATCTTAACCTAGTTCAATAGTTGTGTTGCTCCCTAAGATTCTAACCCTACTTGTCGTATTGATTTAACAATCGTTGCTAACTTCTTCTCTACGCCGCATAACTTCTAGACTGGACGGACTTCACAAGGGTCAAACTTTATCTCGTTGGGCAAATATTTGGAGGTCAAACACCAGTGGAGTTGAGTAGGCAACTGCTCAAGACAAACTTTTCGTGACTTCTGGTCAACCACTATATATCTTCGTGGTTTGGCGGATAACTAACACACCTTGGAACTCACTAGCTAGTTAAGTGGACCAAAAGTTATATGGGGATTTTAGGGTTCTAGTTTGTTGCTCATATGATATTTTTGGAACCCCAAATAAATCTTGGTCACCGGTGCGAAGAGATGGGTGAGATGAATTTCATAGCATGAACAATTGGATGTTTCGTCATTTTGCTACTTACTGGTGGAAGATGTCGAGCTTCTAGTTGTTTGTTATCATCGTGATTTAGTTACTATCCAAAGGCATGAACTCAATGTCTTATGAGAATACAACTATATAGTACTTTTTTATGTTGTATGTAAACGATAGTGTTGTGATGATTGGAGGTTTGTGAGATGGTGCCTCGAAAGCCGGGCGCTTGAGGTTTACGGCTTTACACCGCACGTCATGGAACTTCAATGTATGATACCTTATAAGCTAAGGGTCTACGTCTCGAATACTAAGAATTTTCGTCTTGAGAATTCGGGGGTTTCAACTTAACAACTAAGGGACTTCACCTCAAAACTTGAGGATTTGAATGGATAAGGAACCCTTGTAAAGGGTGGTTCAAGAAGTCCAATGGAGTGTTGCATCTCAAAGAAGGCTCTCAACAGTCAATGTGCATCCAAGAGGTCTAATGGACCGCTACAACTCAGAGAAGGCTCTTAGTAGTTAACATGCTATCGGTGAGGGATAACAAATCGTTATGGCTTGAAGAAGTCTCTCAATAGACAACGTGGGTTCGGAGAGGGATAATAGAAAGTTATGGCTTGAAGAAGTATCTTAACAAATAACATGTCTTTGCAGAGGTATAACGAAGCGTTCTAGCTCGAACAAGTCTCTCAACAAACAATTAGCCTTCTGATATGTATAATAGAGCGTTATGCTCCATCAAGTCCCTTAGAAGACCACATGCCTTTAGAGAGGTATAATGGAGCGTTATGGTTCAAAGAAGTCTCTCAATAGACAACGTGCCTTTAGAGAGGTATAACTAAGCATTATAGTTCAGAGATGTCTCTCAACAAACAACATGCGTTTGAAGAGGTATAGTAGAGTGTTATATCTCAAAGAAGTCTCTTAGCATACAACGTCCATTCAGAGAGGAATAACGGAGCGTTATAGCTCAAAGAAGTCTCTTAGCAAACAACGTCCATTCGGAGAGGAATGACGGAGCATTATAACTTAAAGAAGTCTCTTAGCAAACAATGTGCATTTAGAGAGGTATAATAAAGTGTTATAGCTCAAAGAAGTCTTTCAACGAACAATCTATGTGCATTTAGAGGGGCATAACGAAGTGTTATACCTCGAAGACGTCTCTCAATGGAAAACATGCGTTCGGAGAGCTATAACGGAGCATTATAGCTTCACAAAGTCTAAGAGTTGGTCTATAGCAGTTACATTGTCATTTTGAGATGTCAATAATCTTGGTCTACAATAGTCGTATATTTCAAGATGGCAAAAGCTTTACGTTTGTAGTCCTAGTGCATTTCCAGACTTCAAAAGTTTTTTGTCTACTGCAACTTACATTACGATCGTGACTTGAACAGTTGCATATTGCGGAAACCAATGATAAATACCAAAAACCCTTCCTAAGGCTTTGTTTTAAAAATAGTACATGAGTCATATGGCCATAGTTGGACCATGATAAGACTGTGGTCATGTCGTAGTATCATGATTGTGACCACATCGTGATCATAATGGGTGATTAGCACCTCGTTGGTTCAGTAAGACATAATCAAGAAGTTAAACAGGTTGGCGATATGTTTCCCTATGCTTAAAACATATGTAGACACCTCAACTTGTCCATTTTAATCAGTTAGACACCTCACCTTTAAAACGTAAACATTTCTAAAAGCTACCTATTGAACACCTGTTGGCTGATGTGGCACAGTGCGTGTAATAGACGCGCCGGAGGGCGAGTGATGAACCTGACGTGGCATTGACGTGGAAAATAAAAAAAAATATATATATTACTAAAAATAAAGTATTTTTAATAATAAAGTATTTTTAATAATAAAATTCTTTTTTCTATTTTTCTATTTTTATTTTATTTTATTTTTTCTTAAGCAAGCCCCACCCGACCCAGCACGGAAATATCTGGGTTTCAACCCGAAAATTCAAACCCGACCGGTTGACCCGAATCTGAACGCGTTGAATTTTATTATTATTATAATAAAACATTATTTTAATAATAATTTATTATTATTAAATAATAAACTTAGTAATAAAATAATAATATTTTATTATTAAATAATAGACTTAGTAATAAAATAATAATACTTATTATTAAATAATAAAATTTATTATTAAATTAAATAAAAAATAATAGCCTAGTGGCAATACAGACACACTTACCCTAAGCCAAAATAGTTGGATCTGAAAACTAGAAACATTACCAAAAGTGGAGAATTTCCTCTAGAAGATAGACAAGAATGGACTGCCAACTAAAGATAGATTACGAGCTAAACGAGTGGCAGTTCCCCAGGAATGTACTCTGTGCAACGGAGCAAATGAAGACATTGGACACCTACTCGTTCATTATCTATACACTCAAGCTATCATCTAACAAACTAACCCAATAACGGAGAATTAATACGTTGGTATAATACTACCATAGACAAAATTCTCATAAATATAATAACTGTTTTAGCCAAAATTTGCTTATAGATCTAGCAAACTCTAGCCAAGATCGGGCTGAAATGAAAGTGTTGCTTGAATGTAATTCGATTGAGATTTCTGTAAAAAATAGAGTATTTTTGATGATTACAAAGTTTCTCCATCTTACATTGTGTCCCTCTTACAATGTAGAAGCCTTCTTTTATCCTAATTTCCACCCACATTCGTTACAAAGTCTCTCACTTAAATGAAATTGTTAATTAAGCTACATTAATATATGCTCCAACTAGCCTATCTGACGCCCCTTGAGTTTTTTACCACATGTGAGAATTAAATTGTGCAGCCTTGAATTCCTCATCCATAGCCTCTTCACTTTCCTGCCTCTTGATATCCATTGCAATTCATCAATTAATGGTTGAGGATCTTAATTAAGCTATATAAATGCTCTAGCTAGCCCGTCTAGCGTCCCTTGACATTTCTTCACATGAGGGCATCTTTAAGGGGTTGTTGGGCTGCTAAGATGAAGGCTTTTGTGGGCTGACAAGCTTTTTTTGGGCTTTGGTGGTCTTGGGATTTAGTGGGCATTTTTGTACCTTCTTTGGGTCGGGCCCAACAATATACCGAATTAGATTTCGGACTTGCTAGGCAAGCTAGACGGAATCTGATTCATCGACACTCTGATCGGGGACCCCAGCCTGGTAGGATCAAAAAGATACATTCAACTATGGAGTCCATAATTGCGAATCTCTTGGTAGTTGAATTGTTGTTGAAGCCTCTGTCGCTTGGACTGTTGGATGTAAGTTGGAGTGCGCTAGCGATCCTTTGCGTCTTTGGCGGGTTTTGTCCTTTGAGATTGTTTGCATTGTTTCTTGCGATTACTTGTGGTGTCTAGCATGTGGCGTGCAATAACTAGAGGATAGTGTGCATGCTTTGATTGGTGACGAGCAAGTGATTGCTATGGAACGGCTCGCAATAGCTAGCGACTACTGGCGAATGACTTTGGCTAGGCAGAGCTAGCTTTAGACTTGTGATAGCCAACGAATGATTTTAGCTAGCCTGAGCTAGCAATGAACTAGTGACAATAGGCGAGGTCAGTTGAAGCTAGCGTGAGCTAGCAAGTGGTGGTTGAGCTAGAGGGTCCTAACAATTTGTGAGTTTAGTGGTCTCATGCGATTAATGTTGAATGGTAGACCGACTAGTAGGTGTTAGCATTTTCTTGCGTTTAGCAGCAAGTGATTGACTGGCTAATTGGTGTTAGCGTTTTCGAATGACTAGTAACAAGCGATATATTAGCTAGATGGTGCTAGCGTGATTCTTATGACAAATGACGAAATCGGTTTCGGCTAGCTTGAGATAGGACTCGCGACAGTGATGAAATCGATTTCGGCTAGCCTGAGTTAGGACTCGCGATAGAGGCGAAATTGATTTCAGCTAGCTTGAGCTAGGACGCGCGACAGAGTGCAATTGATTTCAGCTAGCCTGAGCTAGGACTCACGACAGTGATGAAATCGATTCCGGCTATCCTGAGCTAGGACTCGCGGTAGAGGCGAAATTGATTTCAGCTAGCCTGAGCTAGGACTCGCGATAGAGGCGAAATTGATTTCAAATAGCTTGAGCTAGGACTCGCGATAGAGGCAAAATTGATTTTAGCTAGCTTGAGCTAGAACTCGCGACAGAGGCGAAATTGATTTCAGCTAGCCTGAGCTAGGACTCGTGATAGAGGCCAAACTGATTTTAGGTAGCCTGAGCTAGGACTCGTGATAGAGGCGAAATTGATTGTAGCTAGTCTGAGCTAGGACTCGCGACAGAGGCGAAATTGATTTTAGCTGGCCTGAGCTAGGACTTGCGATAAAGGCGAAATTGATTTCAGCTAGCCTGAGCTAGGTTTACTTCGATAGTCGAGGGACAGTGCCTCTAGGTAACGGAGGGACTACGCCTCTAGGAAGCTGAGGGACTAAGCCTCTAGATAGCTGAGGGACTAAGCCTCTAGATAGCATAGTCGTAAAACAAGATGTTTAATAATGGTATGGATGATACCTGTGTTCCTTGTGACTGTGCTTAGCTGGATAATGGTTGTGATCATCGCCGTCAATAGCCGACTCCTAATCGGACGGGCTCTCCATAGCGGTCTGGTGATCGGATTCTGGCGTTTGGACATCATGCTCTCGGACAAGCTTTCGTGATTCACGGTCCTCCTCTAGGCGCACATGAGCTAATGCCTTGGCTTGTACATCTTCAAAGCTAGCACATGGATACTTACTCAACACTTCGTACAACTCGCCGTCTGGGGTTACCCCCTACTGGAAGGCCTCCATGGCGGTAACAACGTCACAACCTGTGATGGAGATCTTTTCCTGGTTGAAGCGATCGAGGTAGTCTCTAGTCGACTCATGAGATCTCTGGACGATCCTATAGAGATCGCTAGATCGTTTCTAAAACCGTCGGCTGCTAGCAAACTGGGTGCGGAAGGGATGCACCAAGTCAGCGAAGGAGGACACACTACTCCGCGGAAGGTTGATGAACCAGGTTAATGCTGGTCCGGCTAGAGTGGTCCCAAAACCCTTGCACATCAGAGCTTCTTTTGATTGGTGGGGCATTATGCTAGTCATCATCTTTTGTTTGTATATAACTACATGGTCGTTAGGGTCGCTCGCCCGTCGTAAGCATCCATGGTTGGCACCAAGAATTTCTTTGGGATTTCTATACGAGCAATACGAGCCACGAAAGGAGGCTCGTCATAACTATTTGGCGCTTCCCGCTCCATCGAGTCCATCAGGTCGGTGAACCGGTTGACTTGCTCCTTGACCTCTCGTTGGACGATCGCATCTAGGTTCATTGGTAGCCTCTGATTCAAATCCTTCTCCCGGTGTTCCCTAGCGAGTCTTACACCTTGGTGACGGACAAGTGGGTAGTTGCTAGCCGACCGGATAGCCCCTAGCGGGGTTGTGGTCCGGCTAGGCCCTCCCCGTTGCCTGAGTGTCGGGGCTCCAAAAAGGGTTGTCGGTGGGGCGATGCAGTCAGTTTTAGCGTCAAGGCCACCGCGTCTGTTTGAAACTTCTTCCCCACCATCTAGATCCTACGTTTGCCTCAGGCTGCCAGTCTCTCTGGCGACTTCGGCTGACTGGCACCCCCTGGTCAACCGTGGATTCTGAGACCCCAGTTGGTCGTTTCTCGGGTCAAGCGTTCCATTTGAGCCTCATAGAGACTCCTTTGATCAACAAGTTTCCTCTCTAGGTCATCTAGCCGCTGGCGAAAGTCAGCCATTTCGTCCGCCTGGGTGTGGTCAGAGGATTTCGTCGCTGATAGAGGGTTCAGTTCCTTGTCTTGCTGGGCAGCCGGGACGTCCTGGTTGGTTATGCTCATCTTGAGATGAGAATGGATTGATTGATTCAAGCGGAAACCTTCGATTCCAGCCCCACGGTGGGCGCCAAACTATTTTAGCCAAAAGTTGCTTATAGATCTAGCAAACTCTAGCCAAGATCGGGTTGAAATGAAAGTGTTGCTTGAATGTAATTTGATTGAGATTTTTGTAAAAAAGAGAGTGTTTTTGATGATTACAAAGTTTCTCCCTCTTAGATTGTGTCCCTCTTACAATGTAGAAGCCTTCTTTTATCCTAATTTCCACCCACATCCCTTACAAATTCTCTCACTTAAATGAAATTGTTAATAAAGCTACATTAATGCTCCAACTAGCCTGTCTGGCGCCCCTTGAGTTTTTTACCACATGTGAGAATTAAATTGTGCAACCTTAAATTCCTCATCCATAGCCTCTTCACTTTCCTGCCTCTTGATATCCGTTGCAATTCATCACATTAATGGTTGAGGATCATAATTAAGCTATATAAATGCTCTATCTAGCCCGGCGTCCCTTGACATTTCTTCACATGAGGGAATCTTTAAGGGGCTGCTGGGCTGCCAGGATGGAGACTTTTGTGGGTTGACAAGCTCTTGCTGGGCTTTGGTGGTCTTGGGCTTTAGTGGGCCTTTTCGTGCCTTCTTTGGGCCGGGCCCAATAATAACAAAACTACACCATTTGACTAGTAAAGATACTTTCATAGAGCTAGCAAAAATATGGTGGTGCTTATGGCATCAAAGAAACTTAAAAGTGTTCCAACATGTCTCACGTGATGCGATGACAAACTTGCCCTAACACATTCGGAACCAAATCACATACTGAAAAAATGAAGCAAATACATCGGTGATGAGGACATTGGACACCTACTCGTTCATTATCTATACACTCAAGCTATCATCTACCAAATTAACCCAATAACGGAGAATTAATACGTAGGTATAATACTACCATAGACAAAATTCTCATAAATATAATAACTGTTTTAGCCAAAATTTGCTTATAGATCTAGCAAACTCTAGCCAAGATCGGGCTGAAATGAAAGTGTTGCTTGAATGTAATTTGATTGAGATTTTTGTAAAAAAGAGAGTGTTTTTGATGATTACAAAGTTTCTCCATCTTAGATTGTGTCCCTCTTACAATGTAGAAGCCTTCTTTTATCCTAATTTCCACCCACATCCGTTACAAAGTCTCTCACTTAAATGAAATTGTTAATTAAGCTACATTAATATATGCTCCAACTAGCCTATCTGACGCCCCTTGAGTTTTTAACCACATGTGAGAATTAAATTGTGCAACCTTTAATTCCTCATCCATAGCCTCTTCACTTTCCTGCATCTTGATATCCGTTGCAATTCATCATATTAATGGTTGAGGATCATAATTCAGCTATATAAATGCTCTATTTAGCCCGGCATCCCTTGACAGTTCTTCACATGAGGGAATCTTTAAGGGGCTACTAGGCTGCCAGGATGAAGACTTTTGTGGGTTGCCAAGCTCTTGCTAGGCTTTGGTGGTCTTGGGCTTTAGGCCTTTTCGTGCCTTCTTTGGGCCGGGCCCAACAATAACAAAACTACACCATTTGACTAGTAAAGATACTTTCATGGAACTAGCAAAAATATGGTGGTGCTTATGGCAATAAAGAAACTTAAAAGTGTTCCAACATGACTCACGAGATGCGATGACAAACTTGCCCCAACACATTCGGAACCAAATCACATACTGAAAAAATCAAGGAAATACATCGGTGATGAGGAAATCGAGGAAAGAAAATCGAGTAAGCCAAAAACGAAAGAATCAAAATACAACATGGAAAAAACCAGAAAAAGGGTTCATTAAACTTAGCTTTGACGGATCGAAATTGAATGATGAATCAGCATCATCGGGCTTTGTTCTAAGAAATCATCAAGTAGATGTTATTGCTATGGGGGCTACGAAATATGATCATAATTCAATCTTATTAACTGAATCCCTCGGACTACGACATGGAGTGAGGAAGGCCAGAGAACTTGGATACAAAAAGATCGAAATTGAAGGTGACAACTTAATAGTAATTGAAGCAACCAAGGGCATGAGGAAGTATCCTTGGCAGATTGACCTACTGATCTCAAACGTATATATGGGCACCTCCATGAGTTAGAGTCAGTCAAAATCAAGCATGTGAATAGGGCTCTCAATGTCGTGGCCGATAAAATAGCGAAATTGGGTCACGTCCTCCCTATCATCCGAAAAGATACTCTAAAACACCCTTCCTAATTAAGTGTGGCTCCTTATTACTACCTAATAAAAAAATGCACAAGAAACCACCCGGTTAGACTTCAAGAAAGTACCCATTATATAGCAGTTTGGTCAAAGCTATGTATTAAAGTTTGTGGAAGTTGAGGAGGGAGGAAAAGAGAGGAAAAAGTGGTGAATTAACAGTACATAGTTTAGTATGAAGAGGATAAATTGAAGTCGGTCGTGTATTATCTTTTAGGCGTTCAACTTGCACCGATCAATTCAACTCTACGAGATAAGATCCCACTCCATTAAGAAACAATGTACTGTATGGAGTAAGATAAAAAGAGGCAAAAGCCGAGTATACGTTGTTGGTTAGGTTAGGACTTAGGGGTGTTACATTATTGTAGCCCTTTAATTTTCTGCAGTCTATCTCATTTATTGGTTTCATATAATATATTCGGTGCATATATTCTCTCCTCTTCTTTTTTCCTCTCTATTGTATAATCTTATATACAGATAGTGTATATCTAGCTCACTTCAATTCCCCCTTCACACACACACACACTCGATCTCTAGCTAGTATATATATACCATACTCACACAAACACAAAAACACACACATATATATAGAGAGGTTGTGCCTGTATTGAAGTGGGAGGAATGATGACGATGACGATGAAGGTGACGGCGACGATGGTGGTTGTACAGGCGGTGTGCGCGGGCATCAACATCTTCTACAAGGTCGCCACAGACGACGGAATGGACCTCCGCATCCTGCTTGCGTACCGTTTCCTCTTCGCCACCGCCTTTCTCGCCCCTTTCGCCTTCCTTTTCGAAAGGTACTTACTTACAGTTACCACATACATACATATTCGTACATACGTTTTCTTAATTCCAAATGTTCCCCATAAAAGTAACTCACCATGGTAATTAACTCTGACATCTAGCCAAATTAACTCACCAAGGTAATTAATCTGCTGAATCGGCCTGGATTACCTTGATAAATTTATTATCTATTCAAACGTACGTACGGTTTAAGAGTTAACCCATGTCCTAAACCTCTAGTAACTCCTCTGTACTGTAGGCAGGTATGTGCGAATCTTGTTAATTTCAGTTGAAAAAAGACCTGCACTACAATTAATATATAAAAGCAATTAATTAGTTTTTGGTGATGTCATTTTTCTTAAAATTAATTTTTACTGGAAATGCATATATTAAATGAGTACATATATACACGCAATCCTTTAATTTTGTCTGTCGACATTGCTGTTGCACCTCCATGAATTGATTTGAATGCTTTAATTTAGAAATTGCACACCAAGTGTTGTGGAAGTGAGCCGTCCCTTTTGACGTTGGAAGATCCAATTTGATGACCTTTATCATATCTTTATGCATGTTCGTTTGTTTGGTTTTCTTATTATTCCTTTTTTTGGTAAATTAATTGACATTATTCATTTTCTTACACATATACTAGCAGCCGGGTTGGGCACGTACATATGCAAGAGTTCATATTATAAATAAATTATATATATAGAATCTTTGAATTAATTATTTTATTCAACATAATTTAGGAAACAATTTTGAATTCTCTTATATATTATTTGATTGATTTATTATATTGTTGAATTATTACTTTTTAAATGTATTTCATATTGAATTATTTTAATTTGTAGAAGCTAGTAAACTGTGTTTAACATCGTTTATTGTATTTAACTACATTTTTATGTTTAAATTAATTGTCAAAAAGACAGTAAGTTACAGGACAATCTAAGGAGGTAAGTAAAAGGTCAACAATATCTTTCTTTTATCGTAAAGTTTATATAAAAGTGTATGAATATTAATTGTTAATTTTTTCCTAGTCTCTTTTTCTTATTTGCTGATTTATATATTGATGTGTGTATATAGTTAGTCCTTAAAATAATATTTTAGTAGATTTGTATTACAATCTACCGGTTAGGGTAATATGTAATAGTTAAAGGTAAACTTCAAGCGACCTCTACAATATTCTAATATCATAATATAAAAAATAATGGTCAAATTGCGACATTGGTATTAAGAAGTGTCGCATTTGGACGATAGAGTATTTAAAAAAGTTTTTTGGATATTTGGGTATTAAAAAAAAATTTGATGTTTGAGTATTAAAAAACAAAAGAGCAGTCCTTTAAGTCTTTTCCCTTTGAAAAAATTGGTTTTGATATGCCAACCACTAATAAATTATTTAAAAATCAATTTTATGGCTTTAAACCAATTTGTTCTATTTACAATTACAAAATACTCATACTTTATTAATCAAATAAAAATAAAATTGTCTGAATAAGAATATTCTCATACTTGAAGTCAAAGGTATAAAAAAAGTAATTTTCTATACAAATAGGAGTTTGATATTCTTTAAACAATTATTCATTTATTCCATCACAATATACATATGGGCTGCTTAGAATGGAGAATGTCTTTGATTCTGCTACTTTTAGAGATATCGTGAATGCGTATATAATGATAACCGACAATGAGTTGGCTAAATTACGCTTTGATGCAAAACATTAAGTATCGTATTCGTATCTCATCGAGAACATTTACCTATTATTTTTATTCACAAACAAATGTTGGTATGTCTATATTTGAGAATTTTGGATTTTGATGAACAAATGTTGTTGATTTTATTTTAAAATGTAAATTTTAAGTTTAAAGCAAAATATGAACATTTATATCTTTTAGAGGAAAATAAATAATTCAATTTTAACAAATTTGAGTTTTGTGTTTAAAAATCAAAATTTTCAATTGAAAAATACCTGTTGTAATATCTTAGTACCTTTAATTAAACTGATACACCAACAATAATTTAGAATAATAATTAATATGATATATATATATATAAGGTGAAATAATGGAACAATTATATTTGTAGAAACAATGATCGATCGAGATGCTTAGCTCTCATGCAATAATATCCCCATATATACATAAATTTTCTAGTAAGTTCAATTTTGATGTATTAAGAGTTTATTTTTGTACTAAAAATTCAATTTTTATATTTTCAAATTTTTTGAAAAAATAAAAATAAAAATTAAACAATAAAACTTTAGAAAAAAAATAAAAACTAAAATAAATCTAAAAAATAAATAATATCTTTTGTTTTACCAAAAGTGACTATAACTCTAAATGCGGCAGTTATGTTTTCATAAAGCAAAAGTTCGTTTTAATAAGTTAAAAGTTCATATACTAAGAGTTTAATTTTGTAATTTGTATGTGTTCCGTTTTTTGAACAACTAATTCACTTTATTTCTATTATTAGTTTAAATTTTTATTTACTATAAGTTCAATTTATATTTAATTTTTTTGATAATAAAATAAACGTAAAAAAAAAGTAGAAAATTTAATTATTTTAAAATAAGAAAATAGAAAAAAAAATCTAGACCATATATTATATAGTTATATAGTAAGGGGGACAATCTCGATGTGAAATATTCTGACCACAAGGCTCTATGTGTTTGCTGTGAAATATGTGACCGATTGAGTATGTACTAGCTAGCTTCTAATCAAATCGAATGACTAGCCTAATCTGGGGTTAATTATGAGTACATGCAGGAAAAACAGACCCAAATTAACATGGACGGTTATTGCCCAATCATTCCTCTGTGGACTACTTGGGTACGTGCGTAGCTCATTTTCATAGCTCAGTACCCTACGCATTTTCATAGCTCAGTAGCCGTAATGAGAGTTTAGCAGAGATGGGATGAAGAGAAGTAATTAAGCTGATGGAATTGTTTATTTTGGCATATGATGGATGCATGGATCAATATATAGGGGTTCGTTTTCACAGAATCTGATGTTGGAAGGTCTTGTTTTAACATCAGTCACATTTGCAAGCGCCATGGCCAACTTAATTCCTGCCGTTACCTACATTCTCGCCGTTTGCTTCGGGTAATATATTATATATATGCGTACGTACGTCTAGCTAGCTACTTGCATATGTGTACAAGTATTCTATCTCGATTGTATTACGTAGAATTAATATAATGTTGCGTAGGCTGGAGAGATTTGGCTTGAAAACAACGTCAGGGAAGGCAAAGCTAATCGGAACCCTGGTGGGAATAGGCGGTGCGATGATCCTAACGCTCTACAAAGGCTTCGAGATCAACCTCTGGTCAACAAACACTCATCTGCTTAGCCACCATCGCGGCAACCAATCTGTGGCACCGCCGGTGCATCACCTAGATCAAGTCTTTGGAAGTTTGTTGTGCTTAACTAGCACCATTGCTATTGCGGGTTGGTTTATCCTACAGGTGATCTCATCCATATCATCTTATATTCTTATGCCTCGCCTAGCTAAGTAGCTAGCATATCATTTGTTATTTGTACATGACACTTTGAAGATCTCTCACTAATGCCCGGTCTGGGCTTGTCACGTTGCTCTGATATATTGGCAGGCCAAGATGAGCATCAACTATCCATGTTTCTATTCGAGCACGGCCTTGATGAGCTTCATGGCTTTAATCCAATCCCTTTGTTTTGCCCTAATCGTCAATCATGATTGGGATGATTGGAAGTTGGGGTGGAACATAAGGCTCGTTTCCATTTCATATATTGTAAGTTTATTTAATATATATGAGAGATCGATAATGTATATTATATATTCTCTGAGATGGTAGTTAATGATCTCGATTAGTTAGTAACGGTTATGTGGGTCCAACACATATACATACCATCGCATAATGTCTAACTGGGCAATAGGAGGAGTAATTCACCAACTTGTATAGTCAACGCTTACCATCTATCCTTGCTGCTAATTAACGCAGGGAATTGCTTCAGGATTGGTGATATCACTAAATACATGGTGTGTACGCTTGAGAGGGCCCTTGTTCGTCTCAGCATTTGGACCCTTGATGCTGGTCATTGTCACACTTGTCAGCTCCTTGCTACTAGATGAGAAGCTACACCTAGGAAGGTGAGCACCAAACCAATTTCTTATAATTTAAGTCCCTCTTTGGCTGCAAATGGTAAACGACTTGCTATACTTTCATACAAGACTACTTTCTCACAATTAAAAAGTATACTTTCTCTATCTTGAAATCCGCAAAAAATAACTAAAATTTACGGATTCCAAGACTGAAAAAGTATACTTTCTATCAATAAGTACTTTTTTTTAAAGAACTACTCCGTATATAGCAAGGCCAAAGTCAACAAAATGAAAATAAATCTAATTCGTTTTAGTGTGGAGATATTGACAAAAATAATATATATTCTGCCAACCTCTTATCCATTAAAATTAACTAAGCTTGCTCTACATCAATCATTGCTCCAGGGGTGAGTAATGAAATGGGGGGCGCTCTCTTTCATCTCACTTTTACATGGAGCAAAATCTTGAAGGACTTGTTTATATTAATGTTTCATGATCATCCTAAAAATGTTCTAGACTCGTTTCTATTCCATGTACATTTTCATAGATCGGTCGTAAGAATATAACACGTTTTTGGAAGATGATATACTAATTTGATTGGAATTAATGAACATACGTACGTGCATGTAGTTTGATAGGAGGAGTAGGTATTGTAGCCGGACTCTACGTGGTTCTATGGGGCAAAATGAAGGAGATGAAAACGATCAATCAATTGGCACCCCAAGCTGATCGCGAGCTCACACATTCGGTTAATGTCGAAGAGAATCGAGGAATCCGAAAGTAGAGCAACTGCAAATGGGGAATACAAAGTGGGTAGATTGATTTATTAAGGATGATCCGCCTATGTTTAGTGAAGATATAGAGAGTAATGGAATATATATATATTAATGATACGTATACTTTTATTGTTAGTTAATTAATTAAGTAATCGTATACAGTGGCAGACCTAGACTTTTTCCCGGAGGGGGCAAAATATATAAAATATCAAACTTATATTAATTTGTTTCTTACAAACACATTTTTAGATTCGCCGTCTCTTGAAATCATATAATAACATCTTCAGTTTCAATGCACCTAACTACATCTTTCTCAATATAAGTAAGCAAACAATCATTCATTAACCCATCCCCGATCCGATTGCGTAATGAAGTTTTGACAAGCTTCATAGCAGAAAAAGCTCTCTCAACGGTAGTTGTTGCAACAGGTAAAAGTAAAGCTAGCCGCACCAAAAGATATACCAAATGATAGACACGATGCTTCTTTGTCTGAACCAATTTCTTTAATACTTGTAAGGTTGACAAAGCGATCATCTGAGCGCACATCAGTAATATAACAATCAAGTTGCTGCTCAAGTGTCAATATATCAATAGCTGAAAAGTCATCTGGATATAATTCTGCAAATCTAATCAACTTTCCACTATCAAATGCCGAGAAGGCTTCACTTGGATCAAGAGAAGACATGCACACAAGCAACTCGATATTCAGCTCATTAAACGACTATTCAGCTCAACAAGTTGCAGATCAATCACTTCACAGAATAAACTAACACGGTAGTATTGTAGGTTGCATGGTAACTTGTTCAAGGTTTCAACGAGCTCTTCCTGGAATGACATAAAAACCTTTCAGCTCTGGGACATCAATATTCAGCTTGATAAAGAATGCAACAACTTTTTCCCATAATGATTTCCAACCTTCATCTCTCATTCGTTGGAGAAGTACTTTGGTTACTTTGACAAGATTAATTGCATTGACAATATCTTGATCTTTTTTTTGCAGTGCTTGTGACAAATCATTTGAAACTCCAAGAACACTCTTCATCAAGAACAAGCAAAATGCAAATTCAAAGGACATCATGAAATCCAAAAGGTTACCTACTTGAGCTCTTTGATTTGGATTTAAATCCTTCCGAATAGCTATAAGCACATCAATTATTGGATCATATAAAACAATCAAATTCATAAATGATCTATAGTGAGAATTCCAACGTGTTTGCCCAGCTCAACCCAAAGATACTTTCTGATTTTGTCCTCTTCCAGACAAAATTTCACTTTCACGAAGCCCTTCAGCTACTTTCTCAAAAGATTTAGCCCGAAGCATGTCTTTTCTTTTGCATGATGCACTAATAATGTTACTCGACATATTGACTTCATAGAAAACTTCTCTACTTTTGACAATTCCTAAGCAACAACTACAAGTGCCAATTGCAATTGATGAGCAAAGCAATGAACATAATAAGCCAATTGATTCTCCATCATTACCTGTTGGATCGTTAGTCTGATGAAAGTTCTCTACTTGAAGTAGAGGCGATCTTTGGTCGAGCGTCCCTACGAGGTGTAGGGGCGTCCTTTCAGAATTGCAGCGGAAATAAAGACTAAACAGGTAAGTAATGAACACAATGAGTTATAGAGGAACCACTCAAGACCAAGTAGTCCTTGAGTGTAAACCTCTACCTCCTTGGAGGATTTTTGAATAGTTCTTCCTTTATATTGAACGTTCTTACAGTTGTACTGGCGAGTCTTTACAGTTCTCTGGCACTTAGCTTTTCCCTAAGTCCACTAGTAAAGGACTCCTCTAAGCCTACAACTTAAGCAAGTTCAATCTACTAAAGGACTCCTATCCCTGCGTTCTGCAGTACTTCGCAGAACTCTCTTTCTCTTTTGATTACAAACTTGATTTGTGATTTGTTTACAAGTCTCACTCGATCTAACTCAGGTCTAAGCACTGTTCTTGAGTTCTTGAGTTAGTTCTTCATTTCACTGGGACGATCATGCCCTTCATGGACGTGGCTACAAGATCTTCCTCCACGTAGTAGGGCGGTGATGAAGAAGCTTCCTGTATCCAGCTATGTATGTTGAACTCCGCTACAGGATCGGCCGCCACGTGTTGATGGACTCTGCAACAGGATCGATCTCCACGTGTCCTTGGATGATCAAGCATTGTCGAGTGATGTCATCCTGTCGGCTAGTGAGTAAGGACTCCTTTCTTGCGTTCCTACTTGCTTGGGACTCCGTCCTTGCTCAAGTAGTCTCTTGCTCGTCCTTACTTCCTGTTAGCTGGCGTTCATAAGCTTATGGGACACTTATACACACTTGTTGTCCTTTTGGTCATAGACGTTCCTGAACACTTGGACAACTTTATTAGAATCATAGTGAGTTTGTCATATCAAAACTGAGGGACGGTTGTGTGGAACACTAACAAGTACGCAGGCGTTCTTGATAGCGTCCCAACAATTTCCCCCTTTTTGATGATGACAAACTCTTCAGCAAAATAGTTTTGACATTGGAACTTAGCATGCATGAAGACTTAGGGGCGCCCTCTAATACTCAGAGAAATTTTGATAAGCACAAGTTTTTCAATCTTTGATTCTCTAGCTTTTGGATTTTAAGGAGAGAGTCGCGTCCTAGAAAAGTTTCTAAACGTTCTCTTTTATTCTAGCATTAGCGTTCCTTAGACTTTTCACTTAATAGTTCCCCCTTAACACTTGCTTATTCTAGATAACTATTTCATAGCGCATCTCTGCAAAACTACACTTCCCCCTTTTGGCATCATCGAAAAGGATAACAAGTGATAAGGACGTTAGCATAAACACATAACTAAAAGCAGTGGAACGCTTAAACACACATAATGCAAGCAAACAATGGAATAACCATTCAAATTAAATTAGAGTACGGTTATTACAAACCAAGATCATAAAGTTTGAAGTTCAAAAGAAGCAAAGGCAAAATAACAAGGGGTGAACGGGGTGTTGGCAATCACTGAGAACGGCTTTGGTCTTGGAAGAACTTGATAAGTTGAGATTGGAGTTCTGCTGTCTTAGTGAGAGCCGCAGATAAGTCCTTGATGGCAGAGAAAACATGACATTGATTGTCCATGATCGCCCCTAAGAGTTCCGCAGGAGGATGCTCAGAGATGTTTGCTGGAGCAGATCGGAGCCTTGGTCCTGAACTGGAAGAGGGAACGTCCATTTGAGGATCTTGAGCAGGAGACGGAGCCATGAGCATTTCATCAAGAGCGTTAAAGTCTACAACTGGCTCTTCTACTTGGGAGAACTCCTGTCGTAAGGCAGCCAGACGTTCTGCTTCAGCATCAGCAGCCATGCGTTCTTCTGCCTCTTTTAACCTTCGCTCCTCAGCCTCGGCCTCTAACTGTTTGATCACTGATGGATGCTCTTCATTGTGCCTGATTTCAACAAGGCCGTTCTTAGCATTCCACTTGAGACCAAGTTCTTCCTGAGGAGTACTTTCGTCGTAGGCGTTCTGAGACTGAAGGATGAGCTTGACCAGGCCAGGATAGGGCAGAGCATGTCTCTTCCTCCCACACTTAGCCATATGTTGCATAGCTATTCTTGCTAAGTTTATGGGGCAGCGTTCAAGGAAAGCGTCAATCAATATAATGTCGTGTGTTTGCACGATTGAACGCTTTTCCTGCCTTGGAAGGACGGCGCGGCAAATGAAGTAGTGAGCGATTGCGCCAACTTTGCTCAGAACGTGAGCAACCCTGTCCAAGCCTAGTGGCCTCTTGCCCTGAAAAACGTGCTCAACCAGAGGCAGTTCTTCATCCGTTGTCTCAAATCCTCCTTCAGGAAGAGAACTCAAGGCGTCGGACGGGGGCTTCTTGGCAGCGAGACCCATGAAGGCTCTGACCTGGCGTTCACTGACAGAGGCTTTCTCTCCATCGATTTTGAAATGAAGAGAGCCGTCCTTAGATTTGTAGCGCAGGTCTTTGAAGAACGCCTGAATCTGCTCTTTGTCAACCATGGCTGGCGCAGGCCCTACGGTCAACCATCCCTGGAATCGCAGAAGTTCAAGGAACTCCTGGACATCATTGTCGTGTGAGAAGGACGCTAGCCACTCTTCGGAATATACGAGTGGACTAAGAACTTTCACTGGGAGACCGTCGGGCTTCTTCTTTCGTTTGCCCTTGGGAGTTTCAGACTCCTCGCCATCACTTGACTCGTCCTCAGAGTCATTTTCAGAATTTTCCCTTGAAGGAGCGTCCTCTGTGCCTTTATCTGTATGAGCTTGACCACAGGATGTGGTTGGAGGGGCATCAGAGGTTTGACCCTGGGACGTGCCTTCGGCGTCCTGAGCTTCATGTATGGGCTCAGCGTCCGCTAGGACTTGTAGGGTTTCAGTTTGGATTGTGGGGGAGGGGTTCTCTTGTGGGGCTGGGGTGGGGTTGAGAATGGGGAGAGTTTGATTGTAAGGAGGGACCTCTTCAGCATCACGTTCGAGCTCTTCTGAGAGAGAGGGCTCGGCGTTTCCCGGAGCAACCTGGTGCAGACCAGCGTCCTCCACTTGTGCAGGGGCGTTCACCTCCTCTGCTTCGTCATTGGAGTCCCCAGTGACATCGATGAATGGGGAATCCTGAGCAGGGACGTCTTCCTCACTTCCAGATGATCTTGCAGAGGAAGAGGAGGAAGATGAGGAGGGAACGTGCTCAATTTGCACTGGCGCTTCCTTGGCCATTAGCACCTTTGGTTTCTCGCCAGCTTTACGGCGGCGGAAGGTGTGCTCAAGTGTGCGCGAGGCCTCCTCTGGGCCACTTTCTGAAGATGGACGGCGAGATCTGGGAGTCTCGGGGTCCTTGGGGGGAGAGATGTGGGCCGGGGCGGAGGGGAAAAGGGCCAAATTAAGCGGGGACGGAGGAGGGAAGGGGATGATGGCATTTTGAGAAGATGGTTGAGGGGACGGAGGAGGAGTTGGGAGTTGGTTGATTTGAATTTGAGGAGGAGTGGATTCTTTTGAGAGGATGGAAGGCCGTTTTGAGGAGCTTGGCCTTTTTGAGGGAGGTTTGGAGGATGGGACGCTCGAGGTCTTGGCCTTTTTGAGGGGCCTTGGGTCGTGAGTCTTCTTGGAGCGTCCCTCCTTTAGGTGAGGTGGAAGTTTATCCACTATTTGAATGGGGTTTGAGGAGGTTTGTTTGGAGGTTTTGGAGAGAGGAGATGAAGGAGTGGGACGTTTGAGGGATTGTGTGGTGGAGGTTGGAACTTGTGGAGGAGGGGAAGAGGGAGATGGAACTCTAGCTTTGAGCATTCTGTAAGCTAGAGAGTCCTTTAGGTACATGGGGAAGTCGGGTAGGACGGCGTTGTGGAGATCGGGAATCAGCTCAAGTAGAGGGCCAAGATTCTCACCTCCAAATTGTGAAAAGAACAGAACGTCGTCCATCCGTCCTGGCAAGTCCTTGTAGTTTGTATTGTAAAGACTTGGCATGACGAAACGCTCGATGAAGCGTTCGTAGTTCTTCGTCTTTGTAGCGCCCCTCTTGACCTCAGGAAGGTCCATGCGTTCCCTTATTAGGTTGTAAAGGGTTCGCGGCTTCCTGTTTATGAAGTCCACCAAAGATTCGTTGAGGACGATTGGCTTCGGCTTCTCTATATAATGGGACTTCACAAGCTTTCGGCGCTTTCCGCCGGTAGAAGATCCGGTTACGTTCCTTTGTTGTTGAGACATGATTCTGATGAACACTTAGAGAGAGAAAGTCACCGGAGTTCTAGAGAGAAGTCAAAGCTTGAACTGTGTTGAAAAGTGGTTGAGCGCAATAAATGAACGAGAGCGACTGTTCTAGCCTTATATAGAGGAAGCGGTGGCACAAATGGTAATTAACACTGTTTTACTGTGCGACACGTGGCAAAGCTTCCCCCTTAAGATTTGAGCATGAGTAACTGTCACTGTATACACTTTCAAAAGTTCAAATTTCTGGCTCTTCAAATTCTCCTGAAATACTGAAATGCCGTTCTCCTCAATAAACACTGAGCGTTCTCTCAGACTTAGCAAAACTGTACCTCTTCAAACTAGCCAAGGACCAACTTACCGTCCCAGTGATCACCTTTCGAACCATTTGAGAACAAAGCAAGTACGTCCCGTAAAATAAAATAAGAAGTTCATAGGACGCTTTTGCAGAGTTCTCGGCTAGGGTAAGCTTAGAGTTCCCATCATTTCGGCTTATAAAGAGGGTTGGGTGATCAGGGATACTCTTTTGAAGACAAAAAGAGAACAATTGAATGGCGTTCCAAAGTAGCAAACATATGAAGTTTTAGACTAGCGTCCTTGCAAATATGAATTCAATGCATAACAGTCCTTAAACACTTAGAATCTACTAAACATAGTCAATCATTGAGGGAATAGTAGAACGGGACTTGCTACTTAAAAGTTATCATACCCAAGAGCAACCTGAGATGCTCATAGGGACGTCTATCAAGCGCCTTAGTGAAAATATCAGCTATTTGGTCTTCAGTCCTTACATGCTCCATACTAATGAGTCCTAGTTCAACATTGTCACGCAAGAAATGATGCCTTATATGAATATGCTTTGTGCGTGAGTGAAAAACAGGATTCTTAGAAATCTCAATAGCACTTGTGTTATCACAACGAATAGGAATAGTTTCAAGATTGATACCGTAGTCCTCTAGTTGATATTTGATCCAGATAACTTGTGAACAGCACGAAGCAGCAGCAACGTACTCGGCTTCCGCAGTTGAAAGCGCCACAGAGTTCTGTTTCTTAGATCCCCAAGAGACTAGGCATGAACCAAGGAACTGCGCCATTCCGGATGTGCTTTTTCTATCAATCACATGACCAGCGTAATCAGCGTCCAAGTAGCCAACAAGCTTGAAGGACGTCTTCCTGGGATACCAAAGGCAAAGATCGTCGCGTCCTTTGAGATAGCGAAAGATCCTCTTGACTTCTTGCATGTGAGACTCCTTTGGATTTGCCTGGAAGCGTGCACACAAGCAAACGGCAAACATAATGTCGGGACGGCTTGCGGTCAAATAGAGCAAAGAACCAATCATCCCTCTGTAAAGTTTTTGATCAACGTCCTTGCCCTGTTCATCTGCGTAAAGACGCGAGTTTGGAGAACATGGGGTTGCAACAGGTTTGGACGTGTTCATCCCGTACTTCTCAATCATTTCACGGACATATTTTTGTTGGTGAATACGCGTCCCTTCCTTGAGTTGATTGATTTGAAGTCCCAAGAAGAAATTGAGCTCTCCAATGAGGGACATCTCAAACTCACTACTCATTAAGGACTTGAACTCATCTACAAGCTTCATGTTAGTTCTACCAAAGACAATATCATCAACATAAACTTGAGCAATCAAAATGTCCTTGTGAACTTTCTTTATGAACAAAGTTTTATCAATTGAACCTCTAGTGTACCCATGAGACAAAAGGAAGGACGCAAACCTGTCGTACCAGGCACGAGGGGCTTGCTTGAGTCCATAAAGTGCTTTGTCCAAGTAGTACACATGGTCCGGATGAGAGGCGTCCTCAAAGCCAGGCGGCTGTGCAACATACACTTCCTCCTTTAGCTTTCCATTGAGAAAGGCAGTCTTGACGTCCATCTGAAATAGCTTGAATCCTTTGTGAGCGGCGAAGGCAATAAGAAGACGAACGGCTTCAATTCTAGCAACAGGAGCAAAGGTCTCATCATAGTCTATGCCTTCCTCTTGCTTGAATCCTTGAGCCACCAGTCTTGCTTTGTTCCTAGACACACGTCCACTCTCATCGAGCTTATTTCTGAATACCCATCGCGTCCCTATGATATTTTTGCCTTTGGGACGTGGGACGAGAGACCAAACTTTGTTTCTTTCAAACTGATTGAGTTCTTCTTGCATTGCTTGAATCCAGTCGGCGTCCTGGAGTGCTTCTTTGATATTCTTTGGTTCCACCATAGAGACAAAGGCATTGAATGCACAAAAGGCTAAATTTGCACTCTGGGACTTGCTAGCAGCTGATCTGGTCTGAACTCCTTGAGACGGATCAGATACAATTTGAGAAGTTGGGTGGTCCCTAGAGAAGCGGGACTCCCTTTGAAATAAATGAGCAAATCTTGGCTCAATATCTCCATCAGAATCATCACCATCATCTTGAGCATCGTCTTCAGTGCGTTCCCCTTCAGAGAGAGCGTCCATACCTTGACTTTGCCCACCTTGTTGACTTGATTCAGCTACATCCTGTTGAACTGGAGATTCACTATGAGATGTAACTCCCTGAATAACACTAAGAGCGTCCACAGAGACTTCTTCAGGATTTGGAGACGTGTTCTTAGAGACATAGTATTTTCCTGAGGTCCAATCTTCAGCTTCATCTTCGGAGTCGTCCTGCTGATGCAATGAGGAGCGTTCTTCCTTACTTGATTTTTCTTTGTGAGAAGAACTCTCCTTGAACACAACATGAATACTCTCTTCAAGTTTTAGAGTCCTTTTGTTGAAAACCCTATATGCTTTGCTGGTGAGAGAGTACCCAAGGAATATGGCTTCATCGCTCCTTGCATCAAACTTTCCAAGTTTTTCTTTATCATTGTTGTGAACGAAACACTTGCAACCAAAAACTCTGAGATAATCGATGCGAGGCTTCCTTCCATTCAACAACTCATAGGACGTCTTCTTCAGCAGAGGACGGATCATGGCACGATTAATGATGTAGCATGCTGTGGCAATAGCTTCCGCCCAGAAGTACTTGGGGACGCTATTAGCCAAAAGCATAGTTCTTGCACTAGTACATATGTAGGGGGTGGATACCAAAACCTTCATACCGGTCAAAAAAAGTGGTATCCGTTTTCACTCTCGCATACCGGTTTTGTTAAAAAATCGGTATGCATTGTATTTTTTATTAAAAAAAAATTTGGGCATACCGGTTTTATAAAAAAGTGGTATGCATATGTGTAGACGCATACCGGTTTTTGGGAAAAGTGGTATGCAAATTTTATTCCCGTATACCAGTTATCTCTAAAACTGGTATGTGAGAAAAAGTAAAAATCGCGAAATTCAGAATTTCCTCATCGGATTTTATGGGTTTAGTCCCCAACGTTTCGTTAGTGTTCTATAATAGTCCCAAACCTTCAGAACGTTCCAAACTAGTCCTTTATTTATTCTAAAACTTTTAATTTCTAGTCCTATGGTTAATTATTTCAACCCCAGTCCTAACTGGCAGTTTGAGGTGGCACTTTTCATTTGACATGGATTTATTAAAAAAACAATAAAGGTTGTAACTTAAATTCCTTTGAACTGCAGTAGTTTTGACATAGTAATCCACTTAAAATGTGTTGATTAGGAAGCAGGAACAGGTTTGTAACTCAAATTCCTATGTAGCACTAGTGGGTTTCATTCTTCACACGATGGCCAAGTAGCAAGAATTTTTCAATTGGTCGTCATTAGCTATATACGGGCCTCTGTCCAAGAGTTAATCTCCACCCTCCTCCAAAGAGATAAACTTTAACCCACAAGCAATTTCTTCCAATCCATTGGGTCAAAGTTAGAAACCAACAAATAACTTGAAAACAGTGATTGATAAATTGAAAAACAAATATTTCATACCGTATTCAGGTTGATCAAACAAAGGATCTCGCTCCCGCCATGATGGGCTCAAGCTTCTTCATCATTCAATCAATTCATTCACCAAATTGCAGCCCTCTCTCAAGTTTGTAGAGCCAACTTGCAACCCTCCTTACAAACTTTTCTCGTAGCAACTCTCAAACCCTAACACACAATAGCGTAGTTAAAAATTAAAACCTTGATTATTATTTTTAATAAATCCATGTCAGATGAAAATTACCACATCAAATTGCCAGTTAGGATTGGGGTTTAAATTATTAACCACAGGACTACAAATTAAACGTTTTAGCATTAATAAAGGACTGGTTTGGAACGTTCTAAAGGTTTGGGACCATCATAGAACACTAATAAAACATTGGGGACTAAACCCATAATTTACTCGATTTTATGGAAACCGTCTCTATCTCTTGTCTCCTCCATCAAAATCTCCTCTCTCAAAACCTAGTTATCTAATTGCAGCCCACATCCTCTCTCCCGTCACTTCTCAGTTCCGGGTCCCTCCTCCTCGTCTGAAGTCCGCCGGCTACTCATCCTGACCACCTCCTCGTTTGAAGTCCCGCCTCCTCTGAAGCCCGGCTGTTGTGTGCGCTGTTCAACTGGTGGTTGTTCAACTTGTGGTTGTCCTCGGCGACCTCCGACCATCTTTTCACGCGTCTACCCCTAATGTTGAACACCACTTTCTAGCAACAATTGTAAGTCCTCCCTCCGATCATCACTTGCTTTTTTTTTCTCTCGGACTTCCGCTTCGTTGAAATCGATGGTTCAGCTTTGAGGCTTAGATTCTTAGGGTTTTTTAGGATTCGGATCTTACTTCTTCCAAAATCTGGGTGTGAATTCAGGTGCTCCAAAACAATATCGATCTGTTGAACCCGCCAATTGAGCTTGAGAAGAAGAAGCATAAGCTTAAACGTCTCGTGTAGTCTCCCAACTCCTTTTTTATGGTTCTTTCTCTCTCGCTAATTACCTACATTTCACATCTTTATTTTTAGTATTTTTTTCTTTCTCGTGTGCTTAATTGTGCGATTCATCATTTGTAGGATGTCAAATGCCAAGGCTGCTTCAACATATGTAAGCTGTTCACGCCATTTTTTAAGTATATTTTTAAGAATAAAGTTGTGCTCTATGTTAAGGTCATTTGTGAGTCTCTATATATATATTTGTATATGCAGTTTGTGTGTATCCTTCTGTGATGATCACTAGAAAAAGATTTCATATATGCCAAGGTTGATAAGATCATAGTGTGCTGACATGTATTGAGAACTAATTATGGATAAAGATAATTTTTGTGTCCTTGTTAACTAGTTGTTTCAAATATGGTTGTGCACTAGCTGAATATACTGCATTGATTTATGAAGCCGTTGTGCTGATCTCTCATAGCTTTTGAGGTATTTCATTTGGGCTTTGGCTTTAACACCGACTTGAGAACAGTTTTACATTTTCTTACTCCGGTTGTTTGGATTGAATATATTTACTAGTGATGTGTATGGCAACCTCAAGGGATGTAGAATGTTGATCCTTGAAGATCGTTTTGTTTCTAGGGAGTATCTGTAGCAATGGTAACTGAAGAAATTCAGGGCATTGCTTCGGAGGAGTATTTGTTTGATGAGAGGAGAGAGGCTTTGCCATTAGACCATGACTATTATGATCTATTGACATTACAATCCCACTCTGAATCTCATAGGTTGAATAATACTATATATTTCTAAGATTCAAGTCAAAGCCTAACATTGAGTTTGAATGAGGTGCTAAGAACACTCTCTCTCCCGTAAGCATGATATGTTTTGGCATATATTACCTTTACAAGTGTTATATTATGCTAGGAATTGAATTTCGTTTTTGCTGTTTTGATTTGTTACCCAATAAACACCTAACCGTCTTCTTCTAGTGATGCAATATTGTCAAGAAATGATCAAGTATAACTTTTTTGTTGTCATCTGTGATTTTGTGCTATTTGTAACCGTAGGTGAAGAAATTTGCTTTGTGCTGGCTATCCACATTTCCTCTTCCTCTAATTCATCATGAGTAGAGCATAATCTAAAAGATCTTAGACAAAATTTAATTAGACCTACATCTGAATTTCTCTATAAGGCAAGTTATCGCTGTTAAGTTATATACCCAAACTTATTAGAGTTGGAGTAAGCTTACAGTTTTTTGCTCACGTAATCTTTGATACTTAATTGTTCTGATGAAGCTAGGAAAAGCATAAGGCACCTAATATTTAAACGATACATAGAACCCAACTTTTGATTAAACATCTGCCTAAGTTGATCTAAAAGTCATGATATATGGTGATACAAATAAATACTGTAATTCATTTATAGGATTTCAATATTTTCTTCCTATTTTTCTGTTTAGCAGCTGAGAAGTTGCTTGTTTTAACAGTTCAGTTTAACCTTTCCTCCTTCATTTCTGTAAACTTTTCTTTTTGTGTGTGTTTTGAAGGTGGACCTTGGTTGTGGAAATTATTCCTCGACATCAAGCTGGCCCAAGATAATAATATCACAACCGGGAAAATATACCAGGTTAGGAAATCATTCTGTAAATGCGTCTTATATTCGTGGATCATCCCCCATTCATAGAACTCTTAACCTTTTGATGGCATACTATTTTTTTGTGCAGTCTGTCCTTGAAAAGGAAAGGAAAGGAGATTATTTAGGGAAAACTGTTTAGGTATACTTGCTTACTTAACACTTTACAAGTTATTTCATGTAACTTAAGCATCTTACATCTTAATCTTTGCTCCTTATTTCCCTTTTAGATTGTCCCTCACACCACAGATGCCATTCAAGAATGGATTGAAAGAGTTGCACATGTTCCGGCTGACAGACAAGTTGATCCTGCTGATGTTTGTGTAATAGAGCTAGGTGGTACAATAGGTAACTCCAGCTATATGTATTTGTTATTTTGATGAGATAAGCCTTCCTCTATACAAAAAGCTTTGGGACTTCATAGTGTTGTTGGAAGCCTGCATTGGAGAAGTGGGCTGCAAGTGCTAAAATCTATGATAGATTGGAAATTCCTGTGGGTTTTTACTTGCTTAGACTTTTATCTTGAAGTGTACATTATCTACGTTTGTATTTGTATTGAAAGCATTATTGCTTGACATATTGGAAATTTTATATATGGTTACTTTCTGAATTTAAATGATCTGCTTATTCTATCTTAATTGAGTTCTAAACAAATTTAAAGGATAATGGAATTAGGTCAAATATTACGTAAAACAAAATAATAATAAAAATGTCCAAAAAGAAAACAAATATAAGATACCGGTTTTTGGAATGAGTGGTATGTGTTTAGTTATTTGTGGAAAAGAGGGAAAAACATAGATACCAGTTTTTTTAAAAACTGGTATGCGTTTACTTCACATACCACACAAATTAAAACCGGTATGCGTGGGGTAGATACCACCTCCATTTATACCAGAACTAAAACCGGTATCCGTTTCATACAAAAACTGGTATCCACCCCCTACATGTGTACTAGTGTTGCCATATCCTCTAGCGTCCTGTTCTTTCTTTCCACAACTCCATTCTGTTGTGGAGTCCTTGGAGCTGAGAAGTTGTGCGAGACACCATGTTGATCACAGAAGGCCAGGAACTCTGAATTCTGGAATTCCGTCCCATGGTCTGATCTTATGGCTTTGAGATGCGTCTCCAGGGCAACTTCTACTTGTTTGATGAAGACTTTGAACGCATTGAAACAATCTGCTTTGGAAGCTAAGAAAAGAACCCAAGTGAATCGAGAAAAATCATCTACAAGAACGTAAATAAACCTCTTTCCACCGTAGCTCAACGTCTTCATTGGTCCACAAAGATCCATATGGAGGAGTTCCAGAGGCTTCTTTGTGCTGACTTCGTTCTTTGACTTGAAAGACGTTCTCGTTTGCTTCCCTTTGATACAGGCTTCGCACTGTTCAACCGTTTCAGGATCAATCCGGGGAAGACCTTTCACAAGATTCCTTTGGTGCAACTTGAGAATTGTGCTAGGTCCAGCATGGCCAAGACGACAATGCCAGAGATCAGCGTCCTTCTTTGAAGCAGATAGACATAATTCTGATTTGGGCTTGAACTCTTGATTGAAGATGTAGATGTTGTTCTTGCGAACTCCTTTGAGAACAACTTTGTTTGACTTCTTGTTGATGACGAGGCACTCCTTTGAATCAAATGTGACTAGGTTTTCACCTTGATCACACATCTGAGAGACACTAAGAAGATTGAAACCAAGTCCTTCAACAAGACTCACGTTGGTTGCTTTGATGGACGGGTTAAGTATAGCAGTTCCCGTTCCCTTGATCTTTCCTTTGCCCTTGTTGCCAAACGAGACAGTTCCTCCCGTGGCACTACTTTGGATAGAAGTGAGATGGATCTGGCTTCCTGTCATATGATTTGAGGCGCCACTATCGATGATCCATGGGCGTCCCCTCACTTCCACCTGCCAAAACAAGGTTAGTTCTTGGCGACCCAGGCAAGGTGTTCCTTACCTGGCTCATTACAATAATAAAACTTTGGTTCTGGCATATAGTCATTTATGTTAACATCATTAGAAATAGCATTTCTGTGGAAAGAACTTCTAGAACGTCTAGGACGCCTAGAATTAGCTTTTGGAACGGACTTAGCATTTTTATTGTTAGTCCTAGCAACTTTCCCACTCTCAATGTCTTCCTTAAGTTTTACACAGTCATGTTTGAAGTGGTCACCTTGTCCACAGTACCAGCACGTCCTATAGTAAGTACCGAGGTAGTACTTCTTGTTGGGACGTTGGATTTTGTTTTGCTTCATCTTTTGGGGATCGCACACCTTTGAGCCGTCCCCTTTAGCAATTTTCTTGTAAATTTTATGACTGGTGGAATTGGTGTAGTATTCCTCTTGACCTATTTCTCCACTCTCTAGAACTCTAATCCTTTCAAGGAGATTTTTAGTTCTCTCTTTTTCCAGTTCAAGTTCCGAAGTTTTGCTAGCCTTAAAGTCACTAGGGAGAGAGTTCCTAGAATCAGATTCATATCCTAGTCCTCTTTTGGCTGGAACAAAAACTATCGGTTTTACTTCCTCAACTATGGGACTCTTTCCCAAAACTTTCACTTCTTCCCTAAGCTTGACGTTCTCAAGTTTAAGACACACAAGTTCAGTTCTTAGAGACTTAGTTTCTTCACATGAGGACTCTAGTTGAATAGTCATAGAATTACAGTTCTCACATTCAACTACAATGTTTTCATCTTCTAGTTCATCCATTCTTCTTTTCATGACAAGACTTTCCTCCATGATTTTACCAATAAGCTTAAGGAGTTTTGGTTTTGAACATTTTTCTAAAGAACGCATCATGGAGTCATGAGTTACCTCTTGTTCATTATCGGAGGCGTTCTCTTCAACAACTGGGGCGTCCTCAACTGCCATGTACGCCACTTGATCATCACGTTCCTCATCACTTGAACTGAGATCATCCCATGCAGCTGTACAAGCTCCAATAAGAGCTTTCTTCTTGTCCTTTGAGGACGTTCCCATGGTACATTTTTTGGCAAAATGTCCTTTCTTGTTGCATTTGTAGCATGTGAGTTCCTTCATTTCAGCTTCTGTGTATTTGGGACTCTCCTTTTTGTAAGACTTGTTCTTGCTACTATGCTTGTTTTTCTTGTTATAGTACTTGAGAGCCTTGTGAATAAGAGAGAGTTCCTCATCTGAGTCAATTTCTTCCTTTGACTTTCTTTCTTTCTCTTTGGGACGCAAGTTCTCAAGCTTTTCTTTGTTTTGCATCATCAATGCCAGGTCTCTTTGCCCACGCAGGTATTCAGCGTACTCTGGTGTTGTGGACGCCAAAGCAAGATCAGTTTGAGGGTTCTTTCCTAGCTGGGTCATGTCAGTGATTCTACGTTCTTCGTACCCCCTGAGCTTCCCATAGATCTCTTCCATATCTAGAGTTTTGTTGGTTGTGTTTTCTTTGAAAGTTGTCCTATCAAAGTTCCAGACTCCAGTCAACCCATCGATAACTACTTGAACTCTGTTTCTCATGGAGATTTCTGTCTCTGGAACGCCCAAGTTCCTCATCTTGGTGACAAGGGCCTCAAAACGGTATGAGTAGTCATTCACCGTTTCATTTGGCAGCATAGTAAAAGCATAGAACTCCTTTTTGATCTTCAGCTGGACGTCCTCTTTCATCTCTGCAGTTCCCACATGAAATTTCTCAAGAGCTTCCCACTGTTGTTTTGCGGTGGGGAGATTGCTAACTCGTGTAGCGTCTCTCTCACAGAGGGACGCTTGGAGAAAACAAATAGCTTTTGCATTGGTTTCCATCAGCTTGAACTCATCAGGACCCCAATCGTCCTCTTTGTCAACTTTGTCAGCAGGAACTTTGAGATCACCTTTTCTGATAACATTCCAGCATTGATAATTTGTGCTTCTGCAGAAGTTCTCAAATCTAATTTTCCAGCGGTTGAAGTGGCCGTCCGTCAGACGCGGAGGCTTTACGAACGAGATTCCAATAGGTTCCATGTCCATCCTTACCTGCAACTCAGTAAGAATCTAGAGCGCTGGCTCTGATACCAATTGTTGGATCGTTAGTCTGATGAAAGTTCTCTACTTGAAGTAGAGGCGATCTTTGGTCGAGCGTCCCTACGAGGTGTAGGGGCGTCCTTTCAGAATTGCAGTGGAAATAAAGACTAAACAGGTAAGTAATGAACACAATGAGTTATAGAGGAACCACTCAAGACCAAGTAGTCCTTGAGTGTAAACCTCTACCTCCTTGGAGGATTTTTGAATAGTTCTTCCTTTATATTGAACGTTCTTACAGTTGTACTGGCGAGTCTTTACAGTTCTCTGGCACTTAGCTTTTCCCTAAGTCCACTAGTAAAGGACTCCTCTAAGCCTACAACTTAAGCAAGTTCAATCTACTAAAGGACTCCTATCCCTGCGTTCTGCAGTACTTCGCAGAACTCTCTTTCTCTTTTGATTACAAACTTGATTTGTGATTTGTTTACAAGTCTCACTCGATCTAACTCAGGTCTAAGCACTGTTCTTGAGTTCTTGAGTTAGTTCTTCGTGTTCTTGAGTGAGCCGCTTTCCTATGATTCTCTTTGAATATTCTTGAAAGCGTTAACGTCACAATAAATGCCTTGGGGCTATTTATAGGACTTGGGAAGGGCGTCATTTCACTGGGACGATCATGCCCTTCATGGACGTGGCTATAGGATCTTCCTCCACGTAGTAGGGCGGTGATGAAGAAGCTTCTTGTATCCAACTATGTATGTTGAACTCCGCTACAGGATCGGCCGCCACGTGTTGATGGACTCTGCAACAGGATCGATCTCCACGTGTCCTTGGATGATCAAGCATTGTCGAGTGATGTCATCCTGTCGGCTAGTGAGTAAGGACTCCTTTCTTGCGTTCCTACTTGCTTGGGACTCCGTCCTTGCTCAAGTAGTCTCTTGCTCGTCCTTACTTCCTGTTAGCTGGCGTTCATAAGCTTATGGGACACTTATACACACTTGTTGTCCTTTTGGTCATAGACGTTCCTGAACACTTGGACAACTTTATTAGAATCATAGTGAGTTTGTCATATCAAAACTGAGGGACGGTTGTGTGGAACACTAACAAGTACGCAGGCGTTCTTGATAGCGTCCCAACATTACCAAACTTTTCAGACCATTAAACTCGCCTCGTATATTGCTTGCTCCATCATAACCTTGTCCTCGCAAACTTGAAATACTCAACCCATACAGAGAAAAAAGAGCCTCAATATTCTTCTTCAATGACAAAGCAGAAGTGTCACCAACATGAACAATCCCAAGAAAACGCTCAACAACGCACCCTTTATCATCCACAAAACGCAGAACAACAACCATTTGTTCTTTCACTGATATATCACGAGCTCCATCAACTAAAACAGAAAATAGATTATCACCATATCTCTAATGATTGCATTTTTTGTCTCGACAACAAATGCATTAATAATATCTTTATGAATTTTAGGTGAAGTCAATTTCAAATTACAGGTGCATTACCCAGTTTGACTCTCTTAATTTCATCATTGTGGTCGGCGAGGAAGTGCAAAAGTTCAAGAAAGTTACCTTGATTACTCGAGTCTTCAGATTCATCATGTCCTTGAAAAGGTAATCCTTGCAGCAAAAGATGGCTAATGCAATCAATTGAGGCAATTAATCTGATACGATAATCTGCTTGGCTTTTCTCAGAATGATTAGACAAACATACTTCTATGTGTTGTTTCTGAAGCATCAAATCATCACAAGCTTTCACACATTTAGCATGAACACTGTTATGATCCCCAACATGAAGCATGAATCGATCTTTCTTCTTCCAATTACTAAACCCAGTCCCATCAAATGAATCACCACCACCTTGATTACCCTGATCAGCTTTGAAAAGATAACAAGGTAAACAAAATGCAACATCTTTTGATATACGATATTCTAACCAAGAGTTGTGATCATTGAACCAACCAGGAACAAATCTACGCTTTGTATTTCCAAATAGAGTCACGGGAAAAATATGATTTCTAGGTTGACAAGGCCCTTTTTGCAAATAAGCTCGTCTAACTCTTTCTTTATCTTTCACATCATAATCGAATATACATTTCCTTAATCCCGGATCTGCAGGCAAATCATCAAGTATAACCACAATATCATTGCACAAATTTTATGTTATTGGCGGATCAACATTAGACTGACTCGGAACACTCGGTGGATCAGGATTAGAACTAGAACCTACATTTTGTGAACTCTCGATAGGTGAAAAAAACCTCTTCATTATCTGTGAAAAACAATCAACAATACTCCAATTAAACAAGTCTGCCAATAAGAATGTACAGTATGTATAAGTCAAAACAATAAAATCAGCCATATCCATCAAAATCTACAAGGATTAACACATCAACAGCAAATTCAATCTCTCTGTAATGCAATAGCACATCAAAACACCTAACTGAACAAGTTCAACACCTAATTGAACAAATTCAATATCTCCTTAATGCAATAACACATTAGCAGCAAGCAATTGAACACAAAGAAGCCTCTTTGACGCAACAGACCTCAAGTGAAGAACGAGCGGAGTAGCGGAACTCAACGAAATTGAACTCGGTGTTGTTAACTTGTTATGAGTCGAGAATCAGGCGCACCTCTTTGACAGACGAGGAGAACGAGCGGCTAGGGTTTGTGAGGCAACGAAGAGAGCAGGCGAAGCACAGGAGAACGAGAAGCCTGACTACGAAGTACGAACTCAACGAATTAAGAACAGATGAAGCAAATTCAACAACGAAGAGGAAGGGCGAGGGGAGCAGGCGAAGCAACATACCTTAAGGCTGGGGAGTGGGGAGAGGAGCAGGTGAAGCAACGAAGAGGAGCCGGCATCGCCGCGGTTGGAACGAAGGAAGCGAAGGGCAAGGGCTAAAAATTGTTTTTTTCCGCTATTATAAAAAAAATTAAAAATTCCAACGGGGGCATGTGCCCCACGTTAAGTCCGCCACTGATCGTATAGAATGAATCATGTCATGTACAATACAAAGTTCAAAGGAGGGAACTTATTTGCTATGATGTACATGTTATTTAAGAATGTAGGCCTACTAGAGGAGACTATAAAGCAAGCTTTGCAGGAGTTTGTTGTAATAAGGTACCAGGACTAGATGACTACAATTCCATGTTCTCTCAAAAAGCATCGCAATGTTTGTACCAGGATTAATCTTGTTTAGTAATATTATAAATGATATTTATGTGTGTTTCTTATCTGTGATGTGGTTTAGAGGTGTGTGCTAAACTATAAACTGTCAAGTATGACAGTTGCTTAACTGTCTAGTATGATAGTTAAAAGCAGTTATTTATATATGTACGTGTAAATCAGTTTACTGGTCACTAATGCCAGAATATCAATCAAACATAAATGTACTTTGTTTCATTGAAAATAAAGATCTCATGTTTTTTAAGTTTCAGTCAAAAGAGTTATAGAACTTGTGTTGAAGTTTACATTTGGTATCAAAGCCTTATTGATCAATGAGTCGAGGAGACGAAAATTATTGGGTATAAGGGTGTATTTAAGTCACTGATGTGGCGTTGATAGCTAGGATATATAGTCACTAACGTGGCAGCATTAGGTGTTAGATCTGAGTTGTATAAATAGGGTGACTTGCGCTGTAAGCAGACACCTTTCTTAACATAACTGAATTTTCTCAAAGTGTTTTCTTGCGCTCTTTGTTCTTGATCTTTACATTGCGATCTTTCACAATTTATTGTTCTAGATTCAGATATTTTACATGGTATCAGAGCTTTCCAGGTGGTTCCTGGTGTATTTTTGTCGATCCTTGTGATTTGTTGGAGAATTTTGCTAGCTTGATCTCTTCGATCTAGGTTTTCAGTTTTTTTGGCTGATTTCTTAATTTTGCTGGAATTTTGTGAAATTCAGCTGGAATTTCTTCCGATTGTTGTTCTGTGAGACTGATCTTGTTGATTTCGCTATGGATCATGAAAGTGCTTCGGTGATTAGAGGACGATCGCGATCGCCTTCGCCAAGAGGAGATCCTGAGACAGGATTTCGAGGAAGCAAATATGTGATGCCTATTTCTCGAGGATTCAAAGCTCGAGGTCACAAATCACGTTCTCCTTTGTCAAAGCGTGCTTGGGAAAGGAGTATGGACTTCCAATCGGTAATTCTAATGTCTTCGATCCATATTATCTTTCTAATTCTGATCATTTTGGAAATCATCATCAATTAGTAACGACAAAGTTTAATGGATTGAACTATGCTAGCTGGAGTAGAGGAGTGAAAATGGCTTTAGGAGATAAAATGAAACTTGGATTCATTAATGGCCTCTATAAGAAACCTGATAGGAATTTTGAGGATTATGAGAGGTGGAAACGTTGTGATTTTATGGTGATGTCATGGATTATTAATTCCATGGTTGGAGAGGTAGCTGAGAACTTTATGTATGCTCATTCGGCTGAGGAATTGTGGACTGAAATTGATGAGAGGTTTGCTAAATCGAATGCCCCTTTAGTTTTTCAGCTTCAGAGGGAACTTGGCAAAATTCGACAGGACAATATGTGTGTTGGCACGTATTTTAGCAAGTTGAAGAAGATCTAGGATGAGTGATAGCGGTATTTTAGTCGCCTTAATACCTATCAAAATAATCCAAACAACCCAACTAATGTAGTAGGGAAGTAAGGGTCGATCCCACAGAGACTCAGGTTTCAATGTTATTGCTATATTACTCAGAAAAAGGGGGGTTTTGAATATGAATCTAAAATCTAAACTGACTAATGAATGCAAAACTAAAGATGAGATGTAAAATATGAGAGAAGTATGCTTAACCAGTTAATATCCATTACGAACTTGATTATTGATCATTGATTATTAAAATTCTCTCTCTACCTTGACGAATCTATTGCGGAATGCTAATAACCCAACTTCATGGAATTATTAATCCTATTTCAATTCTAGTTATTAGCCCGACCGGTACTAACAACCCTAATTATCAAACAACCTAAGAGACCTCCTAGATTCAATTTGACAACAGCATTAAGATTCAAGTATCAATAGAAACATGCATTCAGAGCAACCAAACATCCAAATAACATGCAATTGAATTCTCTTCTCTAATCAATTAGTCCTACCAGTCCTAGATTGATTAAAGGTTCTACTTATGATCTAATTAACACCTACCGGTAATTAGAAAGATCTAGTTGTTATTCATCCTAGAAATCATATTAGGTGATCAAGCTAATAAAACCCTAGGCTGAAGTTAATCAATTAAGCACAGAGAAAACAATCTAGTTAAGAAAAATTAAGAACAATCAAACCTCACAATAATACTTCGTTCACGACTTCAATTAACTAGTTAAGCAAAAGGAATTTAGCTACTGAAAGACATTGAAAAGCTTACAAAGTTTCCCATAGGGGTTCTCGTTCTCGAAGTCTTCAATCACCAATCCAAAGTCAAAGAATAATCAAACCTAAAACTAGGGCTAACTATATATAATATTTCTTCCAAAAATATATCTAAAAACACAACCCAAAAGGCCCAAAAAGAATCCCATAAAAATCTCGGACAAAATTCGGACACGGGCGAAAACTCGGGGTAACACCCAGAAACTCGGTCGAGTTTTCGATGCCTTGCCCCTGCTTTCACGGCAGAGACTCAGGTCCGAAAACTCGGGCTGGTCCTCCAAAACTCGGGCGAGTTTTCGAACCTCATGCCCGCGTTTTCAACACTGGTCGTCACGCGACACTTCAGAGGCTGTTTTGACACACTTCGAGTTGGAATTTGGACTCAGAGTAAAACGATGAATTGTAGCTCTTCGAGTTAGCTTTCCAATGACACCAAAATTAGCTCAATCCAACCATTGTAGCTTCAGATCCATCTCTTGCAAGCAAGAGGTATCGAAACAACAACTCCAATACATAGTCCGAACCGAAGTGTGCTTTTCCCATCACCTCTTGGGCTAATCTCATAGCTTGGCTCTCTTCTTGCCTTCTCTAATGCTTTGGCTTCACCTCCTCTCCACTTATTGTCTTCACATCTACATTAAAAACCACAACCAAGTGTAGATATCCGAATCTTTCTACAAACTAACAAAACTAGCAAAACTAACTAAAACTAAACCAAAAGCAATAAAAATCCTAACTAAACATGCTATAAAACACTACCTAACATGTGTCTATCAATGAGCTACAGGCTATTGAGAGTCTACCTGTGTGTTCTTGTGGTGTATTGGAGCAGTGCACTTATTAATTGTTGAAGAGAATGTTATACAGGGAAGCTACTGTCAAATTAATGCAGTTCTTGATGGGATTGAATGATTCTTTTGAGAATGTCAAGACTAACATTCTTTCTATGGAGCCTTTGCCTACAATCAATTGGGCTTTTCATATGGTTGCACAAATTTAAAGATAGAAGTTGATCACAGGTGTAGGAATTCAAAATCATGGTGCTTTAGTAGTGAATAGGTTCAAAGGTTATTTAAGTCAAGGGAGGTCTTTTGGCAATAGTTCTGGTCAAGAGAGTTTTGACAGGAATGGTGCTAATTCTAGCTTTAACAAGGAAAAGGAAAAGATGCGTGCTGAGAAGATGGTTAGGAAGTGTGCTTATTATCAAGAAATTGGACATCTTAGAGAAACTTGTTTCAAGTTGGTTGATTAACCTGAGTGGTGGAAAGGTCCAAAGAATCAGTCTAGCAATGGCAAAATGATGGCAAATGTTGAGAGAGCAGGATCTTATGAGTCACCTTTTGACACTGAACAAGGTGATTCATCTAAACCTGATGCTTCCTTAATTAATGCAGTTGTGCAAGAAGTCATGCGAGCTATGAAAGGAAAAGCTATTGCAGATAAAGGGGGAAGCAATGGTCAGGTGAACACTATCAGTTTTGCAGGTAATATTTCATCTTCTAATCACAATAAGTTGTCTTATTCAACTTGGATAGTAGATACAGGGGCAACAGACCATGTTTCTTACTCCCTCTGTCCCATTACATTTGTCCATAAAGTAGTTTTGCACTGTTATTTATGCATCACTGTTGCTGTGTCAGAGTGTAGAAAGGGGAAAGTTGAATTCAAAATGCAATCCATGTGCTTTCTTCTAAACCAATCAGAATTCAGGGGAAAAAAATAGGACCAATAGAGAAGCAGGATTTAAAGCACACGGATTACACACATAATACACAGTAGAGGAGCAGGATTTAAGGCTTACACAGAGCCAATTTATGGCAGTATAAATACACTGCCTTACACAAAAGCCTACACTTCAAAAGAACACTCACTTACAAAACAGAGCCATAAATTCCACCCAAAAAACAAAGGAGAAAAATTCAGAATTTTTTTTAAAGCATCACTGCTTCAACCTGATGGCCTCAGGCTTGAACTTCAATGAAGATCCACCTTTAGAAGAGGTAGTCCCACCACAACAAAGCCAGCACAACTTTGATCTGAATGAGCCAGCACAGGAGATGGAAGAAGAAGAGGTACAACAGACAACAGAGGAGCTACAACAGCAACCAACAGAACATTTGCATCATAGGCCATCAAGGTCAAAGCTCAACAACGAGAAAAGGTTCCAAATTCTGATGAAACTGCATCAAATTCCAACAAAAGAGGGGCATCTTAGAAGAGGAGCAATGCAAGAGGTTGCCACAAAATTTAATGTTTCAACAAGAACAACAACAAGAATTTGGAACATGACAAAACAACAAACTGCAGCAAACCAGAGGCCTAATGTGAGCACAAGATATCACAATGGAAGAAAAAAGAGAATAGAGGTTGATATTGCAAAAATCACTTCACTGAGCATGGGAGACAAAACATGTATCAGGGACTTCGCAGGCAAGCTAGAAATGTCAAAGAGCACAACACAAAGGCTACTCAAAAGAGGAATCATAAGACCACACACCAATGCACTCAAGCCAAGACTCAAGGATGCAAACAATAGCATATGACAAAGGTGCATCAAATAGAGGCACAACATGCAACTGACAAAACAACTGAGAACACAACATCAAACATAAACACAATTGACAACACAATATGAAACCTAAACACAACTGAGAACATAACATATGACAAAGGAGCATCAAACAGAGGCACTACATGCAACTGAGAACACAACATCAAAGATACACACTAACTTCATCCGATAACAAAAAAGTGTGGATCTAGAGACCAACAACAACTCAAGAGGAGCGCACGAGATCAAGCCAACCTTTGATGCCTCAAGCTCCAACCACACGTAACAAAGCCATCTTGAAGATCAACAAAGCCACACACAGGGAAATCGCTCCAAATAGAGAGAGATGGATGCGAGAGGAGCAAGAAGAAAGGAGCTAGGGTTGGCAATAATGGAGGAAGGAGCATATGAGGAGCAAGAGGGAAGGCAGCAAGCTCAACAATGGAGCTCGGCCAAAGGGGCTAGGGTTTTCAGCCGAGAGAGAATGGAGCAAGGGAAACGGCACACAAGAATGAGAATGGGGGTAGGGTTTTAGCTTACATAAGCTTTTATATGGGGGAATTTGGTTTCCATCAATGCCACCAACCAACCAGAGACCCATTCTTTCAAAGGGTTGTTGGGACGCTATCAAGAACGCTTGTGTACTTGTTAGTGTTCCACACAACCGTCCCTTAGTTTTGATATGACAAACTCACTTTGATTCTGATAAAGTTGTCCAAGTGTTCAGGAACGCCCAATTAATAAAGGACAACAAGTGTATGAACGTTCCCTAGGCTTAGGGACGTCAGCTAACAGGAAGTAAGGACGAGCAAGAGACTACTTGAGCAAGGACGGAGTCCCAAGCAAGTAGGAACGCAAGAAAGGAGTCCTTACTCACTAGCCGACAAGATGACATCACTCGACAATGTTTGATCATCCAAGGACACGTGGAGACCGATCCTGTAGCAGAGTCCAACACTACGTGGCGGACGATCCTGTAGCAGAGTTCATCAACACGTGGCGGCCGATCCTGTAGCGGAGTTCATCACACACAGCTGGATACAGGAAGCTTCCTCATCACCGCCAAACTCGTGGAAGAAGATCCTGTAGCCACGTACCTGAAGGGCATGATCGTCAGAACGAGAATGACGCCCTTCCCAAGTCCTATAAATACCGCAAGGCATTTATTGTGACGCTAACGCTTTCAGAAGAATATTCATAGAGAATCAGAGGAAAGCGACTCACTCAAGAACACGAAGAACTGACGCAAGAACTCAAGAACAGTGCTAGGACTTGTGTTAGATCGAGTGAGAGTTGTAACCAAATCACAAAATCTGTTTGTATCAAGAAAACCCAAAAGGAAAGAGAGTGTTCTGCGAAGTACTGCAGAACGTAGGAATAGAGTCCTTTAGTAGATTGGGCAAGCTTAAGTTGTAGGCTTAAGGGAGTTCTTTACTAGTGAACTTAGGGAAAAGCTAAGTGTCAGAGAACTGTAAAGACTCGCCAGTACAACTGTAAGAACGTTCAATAGAAAGGAAAGATCTATTCAAAAATCCTCCAAGGAGGTAGAGGTTTACACTCAAGGACTACTTGGTCTTGAGTGGTTCCTCTATAATTCACTGCGTTCATCTATTATCTGTTTAGTCTTTATTTCCGCTGCAATACTAAAGGACGCCCCTACACCTCGTAGGGACGCCTGACCAAAGGACGCCTTTACTCAAAGTAAAGGACGTTCCTCAGACTAACGATCCAACAATTGGTATCAGAGCAGGCGCTCTAGATTCTTACTGAGTTGCAGGTAAAGATGGACATGGAACCGATTGGAATCTCTTTTGTGAAGCCTCCGCGCCTGACGGACGGCAACTTTAATCGCTGGAAAACAAGGTTCGCGAACTTCTGTAGAGGTCAAAATTATCAATGCTGGAAGGTCATCATGAAAGGAGATCTCAAGGTGCCCGCTGACAAGGTTGATAAGGAGGACGAGTGGGGTCCTGATGAGTTCAAATTGATGGAAACCAACGCAAAAGCCATGTGTTTCCTTCAAGCATCCCTATGTGAGAGGGACGCCACTCGAGTCGGTAACTTGCCAACTGCCAAACAACAGTGGGACGCCCTGGAGAAGTTTCATGTAGGAACGGCTGAAATGAAAGAGGACGTTCAGCTAAAGATCAAGAAGGAATACTATGCTTTTACTATGTTGCCAAATGAATCTGTGAACGATTACTCGTACCGTTTTGAGGCCCTTGTCACCAAGATGAGGAACTTGGGCATCCCAGAAACAGAAATCTCCATGAGGAATAGAGTTCAAGTGGTCATTGATGGATTAACCGGAGTCTGGAACTTTGACAGGACAACATTCAAAGAGAACACGGCCAACAAGACTCTAGATATGGAAGAAATCTATGGGAAGCTCAGACAGTACGAAGAACGGAGGAAAACTGATATGGCTCAACTAGCAAACAACTCTCAAACTGATCTTGCTTTGGCGTCCACAACACCAGAGTACGCTGAATATATTCGTCGCCAGCAAGAAATTTCTTTGATGGTGGAAGCTAACAAGAACAAGAACCGCGAGAGGATGCGCGTTCAAGCTTTGAAGGAAAAGGAAAGCAAGACTAAGGAACAGCTCGAGGAAGAGGAAGAAGTTGCTCTCTTTAACAAAGTTGTACGTGCCTTTGGCAAAAGGAACAAATACTTCAACAAACACAAGATGCCGAAGAAGGAGAGTCGCAAGTACACTGATGCTGAAATGAAGGAACTCACATGTTACAAGTGTAACAAGAAGGGACACTTTGCTAAAAAGTGTACAACAGGAATGTCTGCTAAGGATATAAGGACGAAAGCCCTTATTGGAGCGTTCGCCTCTGCATGGGATAATGGGAGTTCTTCCTCTGACGATGATGATGAAGAACCTGATGAGCAAGTGGCGTACATGGCTATGGAGGACGTCACAGCTGTTGAGGAGAACGTTCCGAAATCTGAAAATGAGGTAACACGTGAATCTATGATGAGTTCTTTAGAACATTGTTCCAAATCTAAGCTCATTAAACTGATTGGAAAAATCATGGAAGAAAGTGTTATCATGCAACATAGAATGGATGAACTTGAGCTTGAAAATGAGAACATAGTTGTTGAATGTGAAAACTGTAGTTCCATGACCGTTCAACTAGAGTCCTCACTTGAAGAATTTAAATCTCTAAAAACTGACGTAATGTGTCTCAAACTTGAGAACGCTAAGCTTAGAGAAGAAGTGAAGGTGTTGGGAAAGAGTCCCATAGTTGAGGAAGTCAAGCCAATAGTCTTTGTCCCAGCCAAAAGAGGACTAGGCTATGAGTCTGAACCCATGAACTCTCTCCCTAGTGACTTTGAGGCTAGCAAAACCTCAGAACTAGAACTTGAACGTGAGAAAACCAAGAATCTTCTTGAAAGAATTAGAGTTCTAGAAAGAGGAGAAATAGGACAAAAGGACTACTACACCAATTCCACTAGTCATAAAATTTATAAGAAAATTGCCAAAGGGGAAGGTTCAAAAGTCTGTGATCCCCAAAAGATGAAGCAAAACAAAATCCAACGTCCCAGCAATAAGTACTACCTCGGTACTTACTATAGGACGTGTTGGTACTGTGGACAGGGAGATCACTACAAATATGATTGCTTAAAACTCAAGGAAGATGTTGAAAATGGAAAGGCTGCTAGGACTAACAACGAAAATGTTAAGTCCGTTCCTAAGGCTAATCCTAGGCGTTCTAGACGCTCTAGGAATTCTTTCCACAAGCATGCTATTTCAAATGATGTGAATATTAATGACTACATGCCAGAACCAGAGTTCTATTTCTGTAACGAACCAGGTAAGGAACACCTTGCCTGGGTCGCCAAACACTAACTTTGTTATGGCAGGTGGAAGTGAGGGGACGCCCTTGGATCATTGATAGTGGCGCCTCAAATCATATGACAGGAAGCCAGATCCATCTCACTTCTATCCAAAGTAGTGCCACGGGAGGAACTGTCTCGTTTGGCAATAAGGGCAAGGGAAAGATCAAGGGAACGGGAACTACTATTCTTAACCCGTCCATCAAAGCAACCAATGTAAGTCTTGTTGAAGGACTTGGCTTCAATCTTCTTAGTGTCTCTCAGATGTGTGATCAAGGTGAAAACCTAGTCACATTTGACTCAAAGGAATGCCTCGTTATCAACAAGAAATCCAACAAAGTCGTTCTCAAAGGAGTACGCCAAAACAATGTTTACATCTTCAATCAAGAGTTCAAGCCCAAATCAGAGTTGTGTCTATCTGCTTCAAAGAAGGACGCTGATCTCTGGCATTGCCGTCTTGGCCATGCTGGACCTAGCACAATTCTTAAGCTACACTAGAAAAATCTTGTGAAAGGACTTCCCCGAATTAATCCTGAGACGGTTGAACAGTGCGAAGCCTGTATCAAAGGGAAGCAAACAAGAACGTCTTTCAAATCCAAAAATGAAGTCAGTACAAAGAAGCCTTTGGAACTTCTCCATATGGATCTTTGTGGACCAATGAAAACGCTGAGCTACGGTGGAAAGAGGTACATTTACGTTCTTGTAGATGATTTTTCTCGATTCACTTGGGTTCTTTTCTTTGCTTCCAAAGCAGATTGTTTCAATGCGTTCAAAGTCTTCATCAAACAAGTGGAAGTTGCCCTTGAGACGCCTCTCAAAGCTATAAGATCAGACCATGGGACGGAATTCCAGAATTCAGAGTTCCTGGCCTACTGTGATCAACATGGTGTCTCGCACAATTTCTCAGCTCCAAGGACTCCTCAACAAAATGGAGTTGTAGAAAGAAAGAACAGGACGTTAGAGGATATGGCAAGAACTATGCTTTTGGCTAATAGCGTTCCCAAGTACTTCTGGGCGGAAGCTATTGCTACAGCATGCTACATCATTAATCGTGCAATGATCCGTCCTCTTTTGAAAAAGACATCTTATGAGTTGTTGAACGGAAAGAAGCCTCGCCTTGACTATCTCAGAGTTTTTGGTTGTAAGTGTTTCGTTCACAACAATGATAAAGAGAAACTTGGAAAGTTTGATGCGAGAAGTGATGAAGCCATATTCCTTGGGTACTCTCTCACCAGCAAAACATATAGAGTTTTTAACAAAAGGACTCTAAAGCTTGAGGAGAGTATTCATGTTGTGTTCAAAGAAAGTTCTTCTCACAAAGAAAAAGCAAGAAAGAAAGAACGCTCCTCGTCACACAACAGGACGACTCTGAAGATGAAGTTGAAGATTGGTCCTCTGAAAAGTACTATGTTCCTAAGAACGCTGCTCCAAATCCTGATGAAGTCTCAGTGGAAGTTCCCAGTGTTGTTTAGGGAGTTCCATCTCATAGTGAATCTCCAGTTCAACAAGATGTAGCTGAATCAAGTCAACAAGGTGGGCAAAGTCAAGGTATGGATGCTCTCTCTGAGGGGGAACGCACTGAAGACGATGCTCAAGATGATAGTGATGATTCTGATGGAGACATTGATCCAAGGTTTGCTCATTTATTTCAAAGGGAGTCCCGCTTCTCTCGGGACCACCCAACATCCCAGATTGTCTCAGATCCTTCTCAAGGAGTTCAAACTAGGTCAGCTGCAAGCAAGTCCCAGAGTGCAAATTTGGCTTTCTGTGCATTCAATGCCTTTGTCTCTATGGTGGAGCCAAAGAATATCAAAGAAGCACTTCAGGACGCTGACTGGATTCAAGCAATGCAAGAAGAACTCAACCAGTTTGAAAGGAACAAAGTCTGGACTCTCGTCCCACGTCCCAAAGGCAAAAATATCATAGGGACGCGATGGGTGTTCAGAAATAAGCTTGATGAGAGTGGACGTGTGTCAAGGAACAAAGCAAGACTGGTGGCTCAAGGATTCAAGCAAGAGGAAGGCATAGACTATGATGAGACCTTTGCTCCTGTTGCTAGAATTGAAGCCGTTCGTCTCCTTATTGCCTTCGCCGCTCACAAAGGATTCAAGCTGTTTCAGATGGACATCAAGACTGCCTTTCTCAATGGAAAGCTAAAGGAGAAAGTGTACGTTGCTCAGCCGCCTGGCTTTGAGGACGCCTCTCACCCAGACCATGTGTACTACTTGGACAAAGCGCTTTATGGACTCAAGCAAGCCCCTCGTGCCTGGTACGACAGGTTTGCGTCTTTTCTTTTGTCTCATGGGTACACTAGAGGTTCAATTGATAAAACTTTGTTCATAAAGAAAGTTCACAAGGACATTTTGATTGCTCAAGTTTATGTTGATGATATTGTTTTTGGTAGTATTAACATGAAACTTGTTGATGAGTTCAAGTCTTTAATGAGTAGTGAGTTTGAGATGTCCCTCATTGGAGAACTTAACTTCTTCTTGAAACTTCAAATTAATCAACTCAAGGAAGGGACGCGTATTCACCAACAAAAATATGTCCATGAGATGCTTGAGAAGTACGGAATGAACTCGTCCAAACCTGTTGCAACCCCATGTTCTCCAAACTCGCGTCTTTACGCAGACGAACAGGGAAAGGACGTTGATCAAAAACTATACAGAGGGATGATTGGATCTTTGCTCTATTTGACCGCAAGCCGTCCCGACATTATGTTTGCCGTTTGCTTGTGTGCACGCTTCCAGGCAAATCCAAAGGAGTCCCACATGCAAGAAGTCAAGAGGATCTTTCGCTATCTCAAAGGACGCGACGATCTTTGCCTTTGGTACCCCAGGAAGACGTCCTTCAAGCTTGTTGGCTACTCGGACGCTGATTATGCGGGACATGTAATTGATCGGAAAAGCACTTCAGGAATGGCACAGTTCCTTGGTTCATGCCTAGTCTCTTGGGGATCCAAGAAACAGAACTCCGTGGCGCTTTCAACTGCGGAAGCCGAGTACGTTGCTGCTGCCTCGTGCTGTTCACAAGTTATCTGGATCAAATATCAACTAGAGGACTACGGTATCAATCTTTAAACGATTCCTATTCGTTGCGATAACACAAGTGCTATTGAAATTTCTAAAAATCCTGTTTTTCATTCACGCACAAAACATATTCATATAAGGCATCATTTCTTGCGTGATAATGTTGAACTAGGACTCATTAGTATGGAGCATGTAAGGACTGAAGACCAAATAGCTGATATTTTCACTAAGGCGCTTGATAGACGTCCCTATGAGCATCTCTGGTTGCTCTTGGGGATGATAACTTTTAAGTAGCAAGTCCCGTTCTACTATTCCCTCAATGATTGGCTATGTTTAGTAGATTCTAAGTGTTTAAGGCCTGTTATGCATCGAATTCATATTTGCAAGGACGCTAGTCTGAAACTTCATGTGTTTGCTACTTTGGAACGCCATTCAAAATTTCTCTATTTTTTCTTGAAAAGAGTTGCCCTGATCACCCAACCCTCATTATAAGCCGAAATGATGGGAACTCTAAGCTTACTCTAGCCAAGAACTCTGCAAAAGCGTCCAATGAGCTTCTTATTTTATTCTACGGGACGTACTTGCTTTGTTCTCAAATGGTTCGAAAGGTGATCACTGGAACGGTAAGTTGGTTTTTGGTGTGCTTGAAAAAGGTAAATTCTTGCTGAGGTAAATTTTTGCCAAGAAAGGGAGAACGCCAAAGTATGAAAGGGAGAACGCAAGTTCAGTATTTGAGAGGCAGTTGAAGCGTCAGAAATTTGAATATTTGAAAGTGTGAACAGTGACCGTTGCTTTTGCTCAATGCTTAAGGGGGAAGTTTCGCCACGTGTCGAACAGTTAAACAGTGGTAATTATAGTTCTGCCACCGCTTCCTCTATATAAGGCCAGAACAGTCGCTCTCGAATTTATTACGCTCAACCACTTTCTCGCTCTCAAACTTGCTCTGACATCTCTCTAGAACTCCGACAGCTTTCTCTCACTATAATCTCACTTGAATCATGTCTCATCAACTAAAGAACGTGGCCGGATCTTCTACCGGCGGGAAGCGCAGAAAGCTCGTCAAGTCCCACTACATTGAGAAGCCCAAACCCATCGTTCTTAATGAATCGTTGGTGGACTTCATCAACAGGAAGCCGAGAACCCTCTACAACTTGATCAGAGAACGTATGCAGCTGCCTGAAATCCAGAACGATGCAGTGAGGACGAGAAACTATGAGAAGTTTATTGAACGCTTCGTCGTTCCCAGCCTCCACAAGACCAACTTCAAAGATCTATCCGGAAGGATGGACGACGTACTATTCTTTTCTCAGTTCGGAGGTGAGAATCTTGGCCCTCTTCTTGAACTTATACCCGGCCTCCATAACGCCGTCCTCCCTGACTTTCCCATGTACCCTGAGGACTCCTTAGCCTACAAAATGCTAAAGTCCCGAGTACCTAGTCCCTCTCCCCCTCCTCCTGCCGTCCCCACCTTAACCTCTAAAAAACTCCTCAAACGTCCTACACCATCCTCTCCCCTCTCAAAACCTTCCCAACCATTCTCCTCTACAAAGCCAACGGAGATTGTAGACAAGTTCCCTTCCCACCTAAAGGAGGGACGCTCCAAAAAGGTTCACGACCCAAGGCCCCTCAAAAAGGCTAAGACCTCTAGCGTCCCATCCTCTAAAAACCCCACAAAAAGGCCAAGCACCACAAAACGGCCTTCCAACCTTTCTAAAGAATCCACTCCTCCCCCCCAAATCCAAATTGTCCAACTACCAACTCCTCCACCGTCCCCTCAACCATCCACACAAAACGCTATAATCCCTTTTCCTCCCCCGTCCCCCCTAAACTTGTCTCTCTTCCCATCTGCCCCGGCCCACATATCTCCTCCGAAGGACCCCGAGACCCCAAGGTCCCGCCGTCCATCCTCCGAGAGTGGCCCCGAGGAGGCAGAACGCACGTTTGAGCACACCTTCCGCCGCAGGAAAGCTGGCGAAAAGCCCAAGGTATTGCTGACCAAGGAAGCTCCTGTGCAGGTTGAGCACGTTCCCTCCTCCTCTTCTTCCTCTAGCTCATCTGGGAGCGAAAGAGGTACTCCCGCTCAGGACTCCCCATTTATTGATGTTACTGGGGATTCCGATAATGAAGGAGAGGTGAACACTCCTGCACAAATTGAGGACGCTGGTGAGCACCAGGTCGCTCAGGAGAACGCCGAGCCATCTCTCTCTGAAGAGCTCGAGCGTGATGCTCAAGAGGTCCCTCCCTACAACCAATCCCTCCCCATCCTCAACCCCTCCCCAGCTCCACAAGAAAACCCCTCCCCCACAATCCAAACAGAAACCCATCAAGTCCCGGCGGACGCTGAGCCCACAATATCTGAAAATCCCATAGAAGCTCAGGACGCCGAGGGCACGTCCCAGGGTCAGACCTCTGATGCCAATCAAGTCACAGCTGGTGGTGATGCTGAAAAAGAACAAGGCACAGAGGACGCTCCTTCAAAGGACGCTTCTGACAGTGACTCTGAGGACGAGTCAGATGATGCTGAGGACTCCGACTCCCCGAAAGGCAAGCGCAAACGAAAGAATGATGGCGCACCAGTGAACGTCCTTAGCCCTCTTGTGTATTCTGAAGAGTGGCTGGCTTCCTTCCACAATGATAATGACGTCCAGGAGTTCCTCGAGCTTCTGCGATTTCAGGGCTGGCTGAAAGTTGGGCCTGCGCCCGCTGTGGTGGACAAGGAGCAAGTAAAGGCGTTCTACAAGGACCTGAGGTACAAATCAAAAGACGGCTCTCTCCACTTCAAAATAGATGGTGAGAAGGCTTCCGTCAATGAACGCCAGGTCCGCGCCTTCATGGGACTCAGCCCCCAAAAGCCCCCGTCCGACGCTCTTAGCTCTCTTCCGGAAGGCGGGTTCAAAACAACTGATGAAGAACTGCCTCTCGTAGAGAACATCTTTCAGGGCAAAAGGCCCATCGGACTGGACAGGGTGGCTCACGTTCTGAGCAAAGTCGGCGCCATAGCTCATTACTTCATCTGTCGCGCCGTCCTTCCTAGGCAAGAGAAAAGGTCAATTGTTCAAACTCATGACATAATTCTCATTGACGCTTTTCTGAAACGCCGCCCCATCAACTTAGCAAGAATAGCAATGCAACATATGGCTAAGTGTGGGAGGAAGAGACATGCTTTGCCGTACCCGGGGCTAGTCAAGCTGATCCTAGACTCTCAGAACGCCTATGATGAGAGCGCTCCTCAGGAAGAACTTGGCCTAAAATGGAATGCAAAGAAAGGACTGGTCGAGATAAGGCACAATGAAGAGTTGCCTTCTATGGTAAAGCAACTAGAAGCTGAGAAAAAGAAAGCAGAAGAAGAACGCCTAGCTGCTGAGGCTGAGGCCGCAAGGCTTGCTCCTACGTCTCAAGAGTCCCCTTCCGATCAAGAGCCTGCTGTAGATCTTACAACTCTAGATCAAATGCTCTTAGGGCCCTCTTCTCCTCCAGCTTTCCCTCGGGACGCTCCTTCTTCTAGCACAGGTCCTTTGCCCCGTTCTGCTCCTGCAAACATCTCTCAGCATCCTCCAGCAGAACTCATGGGTGCGATTATGGACAACCAGTGCCTAATTTTCTCTACTCTCAAGGACTTGTCTTCTGCGTTCTCAAAGGCTGCGGAACTTCAAGAACAACTGCTCAAGTTTTACCAAGACCAGAGCCGTTCTTAGTGATTGCCAACACTCCTTTCATCCCCTGTTATTTTGCCTTTGCTTCTTTTGAATTTCAAACACTTATGACCATTGGTCTGTAATAACTCTAACTCTTGTTTGAATGGCAATTCCTCTGTTTGCTTGCATGTGTTTGTTTAAGCGTTCCACTGCTTTTAGTTGTGTGTTTGTGCTAACGTCCTTATCACTTGTTATCCTTTTCGATGATGCCAAAAGGGGGAAGTGTAGTTTTGCAGAGATGCGCTATAAAATAGTTATCTAGAATAAGCAAGTGTTAAGGGGGAACTATTAAGTGAAAAGTCTAAGGAACGCCCATGCTAGAATAAAAGAGGACGTCAAGAAAATTTTCTAGGACATGACTCTCTCCCTAAAATCCAAATGTTAAAAAATCAAAGAATGAAAACTTGTGATTACTGAAATTTCTCTAAAGTGTTAGAGGACGCTTCTAAGTTTTCATGCATGCTAAGTTCCAATGTTAAAACTATTCTGCAAAAGAGTTTGTCATCATCAAAAAGGGGGAAATTGTTGGGACGCTATCAAGAACGCTTGTGTACTTGTTAGTGTTCCACACAACCGTCCCTTAGTTTTGATATGACAAACTCACTTTGATTCTGATAAAGTTGTCCAAGTGTTCAGGAACGCCCAATTAATAAAGGACAACAAGTGTATGAACGTTCCCTAGGCTTAGGGACGCCAGCTAACAGGAAGTAAGGACGAGCAAGAGACTACTTGAGCAAGGACGGAGTCCCAAGCAAGTAGGAACGCAAGAAAGGAGTCCTTACTCACTAGCCGACAGGATGACATCACTCGACAATGTTTGATCATCCAAGGACACGTGGAGACCGATCCTGTAGCAGAGTCCAACACTACGTGGCAGACGATCCTGTAGCAGAGTTCATCAACACGTGGCGGCCGATCCTGTAGCGGAGTTCATCACACACAACTGGATACAGGAAGCTTCCTCATCACCGCCAAACTCGTGGAAGAAGATCCTGTAGCCACGTACCTGAAGGGCATGATCGTCAGAACGAGAATGACGCCCTTCCCAAGTCCTATAAATACCGCAAGGCATTTATTGTGACGCTAACGCTTTCAGAAGAATATTCATAGAGAATCAGAGGAAAGCGACTCACTCAAGAACACGAAGAACTGACGCAAGAACTCAAGAACAGTGCTAGGACTTGTGTTAGATCGAGTGAGAGTTGTAACCAAATCACAAAATCTGTTTGTATCAAGAAAACCCAAAAGGAAAGAGAGTGTTCTGCGAAGTACTGCAGAACGTAGGAATAGAGTCCTTTAGTAGATTGGGCAAGCTTAAGTTGTAGGCTTAAGGGAGTTCTTTACTAGTGAACTTAGGGAAAAGCTAAGTGTCAGAGAACTGTAAAGACTCGCCAGTACAACTGTAAGAACGTTCAATAGAAAGGAAAGATCTATTCAAAAATCCTCCAAGGAGGTAGAGGTTTACACTCAAGGACTACTTGGTCTTGAGTGGTTCCTCTATAATTCACTGCGTTCATCTATTATCTGTTTAGTCTTTATTTCCGCTGCAATACTAAAGGACGCCCCTACACCTCGTAGGGACGCCTGACCAAAGGACGCCTTTACTCAAAGTAAAGGACGTTCCTCAGACTAACGATCCAACAAGGGTGAATTGAGGCCCAAAAAAATCGGCCCAAAAGCCCATCAACACTGATTTCATCCAAAAGCGAAAAAAAAGAAAATTTTTGATTATTCACATCCTAAGTAATTTTTTGATTAATTGTGGGTAAGTCTTTTTAATGGTTGTGAATTTATGTATTTAAGGAAATGGTGAGAAATTAGTGGGGAAGAAGGAGTTGGTAGATATGGGTAATTGAGGTGTTTGTATAGGGGTAAGAGTGTAAAAAAGTAGTGATATAAATGGAAATATTTGAAAGATTGACAAAATATATGGGACGCCCGAAACGGAAATACGGACAAATATTGTGGGACGGAGGGAGTATATGAGAAACTTTTTACCAACACAAGATGTTTAGATAAACCTATTAAAATAGGTCTTCCAGATGGCTCTACACAAGTTGTTGAGAAGTGTGGTGAGATTCAGTTATCTTCAGATTTGGTCTTGAGAATGATGAGGAACTTATGTTCTTGTTTGGCTCTCGGGGATGTATGTTATAGGGCCGTTTGAGCAATAAAGTGTTGGTTTCTTGACACAAAGTTGGAGGCTTATACAAGGTTACAAGTAAAGATGTGGCAGATCATAATGTAGTTGTTGCTTCTGTTGATGTTGATATTTTGAATTCTCCTAAGGTTTCACAGACTTTGAGTTCTGTTTGTAACAAAGTTGATATCAAATTGCTACATGCACGACTAGGACATGGTTCCTTGTCTAAATTGAGGCATGTAAAGATTGATGGATGTAAGGAGTTTGGAAATTCAGGTTGTAAGACTTCTATTGAAAGTGATGTTTGTGTTTTGGCTAAGCATCATAAGCTTCCTTTTGAAGTGAGTACTTCTCATGCTATAGATATCTTTGCTTTGGTTCATATGGATTTATGGGGACCATATAGGACTGTTGATTATAGTGGGGCAAGGTATTTTTGACTGTTGTTGATGATTGTTCAAGAGCAACTAGGACTTTCCTTCGCAATAGTAAAGAACAGGTTCCAAGGTTAATTCTAGATTTCTTGGCTCATGTAGAAAATCAGTTCAATAAGCAAGTTAAAGTTCTCAAGACAGATAATGGGACAAAATTTGTTCAAAATTTTGTGAGTGATGCTTTAAATTTGTCTGGCAGGGGTATTGTGCTTCAAAGATCTACTCCTGGTGTTCCACAACAAAATGTTAGGGTAGAAAGGAAGGATAGACATTTGGTTGAAACTACTCGAGCTATTTGGATTAATGTAGGTTTGCCAATTCAATTTTAGGGAGATTGTTTGCTATCTGCAACATATTTGATCAATTTTCTTCCATCTTCTATATTACAATGGAAGACACCTTTTGAGGTGTTATATAGTAGGCCACCTTCTTATGATAGGTTAAGGGTGGTTGGATGCCTATGTTTTGATCTTAAACAGAAATTGTAGCGAGGGAAATTTGATCCTGCTACCGTTGAATGTATCTTTTTAGGCTATCCTAAAGATCAAAAGGCTTATAAGGTGTATGATCTTGAATCTAAGAAGGTTGATATTGCTAGGCATGTCATATTTCGAGAGGATTGTTTTCCTTTCAAGGAAAACATTCAAACAGTTTTGCAATTTGATTTAAGCCTCTTTCCTGAGATTAGTCCAGCATTTTCAGATGATCAGGATGCTTTTCCTGTTCATAACAACTCAGTTCCATCCACATATATTGTTGTTTTTCCATCTTCTCATTTCCCTAAATCAGCTCACAGAGTTTCTATTCGGAGAGATTCAAATTTGATTCAATCTAGTGATGGTATTTCTATTAGTGGTGCTTCTATTGATGATCCAAGTGTTAGTCTTCCTTCTCAAGTGCCTTGTCTTCGCAGGTCTGAAAGACTTTTTAAGGCACCTGTCAAGTTCAATGACTATATTTGCACTAATTTGCCTTCTAGGCCACATTTGAGTGCATAAGATCAATTTGCTAAGGCCTTTCATGTCATGTCTGTTCAGGACTTCTTTCAATTTCCTGATGATTGCATCCATTCTTTGTTCAATTTTTTGACAATGGAAGAACCTTCTGCATTTTCTCAAGCTAAGAAACATCCTGGTTGGATTGAGGCCATGAACAAAGAATTGGCAACTTTGGAGAAAAATTTTCACTTGGGAATTAACTTCTCTTCCTAAAGGTAAACACACTATTGGCTCTAAATGGGTTTACAAGGTTAAAATTTAGCCAAATGGACAAGTAGAAAGGCTTAAGGCACGTTTGGTAGCCAAAGTGTATAATCAAGTCAAAGGTAAGGACTATAAACATACTTTTTCTTTAGTTGCCAAGTTCACAACTATCAGGGTCCTAATGTCATTGGCAGCAGCTAAAGGATGGATTCTTTATCAGTTGGACATCAATAATGCTTTTCTTCATGGATTTCTTGATGAGGAAGTTTACATGGTTCCTCCTCAAGGGTATGAGAAGGCTAAACCTGGAAAGATCTGTCGTCTTAAACGTTCCTTAGATGGTTTATAATAGGCTAGTAGGCAATGGAATGCTGAATTGACAAGACTTTTGCTCAAGTTGGGTTTCAAACAATCTAAGCATGATTATTCCCTGTTTGTTAAGCACACTTATACTTCATTCACAATAGCTCTTGCATATGTGGATGATTTACTTTTGACAAGGGTATTACTGAAATTCAGTCTACTAAGGATTTTCTTCATATCGCCTTTACCATTAAGGATCTTGGTGTGGACAACTATTTTTTGGGGCTAGAGATTGATTAGTATGCCATTGGGATTAGAATCAATCAGAGAAAGTATGTTTTGGATCTTCTTAAAGCCACAAGTTGACTACAAGATTTCAAAGTTTCCTATGCAAAGAAATCTGAGACTTCAGCTTAATGATGGAGCTTTTATGGATGATCTTGAATCTTTTGGAAGATTAATTGGTCGTTTGCTCTATTTGACATTGTCCAGACCTGATATTTCATTTGTTGTTCAACAGCTTAGTTTATCTCCTCTCCCCGACAGCCTCACATAGTCACATGGATGCTGCCTTGTATCTCCATAGATATCTCAAGGGCACAATTCATTGTTCCTTGTTTTATCCAAAGGATTCTACATTGTCTTTGACTGCATTTTGTGATGCTGATTGGGCAGTTGTGCCTTCTCTTGCAAATCAATTTTTGGATATTGTATTTTTCTGGGCAAGTCCTTAATTTCTTGGAATCCAAGAAATAGAAAACAATATCTAAATCTACAGCTGAGAGTGAATATCGAAGCATGTCATACACTACAAGTGAGTTAGTTTGGTTGGAAGGGCTTCTTGGAGATTTATCAGTTTATATACCCTTGCCTATACCATTACATTAATTGTGATAATAAGACTCCTATACACCTTGTTGCTACCCCTGTTTTCCAAGAACGTACCAAGTATCTCAGGATTGATTGTCATTTTGTGCGTGATATGGTACAACATGGGTTCTTGACTTCTATCAACGTGCGTTCAGGACTTCAGTTGGCTGATATTTTCACCAAACCCCTTGGAGCTCAGCAACATTCTTTCCTCTATATCAAGCTTGGCCTCGACTTCTCATCTCATCCAGCTTGAGGGGGGGGGGGGGGCTATTGGGTATAAAGGTGTATTTAAGTCACTGATGTGGCGTTGGGAGCTAGGATATTTAGTCACTGACGTGGCGGCATTAGGTGTTAGATTTGAGATGTATAAATAGGGTGACTTGTGCTGTAAGCAGACACCTTTCTCAATATAACAGAATTTTCCCAAAGTGTTTTCTTGCGCTCTCTGTTCTTGATCTTTACATTACGATCTTTCACAATTGTTCTAGATTCAGATATTTTACAAAAATTCATCTTCCACAAGTTTCGGGATATATCAAGATAATTATGGCAATTTAGGAAATATAAAGATTCCACGAGTTCAAAATGAAGAACCATCTCTTTCCAGTGTCCTATGGTGAATAAAACTAACTACTCGGTATAGACGATTAAGATGGAAGTTTTCATGACAGCTCAAGGTGTTTTTGATGCAATAGAGGGTGAAGAAATTGTGGACAACAAGAAAGATGAGATGGCCCTTGGTGCGATATAATAGAGCAATAGAGGGTGAACAAATTGTGGACAACAAGAAGAAATTGTCGACATGATAGGATGAAGAGCCCTAACAAATCTAAAACGATCAACCCCGCATAACATGAACCCTCAAACAATCAAGCCAAGCCTTGTAACCGGGACTGTGGACCATCGAGTTATGATTGTAGATAACCAAGCAACGACCACAAATCATCGACCATGGTCGCAGGTGCTTGACCGCTATCGTGGGTACCCAACTACCCTTGATCACGAGCCCTAATTCCGTTGCGAGATCCAAATAAACCGATTTTGCGAGATGATATTAATTGATTCCAAAAAGGTGTAATACGTAGGGGCACGATAATGCAAGACAACAGATCGTGTGAAGTCACGAAGTCGATCATAGGCAAGCACATAATCGACATACATCATACATGGGTAGAGACTTTGAACCTTTAATCTCTAATCAACACAACATAATAAAGGAGTGTCTATAAGCTCGTCAAGGATTCGAAACCAAAAGTGTCCTTAGAAGGACGTAGCGTAAAGGTGGAGACATTGACTTCAATCAATCATTGACCAATGTGACATATAAAGAAGATTACCATGTACTCACCGTGAGTCTTAAAACCAAACTTTCGGGTCCTTAGCATGAAATCCGAATTCATCATGTCACAACGTAAAGGAGTATTGAAATGATCCTTTGCCTGGGGCAAGAGTATAGCACCCCATCTTTCTGATAAGACGTTACTCGGTAGTATACCTCACGAGGCACTACCAAGCTAGTTCGACAATAGAACATTTGGATCTCACAACTCAAGCATGGCGAGAAAAAACGAAATAAGATTTCTATTTTTAAATCAGAATGCCATGAATCAACTTCCAACCAAAAAAGCAAAACTGATACCCAACATGTACTCAAAATTAATTAACTACTATGCACAGTAGTCAATAAAACGCATGTTCACCACAATATCTGAAATGAAGTAACAATTGCTAGAAAATGAAAAAACACACAATTTCAATTGTCTATGACATGCGTGTGAATTGAATACATTGCACCACCAATTCACTGAGGCTCGCCGTCCTAAGGCCAGTAAACAAGTCTGCAAACACACATATATCTGTAGTCCAATCCTAAGTTCAGTTAGTCACTCAGTCACTCCACATAAGACCTGCAATTAGAAACTCTACCTATGATATGCAACACTCGACCCTATCGCTGCATACGATTACACTACTTCGGCTATGCAACCATCGACCCTATCGATCATATGTTATCACGGCGATGTATCCATCCCACACCAAACTCTCCTCGACACTTTGCTTGACTTCTACCTCTAGCTACACCTCCTCAAAGACTCCTAAAAGACTCGAAAACTTCCTCCTCAATGCTTCAAAACCTACAAAAAGCAAACAACAAACGTATAGATTCCGACTCTCAAAAGATAACCAAACCCACATGCAAAAATACACAAAGTAACTAAAAAAAGCTCAATCTAACTATGAAACAAGATACAAAACCTATCTAGAAAGAGCAACATCACTACCCAACTGACTTCTTCTAAAAATATTGGAATATTGTTGGAAACTATCTACATTAGTTGTCCAGGTGTTTTTCAACTCTGAGCAAATACAGAAAGAAAGAAATCACTCTTTTATTGCACTAATTCCAAAAATTGAATTTCCCATCAACATAAATCACTTTCGATCAATCAGTCCATGCAATATAACTTATAAGGTGATCACCAAGATCCTTGCAAACAAACTTAAATCGATCCTCCCGAAAAGAGTGGGTAGGAAAGGGTGGATGGTGTTGGAGCTAGATATAGAAAAGGCCTATGATAAACTAGATTGGAACTTTGTTAACTAGATCCTGCTTAAATTTGGTTTTGCTGACAAGTGGACCCGGTAGATCATGACCTGCACTTCTATGGCCTCATTTTCTATACTAGTCAACGACGAACTTGGTGAGTTGTTCCACCCGTCGTGTGGGATTCGCCAAGGAGACCCCCTTGTGCCTTTTATTTTTGTCACGTCGTGGAATATCTAGCCAAGACTCTACAATTGAGATCCAACCAACCGGTCAAGTAGATTGGAGCTCAATTGACGAGGAATGGAATGAGGATTCCTTTCCTTAACTTTGCAGATGATTCTTTAATCTTGGTTGATGCCTAAAGAAAAACATGAATGTGAAAAAAGAAATTCTCGATGATTTCATGACAAAAATGGTCCTTGCTATAAATTACCATAAAGGCACAATGTAGACATCTTCGAATGTAACAATACCGAATGCAACATCTTTGGCAAGTATCTTAAACTTACGGATAACAAATGACTTGGAAAAATATCTAGGCATCCTGATTGTTAGACGACGTGTGTATAATGCAATCTTTTTAGAGGCAATATAGAGTTTAAAGAAATAACTAGCTCAATGGAAGGCAAAATCTTTGTCTTAGGCGGGAAAGAAAGTCTTAATCCTGAACAACTTGAAATCCAAGACGAACTACCTTATGTAAAGCTTCATGTTGCCCAAAGGTGTTTGGGAACAAATCGACAAGGTAAATCGTGATTTCTGCTGAATACGAGCACTAAAAATTTCCATCCCCTTATGATTGGGCGCACATGCACATATGCTCTCCGATGAGGAATGGTGGAATGGGACTATGAACCGCGGTGATCTCTAACATGGCCCGTCCAATGAAACTACTATGAAATATTCTAACGGAACTGGGAAACCCCTCGGTTCGTTTGGTGATTGAAAAGTATCTACAATAGAATCCTTCTTGATAGTTGAAAAGAAAACGCATTCGTGGCAGTTTGGCCGACTCCTAAATATCATACCAACCTTTATGAATGGTGCGAGGTGGTAACGAGGTAACAAAAAGATTATAAATATCTGGACAAACATATGGCTAGATACCACACTAAGACCGTACCTACAGAAGTCTGATGTAAAGATGAAAGTTTCGGATTTTGTTTTGGATGACAAAACTTGGGGTGCTTAAAAACTGTGAACTCATCTTCCGTAACATTTAGTAGCCCGGATTCTGGAAGTTCACATTCCGATTATTGACCAAGAGGATAGAGCTAGTCAACTGGACACCGTCCCCGGATAAGACTTTCTTTATGAAGACAGTTGCCCAGTTGTGTCAAGACATGAGAGATCTCCTTGATAACAACATGGAATGGATTTGGAATTTAAAGGTCCTCCAAAAGGTGCAAAACTTCATCTGGAAGGCTAATAACAGACCGTCTAAATAGGTATTACTCGAGAGTGACGAGTACGTGCTCTCTATGTGAGACTCGAGAGGAATCTACCAATCACCTATTCTTTGAATATGATTTCACTATTAAAATGTTTTGACACCTTGAACAACGATGTGGTGTGTAGATTTTTCTAAAAGAGGAGGGTGACCTGAATCATAGTATACTACAAACAGTTAAGGCTAACAAAGGTGACACTATTGTAATTTTTCTTTGGTGAACTATTTGGATGCACCGTAATAATCGACTCAGATAAGGCACTAAGGGATGTAAAACCCTCCGATACGGCTCTTGGAAGTTACTCATAATGGAAGTTGACCCAATAGATGGAGCAAAAGCAATGACTGAAACTATAGAAACCGAAATCCCCAACATGAAAGAAACCGGACAGAGGCTGGGTAAAACTGAATTTGGATGGATCTCGCCAATCCAAATCCTCCATGCTGGAAACTCGAAAGTTCTTGCCCTGGATCAACGGAATTTGGTCGCCCCGTCCATCCTCCAAGCTAAAGCATTGGCGGCTTTGGGCGGGGTGCGGAGGGCCAAGTCCCTTGATATAAGAAGGTTAGTGGTTGAAGGCGATAAATTGTGCGTAATTAATAGCATTAAAGGGGCATGGAGGTGCCCTTGGGAAATCCAAACATTTATTGGTGGTATAAAAGACCTCTTATCTCTTTTTGAGGAGGATCGTGTTTTCCATTGCTGCATGGGAAAGTAATAGAGTAGCAGACTACTTAGTGGTCGGGAATGCTGACCCATAACTCCTACTCGTCAACATGAGGACAACGTGTCAAACGCATCATTCGAAGGATTGTTTGAGGACCACTCATGAATTAAGTGAGGGAAGAAAGCTTGAGGACAACGTGTCAAACGCATCATTGGGAGGTTTGTTTGAGGACCACTCTTAGATTAAGTGAGGGAAGAATACGTAAATCTAAAGACTTTTTGAATATCATCCGGAGGATGATTTAGTACAGTCCTACCGTGATTAGGAAACCTAGTGTTTTCCTATTGTTGTAAAAAACATTAATTTTCTTATTTGCACTAACAGCCTCATCAAGAATAAAATACGAGAACTTGCTAGGTGACTTATCATGCCCAAAACCTTGATCTTTTGAGAGAGAGGGATCAAAGGCCAGTAAAGGATACAGGGATCGCGATCGATCAAGACAAAGGGTTCCATGACAAGAGATTTACGCACGTGGTCAACTATGGTTTTGTGTACAAGAATGACCCCTCACATACAAGGCTAGTAGGGCATAGTGACAATGACTTGGTGGGTGATGTGGATGACAGGAAGAGTACAAGTGGATTTGTATATTTTTTATGGAAAAGTCCAATCTCTTGAGTGTCCAAGAAGTAGAAATTAAGTACATGCCTCGTTTTCCCTTGATGTTAAACATATGCTGGCAATGATTGGTACAATTTGTTACACAGTATTTGGAGGTATTGTAAGGGAAGAAAGGACTTGTCCTAACTCTGTATGTTGATAACAAATAAGCCATTCCTCTAGCCAAGAATCCAGTGTTTTATGATTGAAGGTAACACATTGACACAAAGTTTCATTTAATAAGGGGTCTACATGGCAAAAGGGAAGATCTAGGTGGAGTATGTGCATACAGTTAGTCATCTTGGAGATCGATTTTTTCACTAACCCCCTAGCTAAACAGAGGTTTTATGATTTAAGGGCAAGCGTTGGGATGAAACGTGTGTACTAATATTAAGGTAGTGAATGTTAGGACTAATCTTGGTTGGTAATATTATAAATGATATATATGTATTTTTGTTATTTGTTGAATCGGCTAAAGTCGTCGTGCCAAGATCAAAGATGAATAACCCAAACTACAAACTAGTATAGCATGCAAGTAAGGGGTCGAACCCAAGAGAACTAAAGCTTCTAGTATTAATATATCTATCAACTAAAGATAAAGAGGGAAATCGGGGAAAGATCTAAACTAAACTAAACTAAGAAATAAATCAAACAAACAAATAAATCAAATAAGGAAACAAGTTCATTTAAAAGATCCACTCTGAAATAATCACTCGATCATATATTCATCCATTGATTTCATTCACACCTATGGTTAATTCCTATCCTGATCATTAACAATCGCAAGTCCACGGTACAAGCAATTCTATAACCCTAGGCAAGGACGCTTAACCTAGAATTAGCATAGAGAACAAGGATATGCAGGATACATGCAAAAACAATCAAGTTACGAGTCAATTGCAAAAGCATACAATCAATTCTCTTCTTAGTCCTTGTTGCATAGACAACACGTCTAGGTTAAGTTGTTTTCACATGACAGGTTTGTCCACAGTCCAAACCCAATCCAACAATAGAAAATCAATCAATTCAATAGGTTAATTACTTTTAGAGAAACAATCAATAATCATAAGATGAGCAAAGGATATTAATCAATTACCAAAATCTCACGAGTTCATACATCAGAACTTCTCCCTTGAACAAACCCAAGGAGACTAGCTCTCCATAAAAACTAAACTAAAAAATTAATTTGATGAATTATGGATTATGAAAAAGATACTTAAAACCTAAGACATGCTCCTCCTTATATAAACCTAGGGAACGTACTCCCCTAATCTAATTAGGAAAGGGGAAAGATAAGAAAAAGGAAAGAAGATATATATTCGCCCGTCTCGGATCAGGCATGCACCGCGGGTGCGTCGGGTCCACTACACCCGTTCTTTTGCGACAGAATGAAACTCCGTCTCTGGGCAGCCACTGCGGGTGCGGTACTGTTCACTTCCAACACTTCGGAGGCTTTTTTTACCCTCTTCGGCTTGGAATCTAACTTCGGTGTAAACAGATGAATTGAAACTCTTCGAGTTAATGACACTAGAATCAACTTAATCCGGACATTGTAGCTCTAGATATAGCTTTTGCGAGTAAGAGGTGTTGAGCAGACAGCTCAAAAACGCCTTGAAAACTCTTGAAACTTGAATCCTTGTGCCTTCGGCCTAGATATTACAATTACGCACAAACTCTAACCTAAACACACTTAATATAACCCTAAAATTAAAGAGTTAACACATCCTAAAGAGAGCATATCATTTGTGTTGTGCGCTATATGTGTCTGACTGTCTGGTAAGGTATAAACTGTCAAATATGATAGTTACTTACTTAAGTGTCAAATATGATAGTTTAGAGTAGTTGTTAGTAGTTATTTACAATTAGTTCTATCCTCCCCCCCCTCCCCTCCCTCTCTATATACATATATGTGTCTAGTTTATGATGCCAAAATATCAATCAAATATAAATCTACTTTGCTTGACTGAAAAGAAAGATCTTGTGTTTGTTAACTTTCTGTCAAAATAGCTATAAAACTTGTGTCGGAGTTTACACGCAGATTGTTGGTGAGTTCACTAATGCAATCTTAGAGTTCCTTTGATTATGAAATATTCTTTAAGGAAGTTAGCGGAAAATTAAACACTTTCTCCCTAAACTAGAGCCAACAACTTTGTCTGGCTTAGTCCTCTTGCCATTTTCTAGGTCATCCTTCACTTCCTCCTTCACCAAGAGGCTCGAGCTAGGCACAACCGCTCCAGGAGGATAACACCTATGGAAATTCTCAAGCTCTTGCTCCAGATTGCAATCCACACATTTCCCATCTTTGAATTGTTGAAAGACATAAGAACAAAAGGCTTACACGATAAGTTCCAACTATCGCTGAACACAAATTTGAAACTCTCTCCCAAATCCCAAAGAGAATCTCGCCCAATAACGAAAAATTGAGAGTGACAACTAGGAACATTGGCTTTAAGAATCAGAGTATGTTGAGCATTATGCGAGTATAGGGTAATCCTACTAGCCCTTTGACTTCCTCCGACTACATATTGCATTAGAAGAGATATTGTGACCCTAAAGACCCGGAAGACACAAACCCTACGGACTTGTCATTGACGGGAGTCGGAGAGAGTTGAGAGAAAGGATGAAGATTAGAGATCTGGAGAACATGAAAAGGTGGAACGCAAAGGCGAACAATTACTTGGGTGAGGAATAATCTAGACTTATCTATATTTCCTATCTATTTAAACAATCAATTAAAATAAAATTTATGAAATAATCTTTGAGACTTAGGAAGTAAATATTAGTATATTATTTTTAAAAAAGTCCATGAGATATATATGTGTAATCCTAGGAGGTAAATAGTTGTATATTATTAAAAAAATATCAAAATATTGTTATAATAAATATTTATTACAGTGTGTGAATTTCATTGATAACTTATTTACATGATTAAAAGCATTTTAACCTTATAAAATTTATTAGGTAAAAAACTTCATTTATTTATATTGAGAGATTAGATTTTGGATCATATAAAAAATATCTTTATATTTCATAAATTGTTTTAATAAAATCTTTATTTATTAAGTGAATTTTATAGATGGAATATTTTACTTGTCGATGTGCCTGACAAATTTATTGTCAATGGGGTACAGATTAATCTTGTTTCTTATCAAACATGGAGTACTACTCTTTTTTTTTCCCTGTACCTACAGTGTAGAATGTGTTAAAAAAACCCATAAAAACCGAAAAGAGCATGAAAGAACGCAAGAACCGCGTTCTTATGATGAGTGCCATTAGTGTTCTAAGAGATCCATTTGAGCTTGGCCTTTCTTCGCCCAAGGGCTGCCTACCTAGCGTATTTTGAAAACTTTGCATAGAGGCGCACCACTTCAATAAGAACGGTATTGTATGAACTACCATGCGGGGGAGGATTCAAAAATATATGCAAAGACAGCACCCAATTATTCTGTCGACCTCACTTAGCCTGTTATAACTAATAAGAACAGGTCTAGGCAAGAACGTGCAATGAAGACAAAATTTAAGATTACAAGATGTGGAAATAAAGCAACATTTTCTTCCCCTGCATCTACACGTTTTACATGTTGATTTTGTAATGTGAGTCTATGTCTATTGCAAGGATTAAAAGAATGTTCTATTCACAAGTACCTCACTTTTCATGTTGCGAGTCAGTTGGATCAATCTTGATTACGAGGGGCATCTGAAGATCTGAAGGATCAGCAACAACAGGCAAATTCAGAGGCTCTGAAGTACCGAAAACGTCTTCCACATTGCCAGTTTCCAATAATGCCTTCTCCAGGGAAGCCTTCGCTACCTTTGTTATTAATAATACTACAACAGCTGCACCATTGGGCAAAGAAAAAGATGGCATATTCAAGCTGGGCAGATTGAAGACTTAAATATGAATTGACATATGGTCAAACAACATACAGCAACAGGGAATTTAGGCAAGAAAAGGGCTATTCAAAACATGCGGCCCGGCAACCAAAATACGAAAGACTTGACAATCATACTGGGCAAAACCCAATCTAAAACAGTTCAACCAATGCAGTGGATTAAAGGACATTCACTTCCATTATTGGACGTCTCCTTATATCCACCTTTGTCGTTTACCTTATCAGATAAACATCATCTTCCAACGCAACTTTTCTTCAATATCAATATTTTGAACTTGTTTTCTTTCTCGGCTAAATTTAATCCTGAATAACTCTAGTATGTGGACCCTTGACTTATTTCACCTTTTGGCAACAATGCATTGCAAGTGCAGCCACCTTAATTTTAATCTCATCCTTAAAATGTTGATGATAGGTTGATCAGACAGATACTGTAATCGAATTCTGCCAAGACTTTTCAGACACTTTCAAGCAAAACTTGTTCTGTAGCCTTTTCTAATGGTCTGATCAAAATTCCAAATTTCCATAGTCCTCATTATTATCATGATAAAAAGGCATTGCTAAAAAAAAAACAGATAGGAGTAGCTAATACAGATAATGATTTGCTTAGAGTTTACATCATAAAATAATTAACAATAAACAGTAAATAATTTAGAACTTACCAGACATGATGATACCAAGGACAACAAAAATCTGAATCAAGCAGAAAAGTCATAGTCAGAAATAAGTTATATGAGGAAATCTGAAGTCATTTCATACATAATTTTAGCTGCCTATGCATTGAATCTATCCAACATATAGAATCTCGAAAGTGAGGTGTGAAACCAAGCACACATATATGAAGAAATTGAAAATTCTTGATTCATCCCATGGGAAACATCCCAAAATCCCACATACCATACGAGTAGTTGAAACCTCATTCCAGCCGTGGGTCACGTCCGAAAGGTCTTTAAGTGTTGTTCCAACATACACAAAGGCAAATGTGATAGGCTGTAATAAAATCCAATATAAATTGAAATTAGCCTTTAAGTTTATATTGCCAAAGAGACATGAAGGGTGAAAAAAGAAAAGTAAAACAATATATACCATCATTCCCAACCATGTTGCTAACATATATGCCCCAATATTTACTGGAGTTACAGAAAGGAGGTAATTCAACATGTTGAAGGGAAGCAAGGGAACCAGCCGAAGTAGAAAAACAATCTGCAAGATGAACCAAAAGAGGACAATGTTAATAGGACAGCAATATCAGCGCAAACTGTGCTGAAGCCATCACATAGTCATATATACTTATAGGACAAGCAAGATCTTCGTGTTTTGACTAGACTAAGCACAACGTTTTTGAGGCTTGAGTTCTTCAACATCATGAATTACTGGAGAGCTACAATAAGATTCCCCACTCAGGTTATCTCTTCTTTGAACACTATAACAATCTAATGAACCAAAGCTTAGCTCAGTACTACAGCCCTGTTTTGAGGAACCCACATAACAATACTTGAAGCCAACCAAATGACAACAGTTACATAGCACAATTCATACAAAAATAAAAAATAAATGCACTGTCATACCTTGAAACCAGATCTTTGGATAGCAATACCAACTGCCTGGAACTTTGGATAATTCTTCAGCTTTGATTTAACATAAGACCTTCCAATCTGGTATGAGTAAAAACCAAAATTTTCTTTTAACAAGAATAGCATATTTAAATTAAAATTCCCCACATATAGCTCTTCTTACAGTTCAGAAATGCACTAATTATAGACTTAAGACACATCCACATGGAATCTAGAAATATTATTCTGTAGAAGAGGACCTGCAGCATTATTTATAAGCTCCAAAAGCAAATTCAGTTGCTGGAGGGAAACTTACTGTTCTGCCAATAATAAAGGCTGCAGTAGCACCAAGAGTGGCACCGACTGAGTCAGCAATGAAGCCCACAGGGAGTCCAAAAAGATAACCTCCTCCTAACTAGAAAAAGGAAGAGTTGTAAGAATGTGAAAGACATAAAACTACATAAGTCGATCATACAAGAAAATACCCTAAACAAGGAACCAAAACTTTATGACCAGAAATATTGCAAGACAGATCCAATAGAAAACAGTGCAGTCAAGTAGGAAGATATTTAACATTTTCCCTTTACAGAGGTAGAATAAGCAGTGCAAGCAACTTGTGTAAACAGCTTAGTTATGGCCAATGAATCAGCTTTATGGCATTTATCAAAAATGAGAATAAATCACACCAATGAGATGGTTGTCTGTCTGATGGCTAATGCCTTACCGACAGCTGAGCATCAGATTCGAAGGACAATGAATCACAATAAGTTTAGGATAGGTATCAGTTTGAAGTGAGTACAGAAATGTACACGCTTCACAAGATAAAATGTCTTGTACTTCTGCATGTAAGAGTCATAAGATTATGTCCTTGAGTGCAGTTGAAAAGATTTTCATATGTAAATTTCGCTAACAATTACTACAGCAGTTCATAGTGAGTCCTCAAATTATGACCTCTCATTAGGATAGTTCTCAGTCAAAGGAATATTAACACCATAATGAATAAAGCTATGGTGCTCAATATGGACAAAATGACAAATCCATCCTCCTTTTGTCTTCTGTTGCCATTTTAATGAATTATGGGCAGTTGCATTAAATGTCAACCTCAAGCAAAATGGTCAGATCTAAACCATCCAATACTATGCTCTTATCCACTGATAATAAAGTCACTATGAATGTTGAATATTGTTATGCAAAACCATGATTTTGAGCTAGCTAAATTTCACAAACCATACCATAACGAATTACTGGAGGACTTGTAAAAAGGAAAACTCTTGCGTAAGCAGCACAGAGGCCAAGTAGACAGTTAGGAAGCAAAAGAATGTCGCCGTGAATGATATAAGGCTTTAAAAACATTTATCAATATGTTTTAAGCATTAGGAGCAGTTAATTGGACCAATAGAAACATTTCAAGGATGATATTAACGGACTATTAAGCAAAAAAAAAATTCTCACTCCTTAGACTTCAAACAAGAACTCATTCCAGACATGCTAAGAGTAAGATTGTAAACAAAATTAAAACTCAAAAATCAAACGTAAGCCTAAACCAGAAGAAAAGGTGCATAAAAATGCCAGTTTCCCTTCTCTGTTCAAAAGAGCTATCTTTTAGCCAAACTAAGCTTCATTTGCCATATGTCAGATGAAACACAAAATGTTTCCAGCTCGCTATAATTGTTGCTGAGAAACCACATTCATAAATTATCAATGTACATGACCAACTCTTGAAGCAATTATTTATTTTGAACCAGATGTACAGGTTTTGGGAGCAGGAACTTTCACTTTGACAGAAGAAGATAATAGGAAAAACAATGATAAAGCAATACAGTTATACTGGAAAAACAAATGTAGCAAAGAAGAAGTGCTGGGGTATGAAAGGGGAACATAATTCATACCGTAAGTACAGAGGCGGGAACAGCCAGGACCGTCAGCGGAATATAAGCAAGAGCCCTGTTTATATGGCAGAAGCAAAACAATTTTTTTTAACTCTAGCCAGATACTCAATGATGTCTCAATATAATTTGTGAAGAAACTAATCTGATGCTGTTAAGAAATACATTATTTATCTTAATATTAAGCACGAGTCAAAGAAAAACTAACTAGATGATGTATTAAGTAAAAGCTATCCAGCTCCATCATAAAACTCTGAGACTGACTGATGCCTATGCATGTTGCAACACAATAATCCTAACAGCCTGAAAGTTTAGCCCCTTGTTCTTCTCTAATGGTCCAGAAATGCCCTCATTTTCTTCATTTATACATGTGGTAAAATCTTATACTTCCTGATCACATATGTCTGCAGTCACTAGTAAATGCTACACTACTTGCAATCTACTGGCAATAAGCTAATTGGCATCTAATTGTATGGGAAATATAAGTGATGTCTCTAACCAAATGTTTAATTCCCATTTAGAGCAAATGTAAGGGGATGGAGCATCTTATACTAAACAACTTTTGTTGGAGCGTAAGAAAGAACCCTCTCCAAGCATTCATATCAACACCACGGTGAAGAAAGCTAAAATTTTGACAGAGTTAATGACATACAAAAAAATCACTACTTACAGTGCAAGTGGACCCCATGGTCCAAGATCCTCCTTAACCCATATCAAGAAATCCTTCAAATACTGCAAGTTACAGTTCTTCAGCATGCTGATGTAGAATAATCACGTTCCCATAGAGATCAAGGGACAAGGTAAAGCAGCAATGCAAAAACGTAGTTATCAACATAAGAAATCTATTGCTTAAGCAACATAGTCAACTCCTTCTAGAGAGAAAGCAATATTGATTGCATTCCAAGTAAACATCAGAAGAGCTTGATTTCGTAGAAGCCAAAATTTTGATAATTCAATCGCATAATAAGAGAGATAGCATCATTAGGAACATTAGAAACAAGAAATTGCACATCCATTAATAGGTACCTAAGGCTAGGAATCCAATAAAAATCAGGAATTATCCCAAACAAAGGCAAATTCCACATTACTGTTACCGTACAATCTCTTAGAGAGTTCTCTATCTAGACAATTGCAAGCTATTGAAAACTCCTGGAATGGCCCAAATACACTAGCAGTTTACAAGTTTAGTTAATTACATTTACCTAATTGGCGTAGCTGGAAGCTGGAGATCTAACAAATCAATGATTACAAGCCTAAATCCAGCAATAAATTCGAGTGATCCGTTCAGAAAATGATAAAAAACCAGCATTAGCGGAAAGCATAACTCAATTCAGATCGAAACATAGAGCAATCTCAAGATCTAAATCCCGAAACCTCTCAGCTACAGCAATTAATCGGAAACAATCACAACAAACAGGAGGAGGAGGAGGAGGAGGAGGAGGAGGAGGAGGAAGAAGAAAGACCTGCTCGACGGGGAGAGAGTGGAAGGCGAGGGCGAGAAGCGCGAAGAGGAGGAGAAAGAGAAGGAGGCGGAGGGCGGAGGAGCGGGACATGGAAGAGAAGAGCCAGCGGCGGAGGAGCCAGGGCTTCGGGTGCCGATCCTCTCCGTCGAGGGAGAGGTCGGCCTTCAGTGAGGATCTCGCCCTAAGGCCGCCGCCGCCGCCGCTGCCGCCTACGTTTGCCAGGATTCGGCGCGAAGAAGCTCCTCTCCGATTAGTGTTTCCGGATTCTTCCACGAGGCTGATTAGCTCTGTCTTTGTTTGTTTGTTTGATTCAACAACAGAGTTGCACTTGTAATCAAGATTCAAGAGCACTTGCAATCAAGATCTCCATTTGGTACATTTGCCGCGTATTATGCACTCATTGACATTACTTAGTTGCTACTTCGTTTCTGACCATCATTTTGTACACCCTGCTCTTCTATTTTTCCGGTTACCTTTTCCTCCAACCTTTATACATCTACGAGGATGGTCGTGCTATACGGGTTAACATATGGCGAAATAGATGTCTCTAAACTTATACCCCTTTGTCAATCAACATCTTGTAATCTAGATTGTTCAAATAAGCCATAAAGTTAAATTTTTTATTTTTTTTTATTTTTTTTTTTGTCTTTAAGCACTTAATGTTGATTATTTGAACACGTATGGCGTACCCTCTCATTTGAGTACATTAAATAGAGGTGAATGGTGTTAAAGCAGCATAGAATGTCATCCCTAATGTAAAATCCAACTTCCAATAACCAACACATAGACATCAACAACACTACCGAACATATTCCAATAATTTAGAGATTTTTGTGATTAAAAGACACAAAAAGATTAAGTTCAAGAGTCTATTTTAACATTCCAAAGTACGGGATGGTGGCAGACAAAAATGTGCAAGTTTAGAAGCGTGAAGATGTGTTTACTCTATTTATGGGGGTAACTTTTATTGGTTTTGGTCCAGCCGATGAGAATGGCGCGCTATGGTGGGAAATAGGAATACAAAAGAGTCATTGGATGAAGAGAGATCAAGTGCTCAGGAAAAAAGGAAAAAAAACGGCACGGCTGAATTTTTCGGGTATATTTTGAAAAACACAAATACAGAGCGTGTCCAAATTTTGTATAACTCTACTGTCAATTTATTCAACTCTATGGTCAATTTGTTAATCCATATTTTATGGCAATAGAACCTTGTATAAGTTGTTCAACTCTATCGGCAATTTGTTCACCTTTGTGGTCAATTTGTTCATCCATATTTATTCTACTCTATTATCAATTTGTTCAACTCTATGGTTCATCTATTCATCCATAGTTGTTCAACTCCATTGTCAATTTGTTCAACTCTATAGTCAATTTGTCAATTCCTATTTGTTTAACTCTATTGTCAATTTGTTTACCTCTATGGTCAATTTGTTTATCCATACTTTATAGCAATCGAATTTGTTCAACTCTATTGCCAATTTGTTCACCTCTATGCTCAATTTATTCATCCATATTGTACATCGATAGAACTTTGTATAATTTGTTAAGCTATATTGTCAACTTGTTCACTTATATGTTCAATTTCTTCATCCATATATGTTCAACTCTATTGTCAATTTATTCACATCTATGGTCAATTGGTTCATTCATGTATTATAGCAACGGAACTTCGTATAATTTGTTCAACTCTATTGTCAATTTGTTCTTTATTGTCAATTTGTTCTTCCATATTTTATTGTGATCGAACTGTGTATAATTTGGTTAGGCACTAGGGAAGTATTTACACGATCAAAGTCTTTGGATGATGAGGATCCTACAAGAACAACCACCGCAGCAATGGCAATTATAGTCAACAGAAACCAATTGTGACGTAGCCTAGGGAAGAAGATGAGTAAGAGATTATTAAACCAAGAACTTCTCATGTCCAATTTGTATAATTCACTTCAGAAAATCATCCAAAACCATAACCGCATCAGCCAAAACTAGCTAACATCCCGAGAGCAAACATCTACAATCCAAAAGGTAGCAACTCAGTTTGCAGGCATTAAATGTCTCACAATGTGCACAGATCTCCCTCAAGAAGATCAAATTACATAACTCAACAGTTTCACAAAACACAAAATTCAGGAAATTGGACATCTTAAGGCTCCAAAGAAAAACGAATTGAAAGTAAGCCATCCATTCAAGCTCTGAAATTAAATTCCAGAATTAGCAAATTGAAAACCTAGGAATGCTACCTGAATTTTATTTTTTCTTTTCAAACACTTGCAACAAATCAAAAAGACACTCTCACACCCCCACTCACACGAACAGAAAATATGATCGATCAAGTGAATCCCCAATTCTTTTAACGATATGAAGCCTAACCTGAATATCAAAAATAAAGCAAGCAAAGAAGTCTCTTAAGATAATGAGAAGGCAGGTATGTTGTAGTAAAGATGTAATAACATGCCTAGTAGCATGTATAAATGTAAATTAGTAATCTTCCATACCGAATGAAAACCAAAAACAATGACATGCTTAAACATAGTAAGATTCAATGGAAGGTGGGAAATAAACAAGAGAAATCCAAAGCAACAAGCTTCAGTGATCAATTCTGGATGAATTGATCTCTCAAGAATGCTAAGACTGCCGTTTTTACTAGGGGTGTTCAACGGGTCGAGTCGCCCGCGACCCGCAACAACCCGACCCGCACATAGAGGGTTGAGTCGCGGGTCGATTTTTTTTAAGTTTGTGGGCCGCGGGTCGGGTCGGGTTAATCCCGCGGGTTTGCGGATCGACCCGCAACCCGTTATGTTTAAAAAGTATTTTTTTAATTGTTTTATTAGAATTTAAACTGTATTTTCAGCAAAAAATATATATTTTGGTACTAATATTTATTATTTTATTATTATTAAAATTTAGTTTTAAGAAAAAATATATCTTTTAGTAATTTTATCAGTATTAAAATATATATAATTTCTTGAAAAACTCACCGTATTTGGAGTCAATTTATAATTTAATTTCGTATTGCATAAAAAATACAAGTTTGACCAAGTCAAACGGGCCAACGGGTCGACCCGCAACCCGACCCGCAAACCCGCAGGAATGGGTCATGGGTTAGGTCACAGGTCGGGTCACGGGTCACTTCTTAAAATTTTTGCGGGTCGTGGGTCTGACCGCAACGTGCAATGCGGGCCGGGTCGACCCGACCCAACCTGATGTCTCTCAAATTGGTGGTGCTTTAGAGGTTATTTTCCCTTATCTTCTTTTCTTGTGTGTTTTGTCCCTTTTTAGTATAGTTCTCGTTTTTCTATGAGATTCGGAGACTATGCGATTTTTGTGTATTTTGTAGGTGTTTTTGGTGTGATTCGAGGATATTTTGAAGGAGATCCGAAGAAGGAGCAAGACACGAGTCAAGGAGCGGAAGAGCGGAGCAACCCATGAAGAGAAGCAAGAGAAGAGCCAAGAAGAAGAGGTGGCCAGAGGACAGGACCGAGTTCTAGGCAACATCGGGACCAAGACCGAGTGTTCAACCTCGGACCGACGTGCCAGCACATCGGGCCCGACATACCCCCGTGTCGGTCCAAGTCGGTCGGATGAGGATTGGGCTCCAAGGCAAACAAATGTGATCTACCACTTTTGCCCCTCTTCTATCTCGGGGATTCTTATCTTCTAATTAGAGAGAGGAAGACATGGAGGAAGGAACAACACTAATCACCTCTCAAAGGCTTTAGGGAGACTTGGAGAGCAAGGAGGAAGGAGAAGAGAGCGAGAAGGAGAGAAATCGGTGGAGGAGAAAGGAGATCTAGAGATTGTTAGTGACTTTAGCTTTGTTTTGCTTTGCTATTGTGGATATGAATTGGGATTTGTGGATTTCCTTTGTTTGATTAATGAGATTTAGTTTTGATTTGAGTTTGATAATTGATAATGCTTTGCTTTGTGCTTTGATTGCTTTTTACTCTAGCCATATGGAGTAGATCCCATCGATCTTAGGCTATCGGGGAAACCTCTAGCTAGGATGGGTTTGAAACCCCAGTTCCATAGCCTTGAGTGATTGTTCTAGGAACCCACTCTACATAGAGCTACAATTCCTTGTTATCAAGGGCTTGTGGTTGGCAAGAGTGAACGGAAGTGAGCAATTGCCCATCACGAGACCTTGCATCTAAAGGGAGGTCAAATTCCCTATGGGTCGATTGTAGAAGTGGCGAGAACGAGGCAAACAACCTCGATCCTACGAGGATCAACACTTATTGGCTGAATTGGGGTAGAAAAGTCCCAACTACTAGAGGAGGAACCCAAAAACTCGAGATCTATCTCTCCAGTTTAAGCTCGACTTACCCAGAATCATCGGGCCCGACTTAGCTAGTGTCGGTCCCGACTCCCTTCTCGTCGATCAACCTCGGGCCCGAAGTGACTTAGTGTCGGTCCCGAGCATTTCTCTTGTTTTCCTTTGTTTTAGCTTCTCTTTTCCATTTTTTCAAGTCTTTAGGTACACCAATCTACAGAATTCCTGAGCTTTCGACTCCCACCACGTGCTACTACGAGGTCGGGTTAAATTGCATACTTTGGACCCTCGTGATCCACACCGATCAGAATTTTGGCGCCGTTATCGGGGAATTCTAAATGTTTTGGGTACCAATTTATTGAGTCTTTGTGTTTTGGTAGTGATTTGGGTGAGGGAATAGCCCAAACCCCTTGTGTGTTTTTAATTGGTTTTGGTTTGTATCTTTGTTTTGTAGGTGTATGCAAGCTCGTTCCGCTCGAGGAACACCTGAGTTTGAGCTTGTGAGTGATCCGAAAAGCATTCTCAAAGAGGCCCGAAAGAAGAAAAGGATGGAGAACCAAGCACATCATGATGATGAGATGGCTCGAATGAGGGTCGAGATGGCTAGAATGCAACTTGAGGCGGATAACCGAAAGGCGGAAGTAAGGAGGGAACGCTCCTAAGCTCATTAGCTTTGCTCCTCCTTATAAACTCCTCCAAAACGTCCTCAAATGCGCCATTTTACCTACAAAACACAACAAACTCGCATAGTCTCCGAATCTCATAGAAAATCGGGAACTAAGCTAAAAAGGGACAAAACTAACAAAGAAAGGAATGAAAAACACATATTTAGGAGGGAAATTAACTACTAAAACACTACCAAAATGAGAGACATCAGAATACCCCATACTTAAACTTGCTTGTCCTCAAGCAATAACAATGTAAACAAGACCGAAGCACAATCTTCAAGTAAAGCCTCTTATGAAAAATCAAGTAAGCACAAGTGATAGACATGCTAGCAAGATTACGTCATCACACATGATCAAGTGTTCAAGGAATAAAGTCTAATACAATAAAGCCTCACTTTAGGTATGTGGAAATGTGTATCACTCATCATATGTTATGGCTTGAAAATGAACACTCATACTCAAGATTCATGCAAGTAAAGACTTTACCATTGAAGCTAATATCACCAATTCCTCCACCTAGAGATGCCTATTACAATGCACACAAAGAATATGAACTTGGCTCAATGGAGGTCCTCAAAGAGGTTCCATTCGGCCGGGTTGTAATGGGGTTTTTGGTGTTTCATAAGGGAAGGATTCGTTTGGCTATGTGCTGCTCACAAGGGGATTGAACTTTCTAGTCTCTCACTAACTTCACCAAATTCTTCCACTTTCAACTTCACTTACCCAAAAGACTTTGATTTTTTTCTTTTCTTTCAACCCACTGTTCACTAAACATTCCACTTCATCTTTGCACTACACTTTTTGTTGGATTTTTCACACTTTTTTTCCACTAGGATCGACTTGCACTATATGTCGGGCCCGATGTCCTTTAGAACTCGGTCGGAACCCCCTTTTTTTTTTACACTTAAGTACTTTGCTTTTCAATCCACTATTTTTTCCAACTTTTTTTCTTTCTATTTCTCAACAAAGATGCACTACCCACTTGGTTTTTAACTCCATTCTTTTGCCCTTCACCAAAGAGAATCTCAACTCTCCAAATACATTCCAAAACCTCTCACTAAAGTCCAATCCCATAAGGGTCAAGTCATATAGGCTAGGAATCATATTTTTGATGAGTTTCAAACAAAGGTCTAAGGCTAAAACGGGGCTACAAACAATGGTTTATCTTCAAGGTAGGATATGGAACATTTTGTGACTAAATGAAATAAAGTTCAAATCAATGTGACAAAGCATAGAACAAATCTCATATTGGTCTTGGAAAATAGATAAACACCTCAATAGCAAGTTTTACTTAGTATGCATGAGCTAATTACACATGAAAATGAAGGATATGCAATATGAACAAACATCCCTAAAATGGCCAAGAAAATCATCTCACGAGGTTCACTCTAGCTTAGTTGCATCAAAACTCATCCAAGAACTCATGTGCTCAATAAAAACATGCAAGATATCATATCACATTAAAAGCAACATCCATTTAGAGGCTAAACTATCCAAAAATATGCAAAGGACTTTACATGCTCACATCATCATTAGCCTTCATATGGACATCTAAGATGGGAATTCCTAGTCCAAAAACAAAATCTTTTTGACATTTTTTCACACAATTTTCGAATTTTTATGATTTTTTTTTTCTTCGAAAAATTTTCTCACACAAAACAAACTCATCCATACATGCCATTAAATTGAATCATCATCCATATGGACATCTAAGATGGGAATTCCTAGTCCAAAAACATCATGCCACTATCCAAAAGAAAGCATCCCTTAACAAATCAAAAACAAACACAAGACATCTACACATGAAACTATGAGCTACTAACCCACCACATACTTAAAATTTTGATGTTCTCATTAAAACAAAGAAATCAAAACTCAAAAGTAAAGAAGAAGAGTCAAGAAAGCACACAATTTCTTATTCTTGAATGGCATGTTGAGGCTTAGTTTGGAGGGTGTCCTCGGCGGCGTCCCCTTTGGAGTCGTGCTTACCTCTCTCGCTCGTACACATGGTCGTGGAAAGGATCTTGACTTAGCGGTTGAATTTGAGGTGCGGGGCGCATCCATTGATCTTCACGGGAAAAGAAGTTCCCGGTCATCCATTTATTGAAGCTCTCTTGAACGCTCCATCTTTGGTCCTCGACCGCTCTCAAGTCATCCACATCACGTCTATTGTAAGCAATGTTGCGGTTCACTTCTTCAAATTGAGCTTGGAAGTCTTCTTGTTGGTGGGAAAGTTGTTGTTGTTGAAGGTTGAGATGTTGTTGTTGAAGGTTGATTTGGTGTGCCTCTTGTAGCATGCTTGACTGTTGAAGTTGAAGGTGAGCCAATTGGTTGGCTAGGAAGTTCATATCCACCGATTGTTGAGGCTCGGGGAAGACCATTCCGGACCCGTACCATTGGGCATATCCTTCGTACCCTCCATAGTTTGGTTGCTCTTGCCTTCCTCCACTTCCCTCACCCCTCTCGAAATGGCTCGGAACCGGATCAGGCAAGTAAGTGTCGGACCGACGTTGGTAGACGTCGGGCCCGAGGTGGCTTGCATCTCGGTCCAAAAGTGTTGGGGCTTGATCGGGGAGCAAATGGCGATACCCATCATCTTCTTCATCTTGAGGTGGATCAACATCCATGGCCTCTCCCTTGCAAACTCAAATTGGTTGGGCTCTTCTTCTTCGGTGTCCGGAGAAGATTGAGGAGTAGTGAAACGAATGTGTTGTGCTCGTCTCCTACACTCAAGTGTCCCCTCCGGCTCTCCATAAGGATTCTCATTTCCCGCCCATACTTGGAACCAATTATAGTAACTTGTGAGGTCAAAGAGTCGAGGCCCCAAAGGGACTTGTACCTTGCCAAAGTTTGGGAAGGTATATCGGTGATGCCTAAGAGTATATGGAGGCGAGCTAACTTAGGAGACATGGAGCCGGTCGATATGAGTCTTACCATGGCCGATGGTTCATCAACAAAGGCCACCGGAATTCTAGATGACGTCCCGGTTCGAGTTGGAAGATATTTTGTGCCCGATGATTTCGTGATCTTAGACATGAAAGAGGATCCGATGGTGCCCATTATTCTTGGGAGGCCGTTTCTTGCTACGGCGGGTGCCAAGTTTGATGTGAGGAATGGGAAAGTCACTTTCGAGATTGGTGAAGAAAAAGTGGAGTTCCATTTGGACAAGGCTCTAAATGAACCGGATGCGTTGGCGATCTTGAAGTTGGAGGAAAATGCCAAGCGTAAGAGAGAAGAATTGGAGCCCACGAAAGAGGAAGAGACACCTTTGAGAAGTCAAGGCATGATCAACATTCATGAGCTAGAAAGGGAGTTGCACAATCCACTTGAGAACCATGAGGAAGATAGCCCGAGAAACCGTGAAGAGTATCCTTCTTCGTATCCTTTTGATGTGGGAGATTCTTACATTTGTCTAAGTGATTTGAAAGAGGATCAAGAGGTTAGTTTCATTTTCTTAAGTGACCTAAAGGAAGATTTGAGTTACAATGTTATTGAATCCCCTAGAAATTCTCTAGATGCTTTGGATGTTTGTGATGTAGGTAATGAAGAGCAAGTTGAGAAGATGCAAGAGATACCCACTTACACTTTGGAGGAGACGAATGATGGAGAATTTGGAGGCCACTCTTTCATCAAACACAAATGGTGGTACTTTGGTTACGAGGAGAATGGAGGTGCATATGACAAGGAGGATCAATTCACCGTGTTTCACCCTCCTTGAAGGGTAGAGGTTAGAAGTCAAGCTAGTGACTTAAAAGAAGCGCTTCTCGGGAGGCAACCCGGGTTTAGTAGATTCATTTTCGTAGTTTCTAGTTTGTTTTTCTTTGCTTTAGCATAGATTCTTCCTAATCTTTTCTCTAGCATGTGTTTTGTGGATATATATGTTATGTGAGCTTAATGATCATGTGTGGTATTTGTGGAAATGATGCAATGACTTGTGGGTAAGAATTGCTAAGCCGAGGGAATTTTAGGAACCAAAATCGAGTAGGACCGAGGTACCCAGTACCTCGGGACCGAGGTCCCAACGTCGATCCAAGTCAACCAATCATCTTGGTCTTGAATTTTGAGGGAAATTCCTATTTTACCCTTCTGACCTACCTTTTTCTTCTACCCCATTTAAGCCCCCTTTCCCATACCTAACACCCATCACCTCCATAACTACCTTCCCAAAATACCAATTCACTCTCAAAAACCCCAAATCGATCCCATCCCCCACCATACTCGAACCTCTAAGAAATCTCACCACAAAAACTCGATCCAACCCCTAGCATCCACAAACATCGATCCTCAAGCCAAAATCCTAACCAAAACTCCATAGATCTTCATCCCTCTTCTAGATCTAGAAGAGAAATTTGGATTCTAAGAGATTGTTTGCTAGAAGTCTTTGATTCTTCATATTTGGTATGTGAATCTCAATCTCTACTTGATTCTTTGTGAATTTCATGCTTTCATTGCTAGATTTGAGATGTGCCATGATTGAGTGAGCTTAGACCTTGAGCATCCATGGTGATTTGCTTGCATTGTGAAATTTGTGCTTAATTGTTGCTAAATCCCACTTAGAACTTCGATTGATGATGAGAAATGGTTGATTTTGGATTTTAGGAGCATGATAGAGTGTTTAATGGGTGTTTCGGAGTAGAAAGTCGGATTAGAGTCGGCCCGAGGTACCCATTGCCTCGGGACCGATGTTGAATGTCGGTCCAGAGACTTGGACCGAGGTTGAGAACCTCGGACCCGATGTCTTCTGAATGTCGGTCCTACTCTTTTCGAGTTTCTCTTGTGTGTACTTAGGGATTCATGAGCTTGAATGTTGGTTATAGCATGTTTATCATGATATGTCTTGTGACTTGACCATTGATATGTGACCCTTTGTTCATGCATGATTGAATTTTGTGGATTGAGTGTGTTAAGAATAAGTATGGGGTCATCTCTTTGCATGATGAGTTGTTTGTTGAGGAAGTATGTGCTCTTGTTGTGAATGTATGGATTTTATCTTGGAGTTCTTTGGTTTTTGATTGTGTGTAGGTACCATGACTACCCGAGCATCTTCTTCAAGGATGGAGAAAGCAACTAGGAAGTCCAAGAAGTCATCCAAGAGGATCCAAAGGATGGACGATGTGCGTTTTGAGGATGAGGACGTGGGTAGAGAGTATGAGCGTCTCATGGGTCTATCTCACCACACCCGGTGGTTAGATTGGGAGTCAATTCAAAAGATGTGCATGGATGAGGCTCTTACTCGGTGCTATTCCACCATTGGGCTAAATGTCTTGCTAAGGTGCAACAACACTCACTATCCCGCCTTGACGTCCGAGTTCATGGCGACTTTCAAGTGCACCTATGAAGGAGTCGAGAGTGAAGGCATGATTTCCTTCCAATTGGGCAACGAGTTGCAAGAGCTCTCTCTCCGGAATTTGGCGGTTTACCTTGGATTTCCTTTTCCGAGAGAAGAGGCCTATGTTGACAATGAGAAGGTTGACTATCTTTGGAAGTTTGTAGCCGGAAGAAGTGAGATGAGGAAGGGTGCATCAACAAATGAGATAGCAAACCCACTCTTCCGAGTTATGATCCGAGCTTTGGGTTGTTCTATCTTTGCTAGACATGAATTAAGCAAGCCGATGAAGGAAGAGGCCATGCTACTCTATGAGATGTTGTTTGAGAATGAGAAGCCAATGAACCTCACATGGGAATGGGTGAAGATGGTGAGAGACTTCCAAAGTTCTTCATGGATTTACTTTGGAGGCCATACTTCCAAAGTTCCAAAGTGATTTGGGTTGAGTCTCTAATCTACCTACACGCCGGCACCAAATGGCGTGGAGTTCATGGACCTCAAATATTTCAAGAAGTCCAACATCATTAAGGAGAAAGTTGTTCCCGGTTTCATCGACCGACTCATGCCCCACTCAAACTTTGGCAAGGTACAAGTCCCTTTGGGAGCTCGTCTCTTCGACCTCACATGCTATTACAATTGGTTTCAAGTATGGGCGGGAAATGTCAATCCTTTTGGAGAGCCGGAGGGGACACTTGAGGTTAGGAGACGAGCACAACACATTCGTTTCACTACTCCTCAAGCTTCCCCGAACACCGAAGAAGAAGAGCCCAACCAATATGAGTTCATGAGAAGAGATGACATGGAAGTGGATGTGCCTAGAGGTGAAGAAGAAGAGGAAGATGGTGGTTACCACAATTTGCTTACCGACCACGCCCCCACACTACTGGACCGAGGTGCATCACAAGTCGGGCCCGACATCCACCAACGTCGGTCCGACGCATACTTGCCCGATCCGGCCCCAAGCCAATTTGAGAGGGGTGAGGGAAGTGGAGCACATCAAGCACCACCAAGCTATGGAGGTTATGAGGGGTATGCCCAATGGTATGGACCCGGAATGGTGTTCCCCGTGCCAAACCAATCGGTGGACATGAACTTCTTGGCCAACCAATTGTCGCATCTCCAACTTCAACAATCCTCAATGCTTCAAGAGGCGCACCAACTCAATCTCCAACAACAACACCTCAACTTCCAACAACAACAATTTGCCCACCACCAAGAAGACTTCCAAGAGCAATTTGATGAGATGAACCACAACATGGCATACATGAGACGTGATATGGACGACTTAAGAGCGGTCGAACATCAAAGGTGGACCGTCCAAGAGAGTTTCAACGAGTGGATGTCCGGGAACTTCTCTTCCCGAGAAGATCAATGGATGCGTCTCGCCCCACAAATTCAACCGCCAAGTCAAGATCCTTTCCACGATCATGTGTACGAGCGTGAGCGGCAGGCAAGACTCCAACGAGGTCGACGTCGAGGACGTCCTTCCAACAACTAAGCCTCTACATGCCATGCAAGGAATAAGGAAAATTGTGAGCTTTCTCTACTCTTCTCTTTACTTTTAAGTTTGATCTCTTTTTATGAGGACATCAAAATTTTAAGTATGGGGTGGGTTAGAAGCTCATAGTTCCATGTTTGTTTTCATGTTTTGTCTTGTTTTAAGGGATGTTTCATTTTGGGTTAGTGGCATGAATGACGATGATGTGATGATTTGGTGATTGAATTTTAGTGGCATGAATGGATGAGTTTGTTTTGTGTTTGAGAAAATTTTTGCAAAAATCCATAAAAATTCGAAAATTGTGTTAAAAATGTCAAAAAGATTTGGTTTTGGACTAGGAATTCCCATCTTAGATGTCCATATGAAGGCTAATGATGATGTGAGCATGTAAAGTCCTTTGCATATTTTTGGATAGTTTAGCCTCAAAATGGATGTTGTTTTGATGTGATGTGATATCTTGCATGTTTTTATTGAGCACATGAGTTCTTAGATGAGTTTTGATGCAAATAAGCTAGAGTGAACCTTGTGAGATTATTTTTTGCCATTTTAGGGATGTTTGTTCATATTGCATATCCCTCATTTTCGTGTGTGAAATAGCTCAAGCATGCTAAGTAATACTTGTTATTGAGGTGTTTATCTATTTTCCAAGGCCAATATGAGATTTTTTCTATGCTTTGTCACATTGATTTGAACTTTATTTCATTTAGTCACAAAATATTCCATATCCTACCTTGAAGAGAAACCATTGTTTGTAGCCCCGTTTTACCCTTAGATCTTTGTTTGAAACTCCTCAAAAATATGATTCCTAGCCTATATGACTTGACCCTTATGGGATTGGACTTTAGTGAGAGGTTTGGAAGAATGTTTGGAGAGTTGAGATTCTCTTTGGTGAAGGGCGAAGAATGGAGTTATAAATCAAAGTGGGTAGTGCATCTTTAAAGAGTGAAAAGAAAGAAAGAAAAGTTGGAAAAGTAGTGGATTGAAAGCAAGTGCTTAAGTGAAGAAAATGGTTCGGACCGAGTTCAAAGTAACTTCGGGCCCGACTTAGTATGCAAGTCGATCCTAGTGGAAAAAAAGTGAAAAATCTAACAACAAAAAAAGTGTAGTGCAAAGATGAAGTGGACTGTTTAGTGAAGAAGTGGGTTGAAGAAAGAAAAGAAAAGAAGAAAATCAAAGTCTTTTGGATGAGTGAAGTTGAAAGAAGGAAAAATTTGGTGAGTTTGGTGAGAGACTAGAAAGTTCAATCCCCTTGTAAGCACCACAAGACCAAAGTGATTCCCACCTTGAGAAACACCAAAAGCCCCATTACAACCCGGCCGAATGGAACCTCTTTGAGGACCTCCATTGAGCCAAGTTCATATTCTTTGTGTGCATTGTAATAGGCATCTCTAGGTGGAGGAATTGGTGATATTAGCTTCAATAGTAAAGTCTTTACTTGCATGATATTGAGTATGAGTGTTCATTTTCAAGCCTAAACACATGATGAGTGATACACATTTCCACATACCTAAAGTGAGGCTTTTGTTGTATTAGAATTTTATTCCTTGAACACTTGATCATGTGTGATGATATAATCTTGCTAGCATATCTATCACTTGTTCTTACTTGATTTTTCATATGAGGCTTTACTTGAAGATTGTGCTTCAGTCTTGCTTACATGGTTATTGCTTGAGGACAAGCAAGTTTAAGTATGGGGTATTCTAATGTCTCTCATTTTGGAGGAGTTTTAGTAGTTAATTTCCCTTGTAAATATGTGTTTTTCATTCCTTTCTTTATTAGTTTCGTTCCTTCTTAGCTTAGTTCCCGGTTTTCTTTAAGAGTCGGAAACTATGCGAGTTTGCTTTGATTTGTAGGTAAAATGGCAAGAATGAGGATGTTTTGGAGGAGCTTGTGAAGGAGCCAAGTCAAGGAGCGGAAGAGCCAAGCCAAGAATGAAGAGGAACCGAAGGAAACCCAAGAAGAAGACAAGGATCGAGGCCAAGGACCGAGTATCACCACGTCGGGCCCGAGATCGAGCATCCAGAGAACAGGACCGACGTTCTCAACGTCAGGCCCGAGGTGCACCCGTGTCGATCCGAGTCGGCAATGGAGAGGATTGTTCCCCAAGGCATATTTTTAGCAACTTTCCACATTTGCCCCTTTCTAAATTGGGAATTCCTTGGTCCCCAATCTTAGGAGGTTATAAATAGAGGTGATTAGAGAGCATTAAGGAATGTTTGGATAGACCACAACCCAAATCACTCTCTAGAGACTCAAGGAAGACTTGGAGAGCAAGGAGAAGAAGGGAGGAGGAGAAGAGAGGAAATCGGTGGCCTAGGGAGGAAGAGTTGTGAGTTTTGTACTTTGTTTTGCTTTGATTTGGTAGAATTAAGACTTGAATCTTGTTGACACTTTGAGAATTGAATGCAATTTGGCTTTGAGTTGATGTTGATGATTGAGATTTGCTTGCTTTTCCATTTGATTGCTTGTTTCTCTTACTTGATGAAGTAGATTCCATAGTCTTGGGCTATGGGGGAATCCCCTAGCTAGGATTGGGTATGAACCCCCAATTCCATAGCCTTTGAGTGCTTGATCTATGAATCCTCTCTACACTAAGCTTCAATTCTCTTGTGAAAACAAGGGGCTTAGGGCTTGTGATTGGTAAGAGTAAGCGAGAGCAATCTCGGACCCAATCACCAGACCTAACATTGAAGGAGAGTGAAAACTCCCTAAGGTCGAAGTGTAGAGTGGAGGGATCGAAGGCTAGCAACCTCGATCTCATAAGAATCAACACTTGTTGGCTGAATTGGGGTGGAATTACCCAAGTCTAGTTAGGGAAGAAACCCAAAAACCCAAGACCGATCTACAAATTTTGACAAATCGAGTTACCCAGTCCTCGGGCCCGACTTTGACCCACGTCGGTCCCGGCCAAATCAACCTCGATCCACCCTCGGACCGAAGTGACCTGTGTCGGTCCGAGGTGATTTCTCTCATTTTCCTTTGTTTTGCCTTTCTTTTATTCCTTTTTAGTCTTTTTCGGGTACACTTGACGCACGAACTCCCGTGTGTTCGACACCCTACCTCTTTACTACAAGTGAGGTTCGGTTTTATAAATTTAAAATTGTGAGACCCTCCGATCCCGGACCGATCAGAGAGGGGATCGATTTGGGGGCTTTGGTGAAGGGGCTTGGTATTTTGGGAAGGTGGTTATGAAGGTGATGGGTGGTAGGTATGGGAAAGAAGGCTTTAAATGGGAAAGAGACAAAGTTAGGTCAGAGGGGTATAATGGGTATTTCCTCCAAATCAAGACCAATGTTGACCGGCCAAGTCGGACCGACGTTGCCCACGTCGGGCCCGAGGTACTGGGTACCTCGGTCCGGCTCAGTTTGGCTTCCTAAAATTCCCTCTCTTGGCAATTTGCTACCCACAAGTCTATTCATTATTTCCACCACTACCACACTTAATCATGAAGTTCACACAACACACAATTCCACAAAACACATGCTATAGAGAGATTAGAAGGAATCTAGACTAAAACAAGAAAAACAAACTAGAAACTACGAAAATGAACCTAATAAGCTCGGGTTGCCTCCCGAGGAGCGCTCTTTTTAAGTCACTAGCTTGACTTCTAACCTCTACCCTTCACGGAGAGTGAAAAATGGTGAATTGATCATTGTTGTCATGTCCATCCTCACGCCCCTCATAGCCATAAAACCACCACTTGTGATTGATGAAAGTGTGGCCTCCAACTTCTCCTTCACCTTTCCTTCCAAAGTGTAGGTTTGTATCTCTCGCACCTTCTTGACTTGATCTTCATTCCCTACATCACAAGTATCTAGAGAATTTCTAGGCGATTCAATGACAATATAGCTCAAATCTTCCTTCAAATCACTCAAACAAATGAAACAATCCTCTAGATCCTCTTTCAAGTCACTCAAACACATATAAGAGTCTCCCACATCAAAAGGATACGAAGAAGGATACTCTTCATGGTTTCTCGGGCTATCTCCACTTCTTAACTCCTCATGGTGCTCGATTGGATCTAGCAACTCTTTCTCTTGTTCTTGAACATAGATCATGTCATGATCTCTCAAAGGTGCTTCTTCCTCCTTTGTGGTTTCCACTTCCTCTCTCTTACGCTTGGCACTTTCCTCCAACTTTAAGATTGCCAAAGCATCCAATTCGTTAAGAGCTTTGTTGAAGTGAAACTCCACCTTATCCTCGCCAATCTCGAAAGTCACCTTTCCATTTCTTACATCAAATTTTGCACCCGCCGTGGCTAGAAACGGCCTTCCAAGAACAAGGGGCACCAACGGATCTTCTTTCATGTCGAGGATCACAAAATCGTCGGGGACAAAATACCTCCCAACTCGAACCGGGACGTCATCTAAGATTCCGGTGGCCTTTGTAGATGAGCCATCGGCCATAGTAAGACTCATGTCAACCGGTTCCATATCTCCGAGGTTAGCCCTTCTCCATATGCTCATGGGCATAACCGATATGCTCGCTCCTAAATCACAAAGAGCCTTGAAGTTTTGGGATCCAATCCCCACGGTAATGGCAAATCTTCCGGGATCACCTAGATTTTGAGGTAGCTCCAAGATCTTTACCTCATCTTGCATCTCCGCAATTGACCTCTTTTTGCTCAAAATTTCCTTCAAGAACTTTGCATAGGATGGCATCTCACTTAGAGCGTCGGTGAATGGTATGGTGATGTTCAAGCCTTACAAGAGCTTCAAGAACCTCTTAAACTTGCCCTCCACAACTTCCTTGGGCTTCTTCAATGGGTAAGGAAGAGTTGTGCCACCTTGATTCTTGGTTGAATCCACTTCCTTGGACCGGCCTTGACTTCTTTCAACATTTTTGGCCTGGACCGATGTGGGATTGACATCGGGACCGACTTCTGGAACCTCGGTCCAAGGGCAGGGCACATATGGGAACGTCGGGCCGACTACAGGGCATGTCGGGCCCGAGTTCCGCTCCACCTCGGTCTGGTTCAGGGGACTTCTTCCGTCTTCTAGATCGACATCTTGGCATGTCGGGCCCGAGTTACGGCAACTCGATCCGACCTTCTTCTCTTGTCCTTGGCATTTGTGGCTCGGGAAAACTCCGTCCACTCCTCAATCCTATGGCTCGAACTTCATTTTGTTGTTGTGGGGCACGGGGATTCTCCTCGGGTCGGCCCGGGAGTCTCCCTTCCTCTCTTGGAAGTTGATTCTCTATGTGAACAACTTGGTTGTCCATTTGTCTTCTCCATACACCAAATTCTTTGAATTGAGCACCCATATCATCAAATCTTCTCTCCATATTGGTGAATTGATTCTTCAAGTCTTGAGCCCACGGTGGTGTTTGCTCATAGAACCCCGGAGGTCGGTATGGCGGTGGTTGGGCCCTTGGCTCGTTTTGGTTGTAGTTGTTGTTGTAGCCATTGGCTTGCCCTTGGTACCACCTTCCATTCCCTCCATTGTTGAAGTTGGCTCTTCCTCCAAAGTTTCTTTGAACATATTGTGCCTCCTCGATTTGCTCGGCCAAGCGAACTTGGCGTTCATTGGGACACTCTTGAGCTCCATGCTTCAAAGAACCACATTCTTCACATGCTCTCATGGTTTGTTGAGTATGACTCATCTTCCTCCTCATCTTGTTCAACTCATCCTCAAGGAATTGGATCCTCACATCTTTATCCACCTCTTCATTCTTTGGATCGTAGAGCCTCTTTGCACCTTCTCCCTGGACTCTTGCCTCCTTGTTGACTTGACTCACTCCGTACATGGCTTCGTAATCAAAAAGCTTGCCTAGCAACTCCCATACTTGCTCCGGTGGCAAATCAATGAACCCACAATCGGTGTGAAGGTTCAACTTGTCCTTGGTGGCGGGGTTGATTCCTTGGAAGAATATGTCTTGAAGGACATAAGGTTGTTTCCCATGCGTCGGACATTGCCTCAACATTTCCTTGAACCGATCCCAAGCCTCAAAGAGTGGCTCGTGGACTCCTTGTTGAAAGCTCGCTGTCTTCCTTCTAAGCTCCGTTGTCTTGGTTGGTGGAAAGAACTTCATCAAAAAGGCTTCGTTTAGAGACCTCCATGATGTGATGGATCGAGGTGCTTGGCTCTCCAACCAATGCAATGCCTTGCTTGCCAACGACCACTTAAAGGCCTTGAGTAGCACGTACTCAAGTGTCTCCTCATCCGTCGAGATGGTCTCACATAGATCCTTGAATTGCTTCACATGCTCGATCGGGCACTCATTCGGTCTCCCTTGAAATTGGTCCCTCTTGATGAGTGAGATGAATTGAGTCTTGATCTCAAAGTTCTTTGACTCCTCTGGCAAGACAATGGCCTGTTCCGACACCTTCAACTCCGGATGCATGTATTGTCTTGCATTCCGGGGTTGGGTGTTGATTTGAGCCTCCAATCTCATCCTTTGCTCATGCTCTCTCCTAGCTTCGGCATCTCGGTTTGCTATCTCAAGTTGCATTCGAGCCATGTCGGCCCTCATCCTATCAACCTCCTCATCACGTAGTGCTTGGTTCTCCATTCTCTTCCTCTTTCGAGCTTGTTTGATAATGCTCTCCGGATCACACACAAAATCGAACTCAAGTGTTCCTCAGACGGAACGAGCTCGCATACACCTATAACCAAAGACACAAACAAAAACGAATCAAAACAAACAAGGGGTTCGGGCTAATCCCTCACCCAAATCACTACAAATTCAAAGACTCAACAAAAGATGGTACCTCAAACGAGTAGAACTCCCCGGCAACGGCGCCAAAATTCTGATGGGGGTCGTCCGGATCGGATGATATCAGAATTTAAATTTATAAACCGAACCCCAATTGTAGTACAAGGGTAGGGTGTCGAACACACGGGAGTTCGTGCGTTGAGTGTACCGAAAAGACTCAAAAAGGGAAAAGAAAGGCAAAAACAAGGAAAATCAAAGAGATCAACTCGGGACCAACTTATGTCACTTCGGCCCGAGGTGGATCGAGCAGAGTTTGCACGGGACCGACACTGGGAACGTTGGGCCCGAGGTACTGGGGAACTCGAACTAGGCAAAAATAGTAGATCGGTCTTGGGTTTTTGGGTTCCTTCCCTAACTAGACATGGGTGATTTCACCCCAATTCAGCCAATAAGTGTTGATCCTCATGAGATTGAGGTTGTTAGCCTTCGATCCCTCCACTCTACACATCGACCATGGGAGGCTCCCGCTCCCCCTTCGATGCAAGGTCAAGTGTTGGGTTTGAGATGCTTCCGCTCACTCTTACCAATCACAAGCCCTTGATCCTTTGTTTCCACTAAAGGATTGAAGCTCATGTAGAGAGGATTCCTAGATCAAGCACTCAAGGCTATGGAATTGGGAGTTCACACCAATCCTAGCTAGGGGTTTCCCCCATAGCCCAAGACTATGGAATCTACTCCATGAAGTAAGAATAAAAAGCAATCAATAGACAAAACAAGCAAATCTCAATCATCAAACTCAAATCAAGGCAAAATTGCATTCAAATCAAAAGGGTTCACAAGATCCAAGTCTCCAATTCACTAAACAAAAGCAAAACAAGTTCAAACTCACTAACTCTCTCTAGCTCTCCACCGATTTCCTCTTCTCTTCTCCTCCTTCTTTCTCCTCCTTGCTCTCCAAGTCTTCCTTGAGCCTTTGAGAGTGATTAGATGTGGATGTGTGTTAAGCTCCTCTAAGCTCCCTCTAATTATCCTACTCTCTTGATTGGGGACCAAGGAATTCCAAAATTAGAAGAAGGGCAAGGTAGATCACAATAATGTGCCTTGGAGCCCAATCCTAATCTTGCCGACTTGGACTGACACGGGTAGACCTCGGGCCCGACGTTGGGAACGTCGGTCCGAGCCTCTGAAACGCTTAACTCGGGCCCGACTCCTTGGTACATCGATCTAGGGCCTCAATCCTCTTCTTTTCTTGGTTTTCCTTGAGCTCCTCTTTGTTCCTTGCATGACTCTTCCGCTCCTTAGCTCCTTAGCTTTGCTCCTCCTTAAAAACTCCTCCAAAACGTCCTCAAATGCGCCATTTTACCTACAAAACACATCAAACTCGCATAGTCTCCGAATCTCATAGAAAATCGGGAACTAAGCTAAAAAGGGACAAAACTAACAAAGAAAGGAATGAAAAACACATATTTACGAGGGAAATTAACTACTAAAACACCACCAAAATGAGAGACATCACCCCACATCATCAAAATGAAGTTCGTGCTATTGGATTGAGGAGTGGTCGAAACCTACCCGAGCCACATGTGCCCAAGCCAAGAGAAGAGAACCGGACCGACATGCCAGGTGAGTCGGGTACGAGGTTCCATGATATCGATCCAGCAACCAGAGCAACTCCCCTGTCCAGGACCGAGGTGGAAAGGGAGTCGGGCCCGACTTGCCCAGATGTCGGCCCGACTACTCCGCCAGTGCTCTGCCCCTAGACCGAGGAGCACGACATCGGGCCCGACGTGGTGCCCAAGTCGATCTAGCCAGAGGAGTGTGTGCAGGAGTCGAACCAGTTCAAGGAGGTTGATCCAAGCAAGATTCAAGGTGTTACAACTCTTCCTTACCCTTCGAAGAAGCCGAAAGATGTTGATGAGAGCAAGTTCAAACGATTCCTCAAGCTTTTGCAAGGTTTGAACATCACTATCCCATTCACCTATGCTTTGAACGAGATGCCATCCTATGCTAAGTTTTTGAGGGAAATCTTGAGTAAAAAGAGGTCTATAGATGAGATGCAAGATGAGGTGAAGATTTTGGAGCTACCTCAAAATTTGGGAGATCCGGGAAGGTTTGCTATCACCGTTGGAGTAGAATCTCAAAGTTTTCAAGCCCTATGTGACCTCGGAGCAAGTACAAGTGTCATACCTTATTCAATATGGAAGTCCACCGCCATGGGACTCATAGCTTCGGTTAATATGAGATTGACGATAGCCGATGAGACTTCTATTGAGCCAATTGGGGTTGTGGAAGACTGCCAGGTGTGCATCGAAGGTCACTTTGTTCCTACGGACTTTGTTGTGGTAGACATGATAGAGGTTCCGGGCGAACCAATCATACTAGGGAGACCTTTCCTTGCTACGGTGGGTGCCATTATTGACGTCAAGAAGGGTCATTTGTCTCTTGAGATTGGAGGAGTGGAACTCGAGTTTTCCTTTAGGCCAACTTCGAGAGAAGCTTTACATAGAGAAGCTAAGATGATCCAAGCTTCACCAAAAGGATTGCAATGGGAAGCCATTTCAAATAAGCCAAGGGCGAGGAAGCTAGAGTTGAAAACTATCCCACCACCTTACGGAAGTTGAAGTGAAGCACGAAATTCTAGCCATCAACATGACGGAGCATGAGCACTTGGAGGATGGAATGTCCTACTTGGAGGTATTCAAAGCCGAAAAGGAGGAAGTTCAAGCCCCACTGGAACCATCTCATGAGCTCAAGGAGCTTCCAAAAGATTTGAGGTACGCATTTCTTGGTCCCAACTCTTCATTACCCGTGATCATAAATGCTAACCTGAATAATGAGGAAGAGTCTAAATTGTTAGAGGTCCTAAGGAAGCATAGAGAAGCTTTAGGGTATTCATTAGAGGAGTTAAAAGGAATTTCACCCTCAATTTGCATGCATAGGATTTACATGGAGGACAACCGTAAACCCACTATTGAACCACAAAGAAGATTAAATCCTAACATGAAAGAAGTGGTAAAAAGTGAGATACTTAGGATGTTGGATGTGGGAATCATCTTTCCAATTTCCGATAGTAAGTATGTGATTCCCATGCATATAGTTCCTAAGAAGAGAGGACTCACCGTTGTGCAAAATGAGAAGGGAGAATTGATCCCAACTAGAACCACTACAAAATGGCGCATGTGCATTGATTATCGTAAGTTAAATAGTGGTACCCGTAAAGATCATTTCCCCCTCCCCTTTATAGATCAAGTTCTTGTAAGACTAGCACAACTTGAATACTTTTGTTATCTTGACGGGTATAGCGGGTTTTGGCAAATACCTATTCATCCCGATGATCAAGAGAAGACGGCCTTTACATGCCCCTATGGAACATTTGCCTATAGACGCATGCCTTTTGGTTTGTGTAATGCCCCGACAACGTTTCAAAGGTGCATGATGTCTATCTTCTCCAACATGGTTGAGGATATAATGGAGGTATTCATGGATGATTTCTCCGTTTATGGTTCCTCTTTTGATGCTTGTTCAGCAAACTTGGATAGGGTCTTAGCTAGATGTTAGGAAACTAACTTGGTGCTTAATTGGTAAAAGTGTAATTTCATGGTTAATGAGGGAATAGTTCTAGGACATCTCATCTCTAGTAGGGGAATAGAAGTTGATAAGGCCAAGGTTGAAATAATTGAGAAACTTCTCCCACCTTCTTGTGTGCGTGATGTTAGGAGTTTCCTAGGTCATGCGGGTTTTTATAGACGATTCATCACGGATTTTTCTAAAATTGCAAAACCATTGTTTAACCTCTTGATGAAGGATGTTCCCTTTAAAATTTCCACGGATTGCATGAGTTCTTTTTGTAGGTTGAGAGATGCCTTAGTTTCGGCTCCAATAATGGCGGCACCCGATTGGAATCTTCCATTCGAAGTAATGTGTGATGCAAGTGACTTCTCCGTGGGAGCCGTCCTTGGGCAAAGGAAGGATGGAAAGTTGCATGCTATCTACTACGCAAGAAAAAATTTGGATGAAACTCAATGCAAGTACACGACAACGGAGAAAGAATTTATTACGGTGGTGTTTGCATTTGAGAAGTTCCGTTCATATCTTGTGGGGTCGAAAGTCGTAGTTGATAGACACATATTAGGTAGTGTTTTAGGGCATGTTTAGTTAGGATTTTCATGGTTTTTGGTTTAGTTTTAGTTAGTTTTACTAGTTTTGTAGTTTGTTAGAATGATTCGGATATCTACATTTTGTTGTGGTTTTTTTATAGTAGATGTGAAGACAACGAGTGTAGAGGAGGTGAAGCCGAAGCATTGGAGGAGGCAAGAAGAGAGTCAAGCTATGAGATTAGCCCAAGAGGTGATGGGAAAAGCACAGTTGAGTCCGGGTTATGTATTGGAGTTGTTGTTTCGACACCTCTTGCTTGCAAGGGATGGATCAGGAGCTATGGTGATCGGATTGAGCTGATTTTGCTGTCATTGGAAAGCTAACTCGAAGAGCTACAATTCATCTTTTTACTCCGAGTCCAAATTCCAACTCGAAGTGTGTAACGGCCTCTGAAGTGTCACCTATCGACCAATGCGCGAAACGCGGGCAGGTGCTATAGAAACGCGGCCGCGTCTCGTGAGTTCATCCCGCGTTTCGTGACCTGACTCTCTGCAGTGAAAGTGCGGGCAAGGCATCGAAAACTCGACCGCGTTTCGGGGTTCCATCCCGAGCTTTGGCCCGTGTCTGCGAGATAGCCGAGATTTATTACGAGATCTTTTTGGGCCTTTTGGGTTATCTTTTTAGATATATTTTTGGGAACCTTAGAGATATATAAATGAGAAAGAGTCATGTCGGAAGGATTGTTGTGGTGAGAAATAGGAATGAATTTCCTCCGTTTGATCATACCGATCCCACGGTTGATATCACGCGTCTCCCTTCCAAAAAAACAAAGCTACTAAATAATAAAAAAAAAACCCGTCTTCTTCGGAAGTCCCAAATCTTTCAGCCTCCCTCTCAAACAAACTCGATCATTCCAAATCCTCCCGCTCCGCTCGCCGACGGCCCATCCTCCGGCCGCGATTTCCGACAACGCCGCCGCCTCTCTCGGCAAATCCGCCTCTCATTGACGTTGTCCACTTGAAGGACTCCGTCGAAACCGCCGTCATCCTCCAATCGCTCGCCGTCTTCGTTCTCGTCTTCGGTCGGATCTGGCGGAGGGCGTGGATCTCGGATCCGGTGAAGCCGAACACTCAGATCCGCCTGTCGCTTCGCCACCAACCTCCGGATCTCCGTCGTCGCTTCGCCACCGGCCAGATCTACCACCTCCCGAGCGGACCGATCTCCCGAGCGGCGGCGCAGCCGAAGTAGGAATCCTGATCTCTCGCCTCGAGGAGCCACCGGTGGTGGACGAGTTTCTCGGCGCCAATCCGTGGAGGACGAGTAGAACAAATACTCAACCCCAACCAGTCCGTGGAGGACGAGTTTCTCGGCGCCAGGCTCCGGTGGATCCACCAGGTGGTGGAGGAAGGCAGGGAGAAAAGAGCGTTCGTCGAGATCCGAAAGCGAGACGAGGATCCTCCAACCGTTCCTCCAACACATCCAAAGGAACAGCTCGACGAGTTTCTTCAGATCTGGATTCGAATTCGTCGAGAGGAATTCGTCCTGACCGGATCGATGCCAAAATCGTTCGCCGAGAACCGATATTCAAATGCCTTGATGAGGAGGTTACAGAGAAGAAAGGATTGAAGCTCCATCCATGGCGGAGAAGCACTTTAAATACGTTATCGTTGGTGGTGGCGTTGTAGCTGTGAGTTCGATCTCTTTTATTCCTTTTCTTTCCTTTCTTACATCGAAATCATGACGGACTCAGATTATACAATTTTTTGAAACTTCTTCCGGTTTGAATTCCAGTCTCATGTTGATTCTGCAATTTTACGTGATACTTGTGTGTAGTTGTGCAATTCGACGGAATGTACTCACTACGGTTTAAGTTTATATTTGGTTTGATACTGCGAAAATTAGATCTTGCAATTGTTGGGTGTTGCTAATTATCGGTATTTGTCGAGCAGATTTGTACAAAAAAAATGTCGAATTGAAATGACAATGATTGTGATGTGATGATGTCTTTGTGGATATTACTTAGATGCGTTAGCAGATTGTAGGTGATTGGTTCAGTTCCTAGAATTTGCATTTGTTTGTTTGGTTACACATACAGGAGAGCTATGACAAACTTTCTTGTACATTATTGGTAGTGTTGCTATGGATGGATCTTCCAAGAGGTTTATGCTTCATGTGTTGCTCATGTTTGTTTTGATCAACAAATTTATTTAGTGATATATGTTGTTACAGTTTTAAGCATCTTGAGTCCGAAATGAGTGTATGGTCAGATGAGATTGCATTTCTATGACTGAGATATGAGATATGACTGATATCTAATTTAGGTTGAATTTTTATTAGTTTTTTCGGTGACAGACTTTTTTATTAGTTTTTTTCTTGTACATTATTGGTAGTGTTGCTATAACAAACTTTTTTGTTATGATCAAATTGACCATAGAGTTGTACGAATTTGACCATTGAGTTGCACAAATTTGACCATTAAGTTGCACAAATTTAACCATTAAGCTGCACAAATTGGACCATTGAGTTGCACAAACTGGACCATTGAGTTGCACAAATTTGACCATTGAGTTGCACAAATATTGATGAACAAATTGACCATAGAATTCAACACATTGGCAATAGAGTTGAACAAATATGAATGAACAAATTGACCATTGAGTTACACAAACTTGACCTTTGAGTTGCAAAAATTTGACCATTGAGTTGTACAAATATTGATGAACAATTTGACCATGGAATTCAACACATTGGCAATAGAGTTGAACAAATTGACCATTGAGTTGCACAAACCTGACCATTGAGTTGCATAAATTTGACCATTGAGTTGTACACATATTGATGAACAAATTGACCATAGAATTCAACACATTGGCAATAGAGTTGAACAAATATGAATGAACAAATTGACTATTGAGTTGCACAAACTTGACGATTGAGTTGCACAAATTTGACTATTGAGTTGCACAAATATTGATGAACAAATTGATCATAGAATTCAACACATTGACAATAGAGTTGAACAAATATGAAAGAACAAATTGACCACTGAGTTGCACAAACTTGACCATTGAGTTGCACAAATTTGACCATTGAGTTGCACAAATATTGATGAACAAATTGATCATAGAATTCAACACATTGGCAATAGAGTTGAACAAATATGAATGAACAAATTGACCATTGAGTTGCACAAATGTGACCATTGCGTTGCACAAACGTGACCATTGAGTTGCACAAATATTGATGAACAAATTGACCATAGAGTTGAACAAATTGGCAATAGAGTTGCACAAATTGGCAAAACGAAACAAACTATACGAACTTCGACTGCTATAAAATATGACATGAATGCAAAATTGATCATAGAGTTGCACAAATAAGCAATAGAGTTGCACAAATATGGCTGCACACATCGGCCATAGAGTTGCACAAATCGGCCATAGAGTTGCACAAATACGGTTGCACAAATTGGCCATAGAGTTGCACAAAGTCTGGACGCCCGTGCCGTTTTCCGAAAAATACGTCCGTGCCGTTTTTTTCCCTCTTTTTTCTTGAGCCCTTGATCTCTCATCATCAAATGGCTATGATTCATTCTTATTTCCTACCATAATAATCATTCCTACCGGATCCGGACCCTATAAAAATAGCTTTTGTTTTCTAGGTTTGATTATCTTTTTGAATCTTTGACATTGGTTATTGGAGACTTGGAGAAGAAGAAACCCTTTGGGAAAATTTATAAGCTTTTCCATGTCTTTGAGTAGCTAAATTTCTTTTGCTTAGCTAGTTAATTGAAGTTGTGAATTAAGTATTATTGTGAGATTGAATTGTTCTTAATTTCACTTGGCTAGATTGTTTTCTCTGTGCTTAATTGATTAATTTCAGCCTAGGGTTTTATTAGCTTGATCACCTAATATGATTTCTAGGATGAATTACAACTAGATCTTTCTAATTACCGGTTGGTGTTAATTAGATCAAAAGTAGAACCTTTAATCAATCTAGGACTGGTAGGACTAATTGGTTAGAGAAGAGAATTCAATTGCATGTTATTTGGATGTCTTGTTGCTCTGAATACATGTTTCTATTGATTCTTGAATCTTAATGATGTTGTTAAGTTGAATCTAGGAGGTCTCTTAGGTTATTTGATAATTAGGGTTGTTAGTACCGGTCGGGCTAATAGCTAGAATTGAAGTAGGATTAATAATGCCATGAAGTTGGGTTATTAGCATTCCGCAATAGAGTAGTCAATGTAAAGAGATAATTTTGATAATCAATGATCAATAATCAAGTTCACAATGGATGTTAACTGGTTAAGCATACTTCTCCCATATTTTACATCTCATCTTTGTTTTGCATTCATTAGTTAGTTTAGTTCTTAGATTCATATTCAAAAACCCCCCTTCTCTAACTCTGAGTAATACAACAATAAACACTGAAAACCTGAGTCTTTGTGGGATCGACCCTTACTTCCCTACTACATTCCTAGTAGGTAGTTTGGTTTATTTTGATAACCGTATTAGGGCGACTACAATACCGTTATCAAATTGGCGCCGTTGCCGGGGACTCGGCTGTTTTCTTGTGTTTATTGTTTTGTTACTATTGTGTGGACCTAGCTTACGGTCCACACTTGTGCTACTAATCTATGGCTTTTTTCGAATGTAAATAGTTTCAAGATGAGCAATTTCATTGGTACTTCGTTAGATTCCAAGATTATATGGATGGACTTGGTGGTCAGGGACTTCATATTGATATTGGAAGCATTTGCATGGGCATTATTGAGGGTATGAATCATGAAACTCTTGAGTTGGCCGAATACATGAGCAATGGACGAATTCTATGTATGGAACCTATGGAGTGTTGGGATTTTCTTTGTTATATGGGCCGTCAGTGTTTGTTGGTCGGATCTTCTTCATCAATACTCCAACCGGATGAGGCTCCTGACATTTCAAGAGCCCCTGAATTAGATACTCAAATGCATGTGGAGGAGCAATTCCCTACACATGAGTTGGGTAAAGATGGTGACTTTGATGTTCCATGTGATGCTACTCATCTCGAGGAGACCATAGATGACCCTTGTGGAGTCTATATTGCTAAAGAAGAGGCCACCAAACTCAATGAGCCGATTGCATTCCTTCCTATTGCTTATTCATCCGAAGAACCGAGTTTGCAACATAATGAAAGTTCTAGGGATTTCTATGAGTTCATCTTGATTAAAAGTGGTATTTCTGGTAAGAGCTTTGATTCATTTCATACATATATTGAAAAGTCACCACTTGATTCGCATTGGTTCGAGGATATGCCATCTTATGAAAATGGGGCTCATAGGTTTGATAAGTTGAAACGGTGTTTGACTGACATGTTATTTAAACTCAACTTATTCTTGTGTTATTTATGTTTCTCTAAGATGAGTTCACAGAGTTTTGACAGGTTATTAAGGGCAGTGACAGTGTCTGATCCAATGAAATTGTGCTTTCGTCAAGCTAATGACTTTAACCAAGCGCTTCTTGGGAGGCAACCCAAGTGATTAGGATAGTTGTTTTGATTCTTAGTATTAGCTTAGCGTAGTTGTGTTTTTGTTTGTTTTTGTTTTGGTTTTGTTTCTAGTTAGCCCGGCGCACAGGTCTCATAACTCGGGTTGCAGCATGACATAGCTCAACCGCCGAGTGCTTCCCAACACCACCTCAGGATCCGGATCAGTAGATGACTTGGTTAGTGTTTCTTTTCTCTTTACTATTACTTTACATTGAGGACAATGTAAAATTTAAGCATGGGGGAAGGGATTTCTTGCTTAGTCTTAGATTGCATTCATATAGTTGCATTTGCATGTTTAATTTCTTGTTTTGCATTGATTAAAATTTTGAAAAAATACAAAAAAAAATTGAAAAATTATAAAATCACAAAAATATTGCATTCTAGGATTCAATTTCCCTACTTGACCATTTGTCTCTCTAAGTTAAGAGTATTATCTAACCCATGACTTGCTTGTTTGGTTGAAGTTTCCTTGGATTGAAGCACGATTCTTAAGTTATTAATCTTGATTATAGGATTGAGCATGCATAAGAAGTTGAAATTTTGAATTGTTTATGAAATTCTAGACATACCTTATGAGATTATTTTGGGCCTTTTGGGTTATCTTTTTAGATATATTTTTGGGAACCTTAGAGATATATAAATAGCTTTTGTTTTCTAGGTTTGATTATCTTTTTGAATCTTTGACATTGGTTATTGGAGACTTGGAGAATAAGAAACCCTTTGGGAAACTTTGTAAGCTTTTCCATGTCTTTGAGTAGCTAAATTTTTTTTGCTTAATTAGTTAATTGAAGTTGTGAATTAAGTATTATTGTGAGATTTGATTGTTCTTAATTTCTCTTGGCTAGATTGTTTTCTCTGTGCTTAATTGATTAATTTAAGCCTAGGGTTTTATTAGCTTGATCACCTAATATGATTTCTAGGATGAATTACAACTAGATCTTTCTAATTACCGGTTGGTGTTAATTAGATCAAAACTAGAACATTTAATCAATCTAGGACTGGTAGGACTAATTGGTTAGAGAAGAGAATTCAATTGCATGTTATTTGGATGCCTTGTTGCTCTGAATACATGTTTCTATTGATGCTTGAATCTTAATGCTGTTGTCAGGTTGAATATAGGAGGTCAATTAGGTTATTTGATAATTAGGGTTGTTAGTACCGGTCGGGCTAATAGCTAGAATTGAAGTAGGATTAATAATGCCATGAAGTTGGGTTATTAGCATTCCGCAATAGAATAGTCAAGGTAAAGAGAGAATTTTGATAATCAATGATCAATAATCAAGTTCACAATGGATGTTAACTGGTTAAGCATACTTCTCCCATATTTTACATCTCATCTTTGTTTTGCATTCATTAGTTAGTTTAGTTCTTAGATTCATATTCAAAACCCCCCTTCTCTAACTCTGAGTAATACAACAATAAACACTAAAAACCTGAGTCTCTGTGGGATCGACTCTTACTTCCCTACTACATTCATAGTAGGTAGTTTGGTTTATTTTAATAACGGTATTAGGGCGACTAAAATACCGTTATTAGTAGTCTACACGGACCATGCGGCGATCAAGTACCTAATGAAAGAGAAAGATGCAAAACCAAGGCTTCTAAGGTGGATGCTTCTTCTCCAAGAGTTTGACCATGAGATCAAGGATAAGACCGGCATGGAAAATGTGGTGGCCGATCATCTATCTTGGTTGCCTATTGAGTACATGTTGGAGATGGAGGATGGTGTGACAATAGATGATTCAAGGGCGGACGAAGGTCTCATGAGTAAAAAGAAGGAAAACAAGGGTGGATCGACAAAGAAAGTGTGTTGGGTCCGAGGTACGCCAAGTCGGGCCAAAGGCAGGGCAAGCTCTAGCAAGTCGGGAACGACGTCAGTGGAGTCGGGCTCGAAGGATTTGTGCATCTGCGAAGCTCGATCGATGTTCAACAATGTCGGGTTGGGCACTTTACAAAGTCGGTCCACGGAAACAAGTAAGATTCCTAACTCGGTTTCCTTTCCTTCTCGTTCTCTATTGATGAATTCTTTCTCTCCCACTTGCCTTCTGTCTATTGGTGCCGTAAAACGAGGAGTTTCTCCTTAGTTTGCGGATTTTGCTAACTTTGCCGTAGGGGGAGTGATCCCACCAAATTTGTCTTATTCGGCTAGGAAGAAATTCTTGCATGATGCTAGACAATATTATTGGGATGATCCATACCTCTACGAGGAAGTGATCGAATCTATAGACGGTGTGTGCCGAGTGAGGAAATCGAGAGCATCATTCATCATTGCCATTCCTTGCCCACGGGGGGCCATGCCAAAAGTTCCAAAACCACTTCAAAGATTCTCCAATGTGGTTACTATTGGCCAACCATATTTAAGGATGTGCATGACTATGTGAAGAAATGTGAGGAGTGCCAAAGAGAAGGGAACTTATCAAGAAGGAATGAGACCCCTCAAGTCAGAATACTCGAGGTTGAGTTGTTTGATGTTTAGGGGATTGACTTCATGGGACCATTTCCCACATCGGGGCCTTACAAGTACATCTTAGTGGCCGTGGATTATGTCTTAAAGTGGGTGGAAGCCATACCAACAAGGACCAATGATGCTAGGGTGGTGATAAAATTCTTAAAGAGTAACATTTTTGCAAGGTTCGGTGTGCCTAGAGTTCTCATTAGTGATGGTGGTCCTCATTTCATTGAAAGATGCTTCGAGAATGTCTTGATCAAGTATGGGGTGTCTCACTGAGTTGCCACACCTTATCATCCTCAAACGAGTGGGTTAGTTGAGGTGTCCAACCGTCAAATCAAGGCTATATAGGAGAAGACCGTATCTCGATCAAGGAAAGATTGGGCATCTAAACTTGATGATGCACTTTGGGCCTATAGAACCGCTTACAAGACACCCTTGGGGACTACTCCTTTCAATTTAGTTTATGGCAAGGCATGCCACCTTCCGGTTGAGCTAGAGCACAAAGCCAAGTGGGCTCTCAAGGAGATGAATCGGGATGTCAATTTGGTCAGTGAAAAGAGATTTCTAGATCTTCATGAGTTGGGTGAATTGAGGTTGAAGGCCTATGAGAACTCTAAGTTGTATAAGGAGAAGACCAAGAAGTGACATGATAGGAAATTGGTCCCAAAGACCTATCAAGTGGGTGATAAGGTTCTCCTTTTCGATGCAAGACTTAGATTCTTTCCCAAAAAGCTAAGGACAAGGTGGAGTGGACCATTTGTGGTTCACCGAATTCACACTCAAGGTGCGGTAGATGTGGTTGATGAGCAAGGACTAGTCTTTCAAGTGAATGGTCATCGTTTGAAGAAGTTCTATGACAAAGTCGATCCAAGTGAAGAAGTTAGAGCCTCTTGGGCTCTCCTATTCGCGGACTAAATCTAGACATGCCATTGAAGAATAAGAAAATGTGAGCTTTTCTAACCTTTCTCTCTTATTTTGAGTTTTGGTTTCCTTGTTTGATGGGGACATCAAAATTCTAAGTATGGGTTGGGGGTAATTGCTCATAGTTTCATGTGTTTGCTTGTTTGTTTTGAAGATGTTTGTTTCAAGTTTGTGTTTGGAATGTTTGCTTTTGGATAGTGGTTTGATGATGAATCGACATGAAAGATTGAGTATGATTTGGTTTGAATGGATGAGTTTTTGTTTTTGTTTAAGAAATTTTTTTGCAAAAATTTGTAAAAATTTGTAAAATTTCGTGTGAAAATAACAAAAAGATTTTGTTTTGGACCAAGGAATCCCCATTTTAGATGTCCAAATGAAGGTTAATGATAATGTGAGCATGTAAATTCCTTTGCATATTTTTGGATGTTTAGCCTCTTGAATGATGTTGTTTTTAATGTGATCATGATATCTTGCTTGTTTTTATTGAGCACATGAGTTCTAGGATGAGTTCGAATGCAGCTAAGTATGTGTGACCCTTGTGAGATTGATTTTTTTCCATTTTAGGGATGCTTGTTCATATTTGCATATCCCTTATGTTTCTTGTGTGATTACCTCATGCATGCTTAGTAAAACTTGCTATTGCATTGTTTATCTATTTTCCAAGACCGTCATGAGATTTGTTGAACTTTATTCATTTAGTCACAAAATGTTCCATATCCTACCATGAAGTGAATCCTTTGTTTGTAGCCCCGTTTTAGCCTTTTGTTTGAAACTCCTCAAAAATATGATTCCTAGCCGTATATGACTTGACCCTTATGGGATTGGACTTTAGAGGAGAGAGGTTTGGAGTGTATTTGAGGAATTGAGATTCTCTTAGGTTTAAGGGCAAAGAATGGAGTTATGAATCATATGGGTAGTGCATTGATCGGTTCGGATTGCGAGGGTCTCATAATTCAATTTATAATTCGACCTCATAGTAGCACAAGGTAGGGTGTCCAACACTCGGGAGTTCTGTCGTTGAGTGCACCTAAAAGCCTTGGAAAAAGGGAAAGAAAAGCTAAAATAAGGAAAATCAAGAGAAACCACTCGGGACCGACATTGGTCACTTCGGGCCCGAGGTGGATCGACGAGGAAATGGCCGGGACCGACACTAGGGTAAGTCGGGCCCGAGATACTAGGTGAGTTGAACCTTGCAAAATGGAGAGATAGATCTTGGGGTTTTGTGATGTGATTCGCCTTAGGATCGGACTCAGTTCTGGCTCGAGGGAGTTCATTGGCATTCTTGAAGAAGTCTTGGACGAGAGATCTCGCTCAAACTTGTGAAATTTGTGTGAGATTGCAACATTTCATGCGTGTGGGAATTTTGATGAAACAAACTCTTTTTGTGGATTTTTATGATTGATGGATAAGTAGTCGAGCCCTCACTTCGGTCCACTCACCGAGAGGTCTCGACTAAGGGATACTAGGGGTGCGGAACCGAATCCTAACAACCCAAGTGGCCCTAAGGATAAGTAGGCGAACACACTCGGTATAAACCAAGTATGGACGCCTAAGGAAGGCTAGGCTAGGCTCGAGTCGCACGAGCCAAGCCTCCCTCCGAGCCTTCGGTCGCTCGAAAGCCATGGTGTATGTGAAAAATAAGAATGGCTAGGCCAAGGTTCGAGTCTCACGAACCATAGCCCGCCATCCGGCTCTCGAGTCTCATGAGAGCCCTACGGCTTGAGTCCCACAAGCCGGGAAAGCCCAAAACCCAGAACGGGACAAAAGTCTCTCAATTCAGGTTCAGGCTTAATCTCAATCTATCTAAAAATGATCCCCTAGACATCTTTATATAGGGTGAGGAGAGGGAAGAGGGGCGGCAGCTTGGAGTGGGCTCCAAGCATCAAGGGCGACAACTTGGAGTGGGCTCCAAGCATCATAAATTGGTGGAGGTTATGGAGAAGCTTGGCACCCAAGGCAAGCACTCAAAGCTGGCCCCTTAATGACGAAGATTGGCGGCCAAGCAACCTTGAGGAGGTGGAGGAGGTGTCTTGGGCTGAATTGGTGGGGCGGTGACACCATGAACTTGGGCTTGTTCTTGACTTGGTTGTGGAGAGCTAGCCCGGTCCAACTTGTTCTTGAAATTTGTAGTCTTCCTTACTTGGGCCACCTTAGAAAAAGACCCGAAATGCAACGAAGATGGGCGCCCAAAAGTGGCACCGGCCCGAAGACGCGAGTGCCCACGAGAGGCACCGACGCCGTGGGACGGGTGCCTCGATGAGGCACCGGCGCCGAGAGGCGTGAGGGCGAGGGGCTCGGGCACGACCTCCTTAGGCCCGGGCACGATCACATCATCCACCCCCCCTTAAAGAGGATTCGTCCTCGAATCCTTAGAGTCGTGCATGGGGGTGGCGGTGGCGAGGTGGCTGAGTCGCGCCGGCCCGCGGTTGAGAAATGGCGCCACTTCCTCTATGTTATCCTCCTCGGCAATAGGCTCATCAAGTTGGGTTAGGAGCTCATCGAGTTGAAACCATTCGTCGGCCTCCCAGTCGGGAAAGCCCTTGTTAAAAGCCTCGGCTTCGACCACCATGTAGTCCGCGGGAACAACTCAAAGCGGTTCCATGTAATCTCTTTCGGGTGCGTCAAAGCCATCAAGAGGAGCCTCATTGTCCATGATTTCCACGTACTCGTCTTCTTCTTTAGTCGACAAGTCTTAGGGGCTCGAGTCGTGGTTGCTCGATTCGTCGCTCGAGCTAGAGTCGCCAGAGCTAGAGTCGCTCAAACGATTGCCGGTGTTGATACTCGGACCCGTTTCTTATCCGGAGCTAGCATCACCCTCTTTCACTTGACTTAGCACATGCTCTTGGTTGACGCTCGGCTCACTCGCGGCCTTGTGGGAAAGTTCGACCTCGTCATCACTCACAAGGTCCATGAAAGCGATGCCCTCTTTTCGGGGTGCCATGCCGCACCGCCCGATGAGGCCCAACCACGGCCTTGCTTGAGGTAATCTTCTTGGTGAATATCATCTTGGTCGCCATTAGTTATCTGAAAATTGCAAAGCATACACACAAGCCTCATAAGACAAGAATTCGTTCCGGGGCATGGCCATGTGCTTGGTTCTCTCCTTTTTTTTCTTTTTTTTTTTCCAAATCTCTCGGGGCTCTCTTCTCCTTGGCTGGGATCGGACCGAGCTTGCACCCAAGCTTGAGTGCCATTTTTTTTTTGAAATTTCCGACCCCTTTCTTTCTTGGTTTGGTGCTTGCGAGCCCACAAGTTCCCACATCGATTCGAGCCTCACTTCTCGTGACACTCGACATATGCACATTCCATTTGATTTAATGCAACTTTAAGTATATGAATATATAAATCACAATTCATATTAACTTTCTATGCTCATTTGGGTTTGGCTTGGTGGTCCTCGGTTTTAGGGACGAAAACTTTGGTTTCATGCAAATTTTCGGTTCGGTTTTGCTAGGGGAATGGTTTAGCATTTCGGGGCTGAGGGGTCCCTTGAATTAGCTTGAAACTCAGCCTAACAAAAGCTTCTCCTACCCACATTCGAATGGGATCAACAAAGTTTAAAAGAGGTCAACACTTACTTGAGTTGGATTTCGAAAAGAGGAATGAGAAAAGCTTGCTTTCGTAGGCCGAAATCCTTCACTAACGTCCCTCAAGTTTGGAGGTTTGATAACACACACTCTTACTCACGAAAATTGTGGATTTTAAATAGGGTTAAACACAAAACAAATTGGCGGGATTTTTTTTTTTGGCTCGCCCTTGGTCTCTCTCTTTAATTGGTGAGTTTGTACTAGTGAGACACCTCCCTTTATATAGGATTTTTGAGGGGTGTAAAAACAAGGGAAGTCGGCTGGATATTGGTGCCCATTGGGTCGACATTATGGTGGAAGAGGAGAAGATGGTAGCCATGTAGAAGCTCTTAATCACTCCCCTCTTAAAGGCTACACCTTAGCTTGCACACCAAGGTCGACATATGGAAGGGTGTTTGGTTCTTTGAGCCTTTACTTGGGTTCCAAGATTCGAAAGCTCACTCACTTGGTTTGACAAACAAAATCACTCGACATAATGCATTTTTTTTCAAGAATTTCCGATTGTCAAAGATGAGGTCCTAGGCGTGGGCAAATAGTGGGGAGCCTTAGGAATTTCTCCACGCCTCCTAAGGATTTTTCTCGGCCCCTTTTAAGGTCTTAAGGTCGTGGCCGAGTCAAGGTGAGGACTCGAGTTGGCTCGGGTCTCGGTTGGCCGAAAGAGGTGCAAATGGTTTTTGAGCATATATGAAAGTAACATGAAAATGCAATTTACATATTCAAAACTTACAGAACCCGCCTCGAAAGGCTCTGATACCAGATGATGTGATTCGCCTTAGGATCGGACTAGGTTCTGGCTCGAGGGAGTTCATTGGCATTCTTGAAGAAGTCTTGGACGAGAGATCTCGCTCAAACTTGTGAAATTTGTGTGAGATTGCAACATTTCATGCGTGTGGGAATTTTGATGAAACAAACTCTTTTTGTGGATTTTTATGATTGATGGATAAGTAGTCGAGCCCTCACTTCGGTCCACTCACCGAGAGGTATCGACTAAGGGATACAAGGGGTGCGGAACCGAATCCTAACAACCCAAGTGGCCCTAAGGATAAGTAGGCGAACACACTCGGTATAAACCAAGTATGGACGCCTAAGGAAGGCTAGGCTAGGCTCGAGTCGCAGAAGCCAAGCCTCCCTCCGAGCCTTCGGTCGCCCGAAAGCCATGGTGTATGTGAAAAATAAGAATGGCTAGGACAAGGTTCGAGTCTCACGAACCATAGCCCGCCATCCGGCTCTCGAGTCTCACGAGAGCCCTACGGCTTGAGTCCCACAAGCCGGGAAAGCCCAAAACCCAGAACGGGACAAAAGTCTCTCAATTCAGGTTCAGGCTTAATCTCAATCTATCTAAAAATGAAGCCCCTAGACGTCTTTATATAGGATGAGGATAGGGAAGAGGGGCGGCAGCTTGGAGTGGGCTCCAAGCAACAAGGGCGGCAACTTAGAGTGGGCTCCAAGCATCATAAATTGGTGGAGGTGATGGAGAAGCTTGGCGCCCAAGGCAAGCACTCAAAGCTGGCCCCTTAATGACGAAGATTGGCGGCCAAGAAACCTTGAGGAGGTGGAGGAGGTGTCTTGGGCTGAATTAGTGGGGCGGTGACACCATGAGCTTGGGCTTGTTCTTGACTTGGTTGTGGAGAGCTAGCCCGGTCCAACTTGTTCTTGAATTTTGTAGTCTTCCTTAGTTGGGCCACCTTAGAAAAAGACCCAAAATGCAACGAAGATGGGCGCCCAAAAGTGGCACTGGCCCGAAGACGCGAGTGCCCAGGAGAGGCACCGACGCCGCGGGACGGGTGCCTCAATGAGGCACCGGCGCCAAGAGGCGTGAGGGCGAGGGGCTCGGGCACGACCTCCTTAGGCCCGGGCACGATCACATCATTTTGGGTTCCTCCTTTAGTAGATGTGGGTTATTCCATCCCAATTCAGCCACTAAGTGTTGATCCTAGTAGAATCGATGGTGTTCGCCTCGGTCCCGCCACTTCTACACATCGACCATAGGGAATTTGACCTCCCTTTCGATGCAAGGTCAAGTGATGGGCAATTGATCACTTCCGTTCACTCTTGCCAATCACAAGCCCTTGATCCCTTGCTTCCACAAGGAATTGTAGCTCTATGTAGAGTGGGTTCCTAGATCAAGCACTCAAGGCTATGGAATTGGGGGTTCAAACCCAAACCTAGCTAGAGGTTTCCCCCATAGCCCAAGATCAATGGAATCTACTCCATAAGGCTAGAGTAAAAAGCAATCAAATCACAAAGCAAATCAATCTCAATCATCAACCTTAAAGGAAATCCAAATTTCATTAACTTAACAAAGGAAATTCACAAGATCCAATTTAAATCAACAATTGCAAAGCAAAACAAAGACAAACTCACTAGTTCTCCCTAGATCTATCCTTCTCCTACACCAGTTTCTCTTCCTTCTCCTCTCTTCTCCTTCTCCTTGCTCTCCAAGTCTTCCACAGCCTTTGAGAGGTGATTAGTGTTGTCCTTGCTAATTGTCCTCCTTCCTCTTAATCAGAATCTAAGAATGCCCAAAATAGAAGAGGGGCAAAAGTGGTATATCACATTTGTGTGCCTTGGAGCCCAATCCTTAATCCGCCGACTTGGATCGGCACGGAAGTAACTCGGGCCCGATGTGCTGGCACCTCGGTCCGACGTTCATGAGTCGATCTCGGGCCCGACGTTCATAGAACTCGGTCCTGGTCTTTGGCCACCTTTTCTTCTTGGCTTTTCTTGTGCTTCTCTTCATGGATTGCTCCGCTCCTTAGACTTGTGCTTTGATCCTCCTTCGGGTCTCCTTCCAAAACATCCTCGAATCATGCCAAAACACCTACAAAATGCACAAAATTCGCATAGTCTCTGAATCTCATAGAAAATTGGAATCTAAGCTAAAAAGGGACAAAACACACAAGAAAAGGAACAAAAGACACTTATTTACAAGGGAAAATAACCTATAAAACACCAGCAAATTGAGAGACATCATGCATCTTTGTTGTGCATAAGTGAAAAGTAAAAATGAAAGAAGAACAAAAGAAAAGAAAGAAAATGTTGGAATTGAGAAGTGGATTGAAAGTAAAGTGCTTAAGTGAAGAAAAGTGGGCCGACCGATTTCAAGGATATATCGGGCCCGAGTTAGTGAGAAAGTCGATCCACCGCAAAAGTGTGAAAAATTCAACAAAAGCCTAAGTGCAAAGATGAAGTGGAATGTTAAGTGAAGTTGTGGGTTGAGAAAAGAAAAATGTCAAGTCTTTTGGATGAGTGTGAAAGTTGATTGTGGAATATTGGTGAAGTTGGTGAGAGATTAGGAAGTTCAATCCCCATTGTAAGCACCACAAGACCAAATGATTCCCACCTTAAGAAATACCAAAAGCCTCATTACAACTCGGCCGAATGGAACCGCTTTAAGGACCTCCATTGAGCCAAGTTCGAATTCTTGGTGTGCATTGTAATAGGCATCTCTAGGTGGAGGAATTGGTGATATTAGCTTCAATAGTAAAGTCTTTACTTGCATGATTTTTGGGTTTGAGTGTTCATTGTTATACCTATACACATGATGAGTGATACACACGGCCACCTGAACTTGCACACATTAGTCATTTTAGCACCTCAATTCATCGGGTATTCACTTCAACTCTTGAACTCAACGTTTTGTGACTGATCAGACACTTGAACGATGACGAGGCAAAAAACATTGTCACTAGAGTACCACATCGCATGCCACGTCATTATTTAAATAAATAAAAAATCAATAAACCTCCTAATTAAAAGAAAAAAGGGAAAAAAAACAAAAAAACCTAACTAAAAGAAAAAAAACCAAAATTCTCCAAATAAATAAATCAAAATAAAAATCCCCAATTATTCCCCAAATTCTGCCGGCTTCTCCTTATGCTCCATCCCCTGCACCGCCGCCAGCCTCCTGCTTTTGTCCCCGACACCGCCGCCCGTCTCCTGGTTTCATCCCCGGCATCGCCGCCTACAGCCTCCCTCTCCGTCGCCGTAGTCCACCAAGCCCTCCTCCACCTCCTCCAAACGGATGAAATCCAACCCGACGACCTCGTCGTAGTCGACTCAGAGGACACCAGTGTAGGCCTCGTCCACGTCTTGAAGCCTTGCGCGTGTCGCCGGAGCCCGATCCGGATACCTTGAACTCCGAACTCGAGGTTGTGGTGGTCGGCGAGAAGCAGGGGAGCCGGAGTTGCAGAGGGCGTTGGAAGGCCAACGAGCTCTGGCTTAGGGTGGAGGGGATGGTTGCGTAGATAGTGGTCAAAATCGGCGGCGATGAAGTAGAGGAGAAGCGATTTTGCATGGGAGAGGGAGGAGGGACGGAGTTGAGCCGGCGCAGGCGGGGAAGCGGTGGTCGGACCACCGGAGTAAGTAGAGGAGGGTTTGAGGACGGGAGGACCTCCATACCCACATTGCCATTGGGGGTTTTTCTTTTAATTAGGGGTTAATTTATTTCTTTTTCCTTTTTTCCTAATAATGAGGGGGTTTATTGATTTTTTTTATTTATTTAAATAATGATGTGGCATTTGATGTGGCACTCTAGTGGCAATTTTTTTCCCCCGTCAGCGTCCAAGTGTCTGATCGGTCACAAAATGTTGAGTTCAGGTATCAAAGTGAATACCCGATGAATTGAGGCGTTAAAATGACTAATGTGTGCAAGTTCAGGTGGCCACATATGATTTAAGCCCTTTTTCATATCCCTAAAGTGAGGCTTAGTTGCATGGACTTTATTCTATGAGCACTTGATCATGTGTGATGATGTAATCTTGCTTGAGTATCAATCACTTGTGCTTGAATGTATTGTCATACGAGGCTTTACTTGAAGATTATGTTTCGGTCTTGCTTACATGGTTATTGCTTGAGGACAAGCAAGTTTAAGTATGGGGTATTCTTATGTCTCTCAAATTGGTGGTATTTTAGAGGTTATTTTCCCTTGTAAGTAAGTGTCTTTTGTTCTTTTTCTTGTGTGTTTTGTCCCTTTTTAGTATAGTTCTCGTTTTTCTATGAGATTCGGAGACTATGCGAATTTTGTGCATTAAGAAGGTGTTTTTGGCATGATTCAAGGCTATTTGGAAGGAGACCCGAAGAAGGAGCAAAGCCCGAGGCAAGGAGCGGAATAGCGGAGCAACCCATGAAGAGAAGCAAGAGAAGAACCAAGAAAAAGAGGTGACAAGAGACTAGGACCGAGTTCCAGACCAAGTCGGGACCGAGATCGAGTCTTCAACCTCGGACCGACGTGCCAGAACATTGGGCCTGACATATCCCCGTGTCGGTCCAAGTCGGTCGAAGTGAGGATTGGGCTCCAAGGCAAATGATTGTGAACTACCTCTTTTGCCCCTCTTCTATCTTTGGGATTCTTATCTTCTAATTAGAGAGAGGAAGACAATAAGGAAGGAAGAACACTAATCACCTCTCAAAGGCTTTAGGGAGACTTAGAGAGCAAGAAGGAAGGAGAAGAGAGGGAGAAGGAGAGAAATCGGTGGAGGAGAAAGGAGATCTAGAGATTGTTAGTGATTTTAGCTTTGTTTTGCTTTGCTATTGTGGGTTTGAATTGGGATTTGTGGATTTCCTTTGTTTGAATAATGAGATTTGGCTTTGATTTGAGTTTGATGATTGAGATTGGTTTGCTTTGTGTTGTATTGCTTTTTACTCTTGCCATATGGAGTAGATTCCATTGATCTTGGGCTAAGGGGGAAACCTCTAGCTAGGATGGGTTTGAAACCCCAATTTCATAGCCTTGAGTGATTGATCTAGGAACCCACTCTACATAGAGCTACAATTCCTTATGGAAGCAAGGAATCAAGGGCTTGTGGTTTGCAAGAGTGAACGAAAGTGAGCAATTGCCCATCACGAGACCTTGCATCGAAAGGGAGGTCAAATTCCCTATGGGTCGATGTGTAGAAGTGGCGGGAACGAGGCGAACAACCTCGATCCTACGAGGATCAATACTTATTGGCTGAATTGGGTAGAAAAGCCCACACCTACTAGAGGAGGAACCCAAAAACCCGAGATTTATCTCTCCAATTTAAGCTCGACTTACCCAGAATTATCGGGCCCGACTTAGCTAGTGTCGGTCCCGACTCCCTTCTCGTCGATGAACCTCGGGCCCGAAGTGACTTAGTGTCGGTCCCGAGCATTTCTCTTGTTTTCCTTTGTTTTAGCTTCTCTTTTCCATTTTTTCAAGTCTTTAGTTACACCAACCGATAGAATTCTCGAGCGTTCGACACCCACCACGTGCTACTACGAGGTCGGGTTAAATTGCATACTTTGGACACTCCAGATCCACACCGATCAGTATCCGTTAAACACCCCTAGTTTTTACCATTTCCAGAACAAGCTACCTACATTTAAAAATTGCTACCATTGAGAAACATCTGTCCCTTGAACATTGAAAGTACTTCACATTGAAAGTTTTGTAAATACATAAGCCTGCTAAAGCACTTTCACTTCTAACTTGACAACTCTTATTTTGGAATTTTACATCTATAATCGTGGAAAATGTGTTAGGGAGACAAATACAAAATGTCATAGTAGTTGCATCTTTCTTTCTATGTGCTTTGATGTTTTTTACAATATCCTGCTTTTTAGATCTCAATCTTATTACTGGGAAGATTACATTTTCCATTTTAAGAGGATGTATGCATGTGACTCGGCTAAAGTCATCGTGCCAAGATCAAAAGTAAATAACTCTATTTCACAAACAAGTATAGTAAGCAAGCAAGGGGTCGAACCCAAAAGAATGAAGTGTTCTTAAACAATTTCAATTCAATCACAACAAAGACAAACAAGACGGTTTCAAAGAGTTTTTTAACAATATTGGGAAAGCAGAGTTTTTCAATCAATTCCACCTTTTTAAATCAATCAATCATAGATTCATCCACTTCTTTATATTTCCTAGGTTAATTCCAATCCTTTACTCTGCTATTCGCTTGTCCACGGTCTAAGCAAAACTATGATATGAACAAGGACGCTTAATCCAAATCATGCAATGAACACGAAGATAGAAGGAAATTGAATCAATCAAAGAACGAGTCTCATGCATAAAACAACCATTGAATACTCTTCTCCAATTTAGTCCCTAGTCTTGAAAAAGAGTTGTTTCGAGAACAGAAAGGATTGCACAAACAGCAATCAAACATATTCAAACAATAGATCTAAGTCAATTAAACAAGGTAATCAGGCTCATAAAATCAAACATAGATCATGGGATTAAGAACAAAGAGTTTCAATATCAACCTAGGAACAAAGAAGTGATTAGAATGTCACGATGTCAATAAAAAGCTTCCTTGATTGAACAAACTCCAAGGAGGTTCAGTTCTCCATAATACTCATAAATTAATTGGATGAATAATGGATGTGAATTCGATTCCTAAACCTAGAGAATGCCTCTAAATATATAGTAGTCGGAAGACATACCAACTTGGCTACAAAAGATAAAGAAAAAGGAAAAGGAAAGAAGTCGTCTCGGATTTGTAGCAATACCACACACGAGCCAGGTTCGTCGTGCTCGTGGTCAACGTCGGGTCAAAGGCTTCTCAATCAGCTTCTACCGTGCACGAGCCGTTCGTTCCACGCACGCGACCTTCTAAATGATAAAACTTCTGGTCTTTGGCACACCCGCGCCCGCAGCCTATGAACCGCGCTCGCGGTTCTTCAGCAATGTCGAACGGTCACTTTGGAATCTTGTCTAGAAAACTCTCATATCTTAAATCCTTGTGTCTTCGGTCTTCATATTACAATTAGGCACAAAACACTAACCTAAAACACTCAATATAGCCTTAAAATACAAGAGTTAACCTATACCAAATAGAGTATATCAAATTCCCCCATACTTAGATCTTGCTTGTCCTCGAGTAAGCTTAAACTAAATATGAAAATCTACATAGCACTGTTCTCAGGAAATACAAGGGAAGAAAAACACTCAACTCTTGTTGGATCGTAAGTCAGTTAGTGAAAGCGTCCTTAACTGGGTTAAGGGCGTCCTTAGGTGCAACGGAAATTAGACTTAACAGGAAACGCAATGAGATAATGGACACGAGTATTTATAGAGGAACCCCACTAAGACCAACTAGTCTTATGGGTAAACCTCTACCTCCGCTTGGAGGATTTTCAATAGCCGTCCTTATCTTATTAAGAGAGAGTCCTTACAACTTAGGCGAGTCGTTACACTTCACTGAGCTAAGCGTCCGTCCTTAGCCTCACTAGTAACACTCCTTTCCACCTAACAAAGTAACCTAACTCTCTTAGCTATAAGGAAGATATCACACACGTCTCTCACGGTTCGTTGTGAGAGACAAACTACAACTCTAACTAATTTGTGGTTTGTTTGGGATTTGATGTGGTTGGACTTTCTTTCTCTTGCTTCAAGCTCACTTGATCTTCGTTCGTGTTCTTGAATGCTTCGGGAGAACTTGAGAGAAATTCTTCAAAGTCCACACCGCTATGCATACCCCTTGGGGGGTATTTATAGCGGAAGTGGTTCTTGTCCTCTAGCGTCCTCTGAGGCTTTGTAGGATCCTTGATCTTCCCTCAACGGTGCGATGAGCCTCTTGAGGAAGTCAACTCTGTTGACGCTTGGGAAGCCTCTGCGTGGACAGGGGACCATTGCTGGGAAAGCGACATCTTTGGAATTGTCTACATGTGCCCAGACAAGGGAAGCTTCCTTCTGAGGACTACAGCCGAGTATGATGTAATCATGTTGGGGCGGCCTTGATTTGAATTTGAACTTCGTCCGTATTTTGGCGTGCGTCCCTTCTTGATGAGGACGCCGTCCTATCTGCGCAGGGACTTTGCCAACTACGTTTAGCTTCTGGAAGTTCTGATGATGTGCGTCCCTACAGAGTTAGGGACTGCTGTTCACTTGTTGTCCTTTTCGCTCATTTGCGTCCAATGGACTTATCTGAGATCAACACTTGGACAACTTATTAAATACTTTTGAGTTTGTCATTATCAAAACAAGGGACGATCATTATTGGTTTAGATATTAATGACTGGCGTCCTTAATATCGTCCCAACAATTTCCCCCTTTTTGATGATGACAAACTCTTTCAAATAATACGCACAGAAGTAATGCTTTTAGCATGAGAGACTACACTTGAGTTTCTTTTCAGCTTAAGTTGGCATGCAACACATTCTTTTAAGTGCGTTCTATCTTATTCTTAACTAGCGTCCTTTGGACTTGGCCGAATTCCCCGCTAACACATGCTTTCTGTGACAACTTAAAAACAATTGCATCTCTGCAAAACTATACTTCCCCCTTTTGGCATCATCGAAAAGGAGAACAAGTTGAAAAGCATGCACGCACAAAGTCATAATTAAAGAAAGGAACGCTTAGACACAATGGATCACAAACGTAATGAACTACATTCATAAGGAGAGTACGATCATTACACAGAAAAAGTTCCAAAGGGGACATCGTCCCAAAGTCTTAACAAGCAAAACACAACAAAAACAATAAACGTTTTCAGGATAGAGAAAGGGAGAGTGATCATTTTTGGGGACGCTTGCCAAGGGCCTTGAGGTGTTGCTCCTGAAGATAGTTGTTCTGCGCAAGGAGCTCGTTGTTGCGTTCTAGAAGTTCTATGTGGGTATGGAGAGTGTCGTGAACCTGTTGGATTAGATCAATCATCATACACTGGTTCTCGATCATCATGCCCAGCAGATACTTCTGAGAGTGCTTCTCGGCCTCATCAGGGACGCTCATACCATCGAGCTCATCCTCTTCTTCTGCAGCGTCCTCAACTGGCGTCCCAACGACTTGAAGATTTTCAGCTTCTTGATCACCTTCAACTCTTTTAGCAGCAACAGCAGCGGCCTTAGCTTTTCTCTCGGCTTCCTTTTTCTCTTTGGCCAGCTGCCTCCTCACCGATGGGAGCGGCTCATCACACCTCAGTTTGCCAACTGGAGGGAGGGTTATTTGCCTGACGTCCCAATGAATCCCGAAGGTCTGTTCTGTTTTGGGAACGTAGAGGCCTTGCTGCTTCATGATCTGCTTGACCAAGCCAAGGAAGGGGAGCGAGTGTCTTCCTCCTGTGCACTTGCCCATGTGCTGCAAGATAACCCGCGGCAAATTTATGGGCTTGCGTTCCAAGAAGGCGTCCAGTAAGATACTATCAGTGATCTGGACTATCGACTTCTTTTCTTGGCGGGGGACGACCATGCGCACTATGAAGTGATGCGTAAGGATGCCCGTCTTGGAGAGACAATGAGCAACCCTATCCTTAGCAACTGGCTGTCTCCCGTTGAAAATTCGGTTGAAGATCTCTTCCTGGGAGAAACGACCAAAATTCTTGTAGGGAAGGTCGTGTAGAGCATCTCGCGGAGAAGGACGCAGGCCTAGCATATTGTGGACGGTACCCTCAGCAATTGAGTACTCGTCCCCATCAATCTCGAACGTCCCTTCAGGCTTCCCTTTTACTTCTGGTATTTCGAATTTTGAGTAAAAGCGGAGAACCTGTTCGGGGTCGACTTCCGCGGCCTCGGTGCCCAGGTGCGTCCATCCCTGGAACTCGAGCAGTTCCAAAAACTCTTGGCGCTGGTTCTCTTCCAAAAATTGGATGGTGAACAGGAGCGGCGACAAAATCTTCTTCAAGCGTTTCTGCTTACTGCCGTTGCTCACGATCACTTCATCACCGGCGTCTTCTTCATCGCCATCTCCCTCCTCGTCCTCAAGATCCTCATCCTGGTGAGGGGCATCCTCTTCATCTGAGACGTCGTCCCCTTGCACATGGGACTCTACCATCTCAGTGTCCTCAGCTGCGGACGCCTGTGCTAGAGGAGGCGCGTCCGCAGCTGGAGTCCTTGCCAAGGACTCTATAGGGACGAATGAAGGAGGCGTCCCTTGGACTTGATTACTTTCCTCAACAGCCGGAGCGGGCGGAGGAGGAGGAGTGGAAGCTTTAGGAGGAGGAGAGGGAGCTTTAGGAGGAGGAGAGGGAGCTTTAGGAGGAGAGGGAGAGGGAGTTCTGATTTTTGCCTTAGTTGCGGGGGCAGAGGAGGGGCGAGGCGGCGCCACTGAAATAGGCTTGATCTTTAGCGGAGCTGGAGGGGGACGAGGCGCCTTAGCTGGGGAGTCCTCTAAGGCAATAACAGTTGGAACAACGTCCTTGGCCGGGACCTGTTCTTGAGGAGCTACCCTTTGGACTTTTGGCATAGGTTTTGCCAAGTCCACCTCTATTTCCGCATCCAGCGGGTCCGCAGCCTCCTTCGGAGCGGGAGTCACATCCTCTACCCTTGGTGGAGGAGGAGGGAGTAGAGGGACGTCTTGCAAAATCTTCTGGATCGCCGCAACAATGGCGTCCTTTTCTGCCTGCTCTTGCTTGGCCTTCTCCTCTTTCTCTATTTGCAGCTTAGAGAGGCGTATGGCTGCCATTTGCTGCTCGGTGACGCCTTCGAGCTCAACGGACGTCTTCAGGCGTCTCTTTGGGGCGGGAGGCGGGGAGGAAGGGACTGGTTTGGCTTGGGAGGAGGAGGGAGGGCCTTTTATTTGTTGTTTGGAAGGGGAGGGGGAGGAAGGCCTTTTTCTTTTCTGTGAGGGGACGGAGCCCGCAGGAGCGACTAAGAACTCCAAGATGTCGGGGAGTAACTTAGCGAGCTCCTCCACGGTTCCGCCGAAGGAGTCGGAGATTATGCCAGGGCCCATGAAGGGTGGGTTGGTATGATTAGTTTCCCGGAGGCGGGGCTGGACATAGGTTACCATAAAGTAGTGGAGGAGGCGTTGGATTTTGGGAGGGTAGTCGCTAATGGACGCCCATAGGCAGATATTGGCAAGCGTCCTTGGCTCTTTTTCTAGCCAGTCCTCAACGAGTGGGTCGAGAGGAGGACGGCGCTTGGGTTGGGCAGGGAACCTATGGACGGAGCCTTTTGCGACATTGTCTGGTTCTGGCTCGGGTTTGAAAGGCTTCTCGAGGAATTGGAAGCGTTTTTGAGCGGGTTTGGATTGGGAACGGGAAGGCTGAGGTTTTTGTGGAGGAGGTTGGGAGCGTTGTGGTTGGGGAGGGGTGGTGGAGTGGCGGCGGTGGGTGGTTTGTGAAGAGGAATGGTGGCGAGGGGGTTCTTGGCGCCCAGCATGTCGCCCTCTCGAGTCCATGAGTGACCGGCCTTTCACCGGAGGAGACTTCGAGGAGCTAGGGTGACTCGGGCAAAGTCGTTGTTCCCTAATCAAAGATAAATCCCAAACATGCAAATACAAGTATAGCAAGCAAGCAAGGGGTCGAACCCAAAAGAATCAGTTTTGTTCAGATTTTATGTGGTTTTCATGCAAACAATCAAAAAGGGGGTTTTGAAGGTTGTTTTCAATCAAAGTTTTCGAGCAGAGTTCATTCAATCAATTCCACTTTATTAATCTGTTGATCATGAATTCATCCACCTCTTTATATGCTTAGGTCAATTCCAATCCCAATCTTTAGAAATCGCAAGTCCACGGTCCAAGCAATTCTATAACCCTATGCAAGGACGCTTAACCTAGAATTAGCATAGAGCACAGGGATAATAGGAAATTAAATCATGCAATCAAGCTACGAGTCTCATGCATAATTTAACCATTGAATACTCTTCCCTAAACTAGTCCACGGTCCTAGAATAGAGTTGTTTCGAGAATAGGAAAGATGCATAGACAACAATCAATCCTAATTCAAACAATAGATCTAAGTCAATCAAACAAGTTGATCAGGCTCATAAAATCAAACATAGATCATGGGATAAAGCACAAGAGTATCAATAAAGACCTAAGAATAAAGAGGTTACCAGAATTTCACAACTTCATAATAAAACTTCCTTGATTGAATAAACTCCAGAGGAGAGTTAGTTCTCCATTACAAAGAAAACTCTAGTCTTTATTGAATTACACTTGATTGATCAGAAAATTGGATCCCCTAAAAATCTAGAAAAGTTCCCCTTATATAGCCCTCAAGATCACCCTTTTCGGACCACATAAGATAGGAAACCGAAAGATAAGAAAGGAAACAAGATAAAACGCCAAGATCTCGTCAAATCCGAAGTCGGCTACCACCGCGGCCGCGCCAGAAGATCCGCGTCCGCGGCGGTCTTCAAATGGTCAAACCGGGTTCAGCTGCTACCGCGGCCGCGCCAGAGGCACCGCGTCCGCGGCCTTCATGGGTTAAGATGGTTCGCTCCTCCACTTCACCGCGCCCGCGCCATGTGTAACGCGTCCGCGGTATCCATGCAGTGGCGAATCTTCGTCTTTAAACTCTTTAACTCTTGATTCTTCACATCTTGTGTCTTCGGTCCTGATATTACAATAACGCTCAAAACTAACCTAAACACTCTCAATCGGTTGGCAAACTGCGGGCGCGGCACTATGGGCGCGGGCGCGGAATCAATGCAGAAAACGAAGTCTTCCTCGGATGTGCACCGCGGGCGCGGCCAGAGTGGCGCGGGCGCGGGTCTCGTGCAAGAACATTGTCTTTGACTTCATCTTGAAAAGCGTGATGTGTAAGCAACCTTCGTATCTTGGCTCGTCTTCTTAGAAGATGGATCAATACTCGAACTCGAGCCGTGGAGAAAAGAACTCTCGGGGAAACAAAGCTCCCCCATACTTAGGCTTTACACATAGCCAAAGAATGGAAAATACAAAGATGAATGGAAAGAAGAAATAGAAAGATGGAAGGATAGAAGATGGAATAGAATGGATATAGATGGATGGAAAATATAGAGGTAAACTGGGACCAAGAAGTCCTCTTTTTTTTTTTTTTCATAATAAAACAAGCTAAAACCGAGACGCAGTATGGTTGCCGCGAGCACGGGCTAGTACCTGTTCGTCGGGGCGCGCTGACGGTCTACCGCGGGCGCGGCCAAGGAGGCGCGGACGCGGTTTCACGCCAGGCGTGTCCTTTCGGACCTAGTACCTGCATGTTAGCTAAAAACACAAGCAAATCCTAAGCTAGGGATGGAAAAACAATCTATCTAATCCTTGGGTTGCCTCCCAAGCAGCGCTTTTGTTTAACGTCGTTGGCTCGACGTGGATACGATCAATACGGGTCCTCATCAACGTCAAGTCGAACCATGTTGCCACCATGGGATATGGAAAGAGATCCATTGGCAACGTCAATGACCGTGTTGGCGGTTTTCATGAATGGACGACCAAGTAAGAGAACCGGGTCGTACCGCCCTTCGCCTATCTCCATCACATAGAAATCTGCAGGAAAGATCAAGCTCTGCACCTGTACTAAAACATCCTCAACTAACCCTTTCGGGCGCACATTAGAGTGATAAGCCAATTCAATAACAATATCAGATTTCTTCAAAGGACCAAGGCCTAACCTATCATACATGCAAGCTGGAAGGACATTAATGGAGGCACCTAAATCTAGCATAGCACGTTCAATTTTAGTTTCTCCAATAGTGATAGGGACGGTGAATCTTCCTGGGTCTGAGCATTTTTTAGGCAATTGTTTCTGGAGTAGGGAATTACAAGTCTCAATTTTGCTATCCTGAGTTTTTTCCACTAGAGCTACTTTCTTAACTTTAGGACTAGTCCTATTCTTTCTTCTTATGGTGCATAGTTCTCTCATGAATTTAGCAAAACGAGGGACACTTTGAATGAGATTAAGAAGAGGAACATTTACCCGACAATTGGCGAAAGTCTAGAAGAGTTCCTTGTCATGTGCCGGCTTCCTTGTGTCCTTGAGAGCCTCGGGGAATGGAGGAGAGGGCTTGTAGGAATCCAATGGTGGCAAGGGTTGAGCCACATAGCCGTCATCCTCTTCTACTGCTGGAGCTTGGTTCCGTCTTGGAGAGCTCGGGCGAGGAGGTGAATAATTCTTGAAAGCATAGTCGAGCAAAGCCTCGAAATTCTTTTCTGCCTCCTTACCGCGGGCGCGGCTCGGGATCCGCGGGCGCGAATCGCTATGGCTCTCGGGCTCCGGAAGTTCTGTGGGATTTCCGCGGACGCAGAGGGGAGAGCGCGGCCGCGAAATCTCTACAGAAGCTTGGTCCTCGTCTTCTGACGCCCCGGCGCGGTCGCGGCCAGGGGAACGCGGGCGCGAAATTGATGCAGGGACATCCTCTTGGGCAATCACCCCGGCGCGGCCGCGGCCAGGGGAGCGCGGGCGCGGTACGTCACCAGGGGGTGATGTCCGGCTCGCTAATGTTCTACCGCTCCTCAAGTTCATGGCACTCACATTCTCCTTGTGATTGAGCGGTTGAGAGGGAAGTTTCCCGGAATCCTTAGACTCGAGCCTATTGATCATGGTGGCAAGTTGGCTCAGCTGAGTCTCAAGATTCTTGACAGCGGCTCTCGTCTCTTGGTTCTCCTTCAAGAGGGCAGTAATAGCGTCATTTTGAGACGGAGCGGACGCTCTCGGGGCAAAATTATTGGACCGGAATTGTTGTTGCTGGCCCTGAGGAGCGTACTGCTGCTGCTGCTGCGGTGGGTCCTGCTGCTGCTGGTTGCTCCACCTCATATTAGGATGGTTTGCCCACCCCGGATTGTAGGTGTTGGAATAAGGATCATTCCGGGGTCGGGGCGCACCATAGTTGCCGATAGCATTGACTGACTCCTCGGTCTCTTGAATAGAAGGGCATTGGTCGGTGTGGTGGCTCACGTCATAGCAAAGACCGCAAGCGTTGACTTGTTGGGTCGTCCTCTTCGTGAGGAATTGCTTCATAAGATCCTTGAGCTCCCTTACTTCAGCATTCAGGGACTCATTCACCACACTCACGGACCTCACATTGGTCCTGGACCTTTGGTTGCGGGCTTGCTCCGCCAAGATCTCCACCTTCTGAAAAGCTGCAGCGGGGGTCAAGTTCTCATAACTACCCCCACAAGATGCATTCACGAGCCTCTTGTCATTGTCGCAGAGTCCCTCAATGATGTAGCAAATAAGATCTTTGGCTTGGTAGCCATGATAGGGACAACTTGCGATGAGCCTCTTGTAGCGCTCATAATAGTCGTAGAGGTTCTCGTCTTCCCCTTGCTCCAAACTGCTGAGTTGCTTCTTAATAGATGTTTGTTTGGAAGCGGGGAAGTACTTCTCAAGAAACGCCTTCTTCATGGCCGCCCAAGTAGTGATAGAGCCTGGCACCAAATAAAGGAGCCAATCCTTGGCGGTGTCTTCAAGAGAGAAGGGGAAAGCCCGGAGTTTGATTTGGTCCTCCGTCACATCGGTGGGCTTCATACTCACGCATACTGCGTGGAACTCAGTGAGATGCTTGTTCGGGTCCTCACCGCTTAACCCATGGAATTTGGGCAAGTGGTGGATGAGGCCGGACTTGAGCTCGAACTTCACACCCTCCCCGAGTTCGGGGAACTGAACAGCGAGCTGCTGTTGTTGGAGATCGGGCGCCGTGAGTTGGCGAATAGTTTGCTCCGCCATGGCGTCTTCTGGTTCAGAGTCAGAGAGAGAGAAAGATTCAAGAAGATTGTAAGAGGTGGAAGGTCTAGGGGCGCTCCTTATCTTCCAAAGAGTCTTGTCAATTTCTGGATTAAAGCGAACAGGAGAAGTATTAGTAGACCGGGTCCGGACCATGTGATAGGTCCGAACCCAAATGGGTGTTCTGCGTACAAACCGCGGGCGCGCCGAGGGGGCCGCGGGCGCGGTTTGGGCGCAGAACGCGAAAACACACAAAAATCAAACAAGAAAAAGATTCCCCGGCAACGGCGCCAAAATTTGACTCGGGCAAAGTCGTTGTTCCCTAATCAAAGATAAATCCCAAACATGCAAACACAAGTATAGCAAGCAAGCAAGGGGTCGAACCCAAAGGAATCAGTTTTGTTCAGATTTTATGTGGTTTTCATGCAAACAATCAAAAAGGGGGTTTTGAAGGTTGTTTTCAATCAAAGTTTTCGAGCAGAGTTCATTCAATCAATTCCACTTTATTAATCTGTTGATCATGCATTCATCCACCTCTTTATATGCTTAGGTCAATTCCAATCCCAATCTTTAGAAATCGCAAGTCCACGGTCCAAGCAATTCTATAACCCTAGGCAAGGACGCTTAACCTAGAATTAGCATAGAGCACAGGGATAATAGGAAATTAAATCATGCAATCAATTTACGAGTCTCATGCATAATTTAACCATTGAATACTCTTCCCTAAACTAGTCCACGGTCCTAGAATAGAGTTGTTTCGAGAATAGGAAAGATGCATAGACAACAATCAATCCTAATTCAAACAATAGATCTAAGTCAATCAAACAAGTTGATCAGGCTCATAAAATCAAACATAGATCATGGGATAAAGCACAAGAGTATCAATAAAGACCTAAGAATAAAGAGGTTACCAGAATTTCACAACTTCATAATAAAGCTTCCTTGATTGAATAAACTCCAGAGGAGAGTTAGTTCTCCATTACAAAGAAAACTCTAGTCTTTATTGAATTACACTTGATTGATCAGAAAATTGGATCCCCTAAAAATCTAGAAAAGTTCCCCTTATATAGCCCTCAAGATCACCCTTTTCGGACCACATAAGATAGGAAACCGAAAGATAAGAAAGGAAACAAGATAAAACGCCAAGATCTCGTCAAATCCGAAGTCGGCTACCACCGCGGCCGCGCCAGAAGATCCGCGTCCGCGGCGGTCTTCAAATGGTCAAACCGGGTTCAGCTGCTACCGCGGCCGCGCCAGAGGCACCGCGTCCACGGCCTTCACGGGTTAAGATGGTTCGCTCCTCCACTTCACCGCGCCCGCGCCATGTGTAACGCGTCCGCGGTATCCATGCAGTGGCGAATCTTCGTCTTTAAACTCTTTAACTCTTGATTCTTCACATCTTGTGTCTTCGGTCCTGATATTACAATAACGCTCAAAACTAACCTAAACACTCTCAATAAAGCTCTAAAATACAAGAGATAACCCATACAAAGTAGAGCGAATCATAGGGTTTGTCGCCGCCGAAGAGGGAGATGGGTTCTTGGTTGCTCTTGTGTTGGCCATTTGAGAAGATGGTTTTATAGATGAAGATTAGGGTTGAGAAGGCGATTTCGGGATCTGGGTTTGAAGATTTTAGAGTTTGCTAAAATTGTGTAAATAGTAGAGGAGCGAAGAAGGTTTTTCAGGTTGTGCAGGGGCATATTTATAGGAAGAAGACGAAGATGAATTGTCAAGGGTAATAGGGTATTTTCCTTTGGCTTCCTCCACCCGCAATCCCGCACGTGGCTTACTTCTTTGCTAAGAAACACAACTATTTTGCACCCGGTACACATATCCCGAGATTTCCGTTCAACTTCTCCAAGACGTTTCAACTTCCCATTTTCAAAATTCAAACTTTTCACAACTGCAAAGGACTCTGTCTTGGCGTCCTTTCAACACACAACCCTGCTTTACTCAGAACTGAACCTCGGCGTCCCAAACACTGATCTCAATTTCTGAACTTAGAACTCGGTACGGATAACCTTCAGCTCTTAACACGCGTTCCTTTGATCACTTAGAACCATTTTTGAAAATCAAGCAAGTTCGTCCCGTAAAGATAAAACAAAGAACGCTCATAGGACGCGTTTGCAAGATTCTCGGCTTAGGTAAGCTTAGAGCTCCCATCATTTCAGCTTATAATGAGGGTAGTTTGATCAGGGATACTCTTGAGATGAAAAGCGAAATGAATGACATTAAAAAACACAAGCAAAACATATGTCTTAGACTAGCATCCTTTAAAGATGACTTTAAATGCATGACACACATTAAAACAAGTTCTCAACAAAACGTAGTCAATCATAGAGGGAATAATAGAACGGGACTTGATCATTTAAAAGTTATCATCCCTAAAAGCAACCGGAGGTGCTCGAAGGGACGTCTATCAAGTGCTTTAGTGAAAATATCGGCCACTTTATCCTCAATCCTAACATGATCTACTTTAATTAATCCAAGTTCAACATTATCACGAAGAAAGTGATGTCTTATGTGAATATGCTTCGTCCTAGAATGATGAATAGGATTCTTGGCAATGCTTATAGCACTGGTGTTATCACACAAGATAGGGACTGTGTTGAGGAACGTACCATAATCTTCAAGTTGGTACTTGATCCATAGAACTTGTGAGCAGCACGAAGCAGCAGCAACGTACTCAGCTTCTGCGGTTGAGAGTGCCACGGAGTTTTGCTTTTTGGATCCCCAAGATACAAGCCACGAGCCAAGGAATTGTGCCATGCCGGATGTGCTCTTTCTATCCACCACATGGCCAGCGTAGTCTGCGTCAGAGTAAGCTACCAGGTTTAGGGACGTCCTTCTGGGAAACCATAGGCATAGGTCATCCCGTCCCTTGAGATATCTGAATATTCTTTTGACCTCTTGCATGTGGGACTGCTTTGGATTTGCTTGGAAGCGAGCACACAAGCATACAACGAACATGATGTCGGGACGACTTGCCGTTAGGTATAGCAAGGATCCTATCATTCCTCTGTAGAGCTTTTGATCTACACCCTTGCCTTCTTCATCAGCATAAAGGCGAGTGTTGGGGGAGATGGGAGTATCAATGGATTTTGAAGAGTTCATCCCATACTTCTCGAGCATTTCACGAATGTATTTCTGTTAGTGAATGCGCGTCCCATCTTTGAGCTGGGTGATTTGGAGTCCCAAGAAGAAGTTGAGTTCTCCTATGAGGGACATCTCAAACTCACTACTCATCAAGTTCTTGAATTCCTCTACAAGTCTCATGTTAGTGCTTCCAAAGACTATGTCATCGACATAGACTTGGACAATCAAAACATCTTTAAGGACTTTCTTTAAGAATAGTGTTTTATCAATGTTACCTCGAGGGTACCCGTTGGACAAGAGAAAGGACGCAAACCTATCGTACCATGCACGAGGGGCTTGCTTGAGTCCATAGAGTGCCTTGTCCAAGAAGTATACATGATCAGGGTGATCAGCGTCCTCAAATCCTGGAGGTTGAGCGACGTACACTTCTTCTTTAAGCTTGCCATTGAGGAAGGCTGTCTTGACATCCATTTGAAAGAGCTTGAACCCCTTGTGAGAGGCGTAGGCAATGACGAGGCGAATGGCTTCAATTCTAGCGACAGGAGCGAAGGTCTCATCATAATTGATCCCTTCCTCTTGCCTATAGCCTTGAGCCACAAGCCTTGCTTTGTTCCTTGATACGCGGCCACTTTCATCAAGCTTGTTTCTATAGACCCACCTCGTCCCTATTATGTTTTTGTTTCTCGGACGAGGGACGAGGGTCCAAACTTTGTTTCTCTCAAATTGATTGAGTTCTTCTTACATGGCTTGAATCCAATCAGCTTCCTGGAGTGCTTCCTTTATGTTCTTAGGCTCAACTAAGGACACGAAGGCATTGAAGGCACAGGACGTTATGTTGGCGTTGAGGGACTGATTCACAGCTGATCTTGTTTGAACTCCTTTTGACATGTCTGAGATGATTTGATCTGTGGAATGAAGTCTTGAAAGGTTGGATCCCCTATGAGTAGCATCTCTTAAAGGAGTGCACCTAGGGTCCGTCCAATCAGACTCATCGGAGTCAAAGCCGTCGTCTTCATTGATTGGCTCAGTGTGTTCCCCCTCAGTTGGGGCGTCCACACTATGTCTTTCTCCTTGTTGACTTGATTCGTCGGCCTCTACTTGGTTTAGCGACCAAGTTTGAGAAGGCTCTTGTTGTTCACTAGGGACTCCCATTGAAACCTCATCGCAAGACTCAGGGGCGTTCCTAGGAACGTAATATTTGTCGGAGGATCTTCTTGGTTCTTCTTCATCATCTTCATCATCGTCCCTGGGAGAGGAGCGACATTCCTTCTTACTTGGTTCTTTCTTGAGAGAAGCATTTTCTTTGAACACCACATGGATACTTTCATCAAGCTTAAGAGTCCGTTTGTTGAAGACTCTATAGGCTTTACTTGTGAGAAAGTATCCAAGGAATATTCCTTCATCACTCCTAGCATCAAATTTGCCGATGTTGTTGATGTCTCTCATTTTGGTGGTGTTTTAGTAGTAAATTTCCTTTGTAAATATGTGTTTTTAGTTTCTTTCCTTGTTAAGTTTCGTTCCTTTTTAGCTTAGTTCCCGGTTTTCTTCAAGATTCGGAAACTACGCGAGTTTGTTATGTTTTGTAGGAAAAATGGCACAAAAGAGGATGTTTTGGAAGAGTATCAAAGAAGAGTCAAGCTCGGGAACTAAGGAGCGGAAGAGCCACGCAAGGAATGATGAGGAACTCAAGGAAAACGAAGAAAAGAAGAAGGACCGAGGCCCAGGATCGAGTTCATACCAAGTCGGGCCCGAGATCGAGCACCAGTGTACAGGACCGACGTTCCCAACATCGGGCCCGAGGTTGCCCCGTGTCGGTCCGAGTCGGCGATTGAGAAGATTAGGCCCCAAGGCACAATCTTATGATCTTCCAAGTTTGCCCTTCTTCTAAATTGGGAATTCCTTGGTCCCCAATCCATGAGAGGCTATAATTAGAGGTGATTAAGAGAGCATTAGGGGAGAGCTTAAGGAGAAACACACAAAATCACTCTCAAAGGCTCAAAGGAAGACTTGGAGAGCAAGGAGAAGAGAGGAGGAGGAGAAGAAGAGGAAATCGGTGGACCTAGGAGAGGAGATTAGTGAGTTTGTACTTGTTTTGCTTTGGTTTTAGTAGATTTGGATTTGGATATTGTGAACCCCTTTGGATTTGAATGCAATTGAGCTTTGATTTGAGTTTGATGATTGAGATTTGCTTGCCTTGCCATTTGATTGCTTTTTACTCTTGCTACATGGAGTAGATTCCATAGTCTTGGGCTATGGGGGAAACCCCTAGCTAGGATTGGGTAGGAACCCCCAATTCCATAGCCTTTGAGTGCTTGATCTATGAATCCTCTCTACACTAAGCTTCAATTCTCTTGTGGAAACAAGGGACCTAGGGCTTGTGATTGGTAAGAGTAGCGAAAGTGATCTCGGACCCAATTACTAGACCTAGCATCGAAGGAGAGTGAAAGCTGCCATAGGTCGAAGTGTAGAGTGGAGGGATCGAAGGCGAACAACCTCGATCTCACTTGGATCGACACTTATTGGTTGAATTGGAGTGGAATTACCCAAGTCTAGTTAGGGAAGGAACCCAAAAACCCAAGACCGATCTACTATTTTTGCCTAATCGAAGTACCCAGCACATCGGGCCAGACGTAGTGTGTGTCGGTCCCGGCCAATCTGACCTCGATCCACCCTCGGACCGAAGTGACAAGTGTCGGTCCGAGGTGATTTCTCTTGTTTTTCCTCGTTTTGCCTTTCTTTTACCTCTTTTTAGTCTTTTCGGTACACTCAACACACGAACTCCCGTGTGTTCGACACCCTACCTCTTTACTACAAGTGAGGTTCGGTTTATAAATTTAAATTTTGACCACCCACACCCGGACCGATCAGAATTTTGGCGCCGTTGCCGGGGAGTTCTACTTGTTTGAGGTACCACCTTTTGTTGAGTCTTTGAATTTGTAGTAATTAGGGTGAGGGACTAGCCCAAACCCCTTGAGTTCGTTCCGTCCGAGGAACACTTGAGTTATAGGTGCATGCGAGCTCGTTCCGTCCGAGGAACACTTGAGTTCGACTTTGTGTGTGATCCGGAAAGCTTCATCAAACAAGCCCGAAAGAAGAAGAGAATGGAGAACCAAGCTCGTGATGAGGAGTTTGAGAGGATGAGGGCCGACATGGCTCGAATGCAAATTGAGATGGCAAACCGAGATGCCGAGGCTAGAAGGGAGCGTGAGCAAAGGATGAGGTTGGAGGCTCAAATCAACACCCAACCCCGGAATGCTAGACAATACATGCATCCGGAGTTGAAGGTGCCGGAGCCGGCCATAGTCTTGCCGAAGGTGTCAAAGAATTTTGAGATCAAGACTCAATTCATTTCGCTCATCAAGAGGGAGCAATTTCAAGGGAGACCGAATGAGTGCCCGATCGAGCATGTGAAGCAATTCAAGGATCTATGTGAGACCATCTCGACGGATGATGAGACACTTGAGTATGTGCTACTCAAAGCCTTCAAATGGTCTTTGGGAGGCAAGGCGTTACATTGGTTGGAGAGCCAAGAACCTCGATCCATTACATCATGGAGGGCTCTCAATGAAGCATTCTTGATGAAGATCTTCCCACCCACCACGACGACGGAGCTTAGAAGGAAGATAGCAAGCTTTCAACAAGGAGCTCACGAGCCACTCTTCGAGGCTTGGGATCGGTTTAAGGAGATGTTGAGGGCATGTCCAACACATGGGCAACAACCTTACGTCCTTCAAGACATTTTCTTCCAAGGAATCAACCCCGCCACCAAGGATAAATTGAACCTTCACTTGACTTGCCTCCGGAGCAAGCGTGGGAGTTGCTAGACAAGCTCTCCGATTACGAAGCCATGTACGGAGTGAATCAAGTGAACAAGGAGGTGAGAGTCCATGGAGACGGTCCGAAGAGGCTCTATGATCCAAAGAGTGAAGAGGTGGATAAAGATGTGAAGATCCAATTCTTGGAGGATGAGTTGAACAAGATGAAGAGGCTCTATCACCAAAAGCAAACCACGAGAGCTTGTGAAGAATGTGGTTCTTTGAAGCATGGAGCCCAAGAGTGCCCGAATGAGCGCCAAGTTCGGTTGGCCGAGCAAATTGAGGAGGCACACTATGTTCAAAGAAGCTTTGGAGGACGAGCCAACTTCAACAACAATGGAGGAAGGTGGAATCAAGTTCAAGCCAATGGCTACAACAACAACATCAACCAAAACGAGCCAAGGGCCCAACCACAACCATATCGACCTCCGGGATTCTATGAGCAAACACCACCATGGGCTCAAGATTTGAAGAACCAAGTCACCAACATGGAGAGAAAAGTTGATGAGATGGGTGCCCAATTCAAAGAGTTTGGTGCATGGAGAAGACAAGTGGACAACCAATTTGTTCATATGGCGAATCAACTTCCAAAAGAAGAAGAGAGACTCCCGGGCCGACCCGAGGAGAATCCCCGTGCCCTACAACAACAAAATGAAGTTCGAGCCATAGGATTGAGGAGTGGACAGAGTTTGCCCGAGCCACACGAGCCAAGAACAAGAGAAGAAGGTCGGACCGAGTTACCCAGCAACTCGGGCCTGATGTGCCATAACATCGATCCAGAAGATGGAGGAAGTCCAGCAACCAGGACCGAGGAGGAGCAGAACTCGGGCCCGACATGCCCTGTAGTCGGCCCGATGATCCCAGAAGTCCCTTGCCCTAGGACTGAGGTTCCGAACGTCGGTCCCGATGTCACTCCAACGTCGATCCAAGCAGAAAATGTTGAGAAAGATCAAGGTCGGTCCAAGGAGGTGGATCCAAGGATGAAACAAGGTGGCACAACTCTTCCATACCCTTTGAAGAAGCCCAAGGAGATTGTTGAGGGCAAGTTCAAGAGGTTCTTGAAGCTTTTGCAAGGCTTGAACATCACCATTCCATTCACCGACGCTCTAAGCGAGATGCCATCCTATGCAAAATTCTTGAAGGAAATTTTGAGCAAGAAGAGGTCAATTGTGGAGATGCAAGATGAAGTCACGATCCTAGAGCTACCTCAAAAGCTAGGTGATCCCGGAAGATTTGCCATCACCGTGGGGATTGGATCCCAAAACTTCAAAGCTCTTTATGATCTAGGAGCGAGTATTTCGGTTATGCCCATGAGCATATGGAGACGGGCTAACCTCGGAGATATGGAACCGGTTGATATGAGTCTTAGCATGGCCGATGGATCATCTACAAAGGCCACCGGAATCCTAGATGACGTCCCGGTTCGAGTTGGGCGATATTTTGTCCCCGAAGATTTTGTCATCCTCGACATGAAAGAAGATCCAATGGTGCCCCTCATTCTTGGAAGGCCGTTTCTAGCAACGGCGGGTGCCAAATTTGATGTGAGGAATGGGAAAGTGACTTTCGAAATTGGAGAAGATCCAATGGTGCCCCTCATTCTCGGATTCCCTTTTGCTAGAGAAGAAGCTTCGGTCGACAACGACAAGGTGAACTACCTTTGGAAGTATGTGGCGGGCAAGAGCGAGATGAGGAAGGGAGCCTCCACCAATGAGATCGCTAGCCCGCTATTCCGAGTCATTATCCGCATCTTGGGGTGCACGATCTATGCCCAACATGAACTTAACAAGCCAATGAAGGAGGAAGCCATGTTACTTTACGAGATGTTGTTCCAAAATGAGAAGCCGATGAATCTTACTTGGGAATGGGTGAAGATGGTGAGGGACTTCCAAAGTTCCTCGTGAATATACTTCGGAGGCATGATAGCTCGGTTGGCCCGGGCACTTGAGGTTGATCTATCCTTGTACACACCGGCTCCGAATGGTGTGGAGCTCATGGACCTTAAATATTTCAAGAAGGCAAACATTGTCAAGGAGAAGGTTGTTCCCGGCTTCATCGACCGACTCATGCCCCATTCCAACTTCGGCCAAGTGCAAATCCCTTTGGAGCCTCGCCTCTTCGAGCTCACAAGCTATTACAATTGGTATCAAGTATGGGCGGGCAATGTGAACCCTTATGGCGAGCCGGAGGGGACACTTGAGGTTAGGAGACGAGCACAACACATTCGTTTCACTACTCCTCAAGCTTCCCCGGACACCGAAGAAGAGGAGCCCAACCAATTTGAGTCCGTGAGAAGAGAAGACATGGAGGTTGACCAACAAAATGAAGAAGAAGAAGAAGAAGATGAGGGTGGCTACCACAACATGTTCACCGACCACTCACCAACACTACTGGACCGAGGTGTGTCCCAAGTCGGGCCCGACGTCCACCAACGTCGGTCCGACACATACTTGCCCGAACCGGTCCCGAACCAATTTGATAGGGGTGAAGGGAGTGGAGCAAGACAAGAACCACCAAGCTATGGAGGGTATGAGGGGTATGCCCAATGGTACGGCCCCGGAATGGTGTTCCCCGAGCCAAATCAAACGGTGGACATTAACTTCCTTGCCAACCAAATGGCGCATCTCCAACTTCAACAATCAAGTATGCTCCAAGAGGCTCACCAACTCAATCTACAACAACAACACCTCAACAACCAACAACAACAACTTTTCCACTACCAAGAAGACTTCCAAGCTCAATTCGATGAAGTGAACCGCAACATAGCCTACACAAGACGTGACGTGGACGACTTAAGGGCGGTCGAGGACCAAAGATGGAGCGTCCAAGAGAGTTTCAATGAATGGATGACCGGGAACTTCTCTTCCTGTGAAGATCAATGGATGCGTCCCGCCCCACAAATTCAACCACCAAGTCAAGATCCTTTCCACGACCATGTGTACGAGCGCGAGCGGCAAGATAGACTCCAAAGAGGTCGACGTCGTGGACGTCCTTCCAACAACTAAGCCTCTTCATTCCATGCAAGAATAAAGAAATTGTGAGTTTCCTTTACTCTTCTCTTTATTTTTTAAAGTTTTGGTTTCTTTGATGAGGACATCAAAACTATAAGTATGGGGTGGGTTAGTAGCTCATAGTTTCATGTTTAGTTTTCTTATGTTTTCTCTTATTTTGTTAAAGGGATGTTTCTTTTGGATTGTGGCATGATGTAGTGCATGAATGATGGATGAATTTTTTGGCATGTATGGATGAGTTTGTTTTGATTTGAAGAAAATTTTCGAAAATTCCATAAAAATGCTAAAATTGTGTGAAAATGTCAAAAAGATTTTGTTTTGGACTAGTAATTCCCATCTTAGATGTCCAAATGAAGGCTAATGATGATATGAGCATGTAAAGTCCTTTGCATATTTTTGGATAGTTTAGCCTCTAAATGGATGTTGTTTTTGATGTGATGTGATATCTTGAATGTTTTTACTGAGCACATGAGTTTTAAGGATAAGTTTTGATGCAACTAAGCTAGAGTGAACCTTGTGAGATTATTTTTGGTCATTTTAGGGATGTTTGTTCATATTGCATATCCCTCATTTTCTTGTGTGAATTAGCTCAAGCATGCTAAGTAATACTTGTTATTGAGGCATTTATCTATTTTCCAAGACCAATATGAGAATTGTTCTATGCATTGTCACATTGATTTGAACTTTATTTTATTAAGTCACAAAATATTCCATATCCTACCTTGAAGAGAAACCATTGTTTGTTGCCCCGTTTTAGCCTTAGACCTTTGTTTGAAACTCCTCAAAAATATGATTCCTAGCCTATATGACTTGACCCTTATGGGATTGGACTTTAGTGAGAGGTTTTGGAAGAATATTTGAAGAGTTGAGATTCTCTTTGGTAAAAGGGCAAAGAATGGTGTTATAAATCAAGTGGGTAGTGCATCTTTAAAGTGAAAAAGAAAGGAAGAAAAAGTTGGAAAAGTAGTGGATTGAAAGCAAAATGCTTAAGTGAAAAATATGGGCACCGACCGAGTTAAAGTGCACATCGGGACCGAGTTGTAGTGCAAGTCGTTCCTAAGTGGAAAAAGTGTGAAAAAACCAACAAAAAGTGTAGTGCAAAGATGAAGTGCAATGTTTAGTGAAAAGTGGGTTGAAAAGAAAAAAAAGAAAAGAAAAGAAGAAGAAAATCAAAGTCTTTTGGGAGAGTGAAGTTGAAAGTGGAAGAATTTGGTAAGTCTGGTGAGAGACTAGAAAGTTCAATCCCCTTATAAACACCACAAGACCAAAATAATTCCCACCTTGAGAAATACCAAAAGCCCCATTACAACCCCGCCGAATGGAACCTCTTTGAGGACCTCCATTGAGCCAAGTTCATATTCTTTGTGTGCATTGTAATAGGCATCTCTAGGTGGAGGAATTGGTGATATTAGCTTCAATGGTAAAGTCTTTACTTGCATTTTTTTTGAGTTTGAGTGTTCATTTTCAAGCCTAAACACATGATGAGTGATACACATTTCCACATACCTAAAGTGAGGCTTTGTGGTATTAGGCTTTATACCTTGAACACTTGATCATGTGTGATGATGTAATCTTGCTAGCATGTCTATCACTTGTACTTGATTGATTTTTCATATGAGGCTTTACTTGAAGATTGTGCTTCGGTCTTGCTTATGTTGTTATTGCTTGAGGACAAGCAAGTTTAAGTATGGGGTATTCTGATGTCTCTCATTTTGGTGGTGTTTTAGTAGTAAATTTCCTTTGTAAATATTTGTTTTTAGTTTCTTTCCTTGTTAAGTTTCGTTCCTTTTTAGCTTAGTTCCCGGTTTTCTTTAAGATTCGGAAACTACGCGAGTTTGTTATGTTTTGTAGGAAAAATGGCACAAAAGAGGATGTTTTGGAAGAGTATCAAAGAAGAGTCAAGCTCAGGAGCTAAGGAGCGGAAGAGCCATGCAAGGAATGATGAGAAACTCAAGGAAAACCAAGAAAAGAAGAAGGACCGAGGCCCAGGATCGAGTTCATACCAAGTCGGGCCCGAGATCGAGCACCAGTGTACAGGACCGACATTCCCAAAATCGGGCCCGAGGTTGCCCCATGTCGGTCCGAGTCGGCGATTGAGAAGATTAGGCCCCAAGGCACAATGTTGTGATCTTCCAAGTTTGCCCTTCTTCTAAATTGAGAATTCTTTGGTCCCCAATCCATGAGAGGCTATAATTAGAGGTGATTAAGAGAGCATTAGGGGAGAGCTTAAGGAGAAACACACAAAATCACTCTCAAAGGCTCAAAGGAAGACTTGGAGAGCAAGAAGAAGAGAGGAGGAGGAGAAGAAGAGGAAATTGGTGGACCTAGGAGAAGAGATTAGTGAGTTTGTACTTGTTTTGCTTTGGTTTTAGTAGATTTGGATTTGGATATTGTGAACCCCTTTGGATTTGAATGCAATTGAGCTTTGATTTGAGTTTGATGATTGAGATTTGCTTGCCTTGCCATTTGATTGCTTTTTACTCTTGCTACATGGAGTAGAGTCCATAGTCTTGGGCTATGGGGGAAACCCCTAGCTAGGATTGGGTAGGAACCCCCAATTCCATAGCCTTTGAGTGCTTGATCTATGAATCCTCTCTACACTAAGCTTCAATTCTCTTGTGGAAACAAGGGACCTAGGGCTTGTGATTGGTAAGAGTAGCGAAAGTGATCTCGGACCCAATTACTAGACCTAGCATCGAAAGAGAGTGGAAGCTCCCTTAGGTCGAAGTGTAGAGTGGAGGGATCGAAGGCGAACAACCTCGATCTCACTTGGATCGACACTTATTGGTTGAATTGGGGTGAAATTACCCAAGTCTAGTTAGGGAAGGAACCCAAAAACCCAAGACCGATCTACTATTTTTGCCTAATCGATGTACCCAGCACATCGGGCCCGACGTAGTGTGTGTCGGTCCCGGCCAATCTGACCTCGATCCACCCTCGGACCGAAGTGACAAGTGTCGGTCCGAGGTGATTTCTCTTGTTTTTCCTCGTTTTTCCTTTCTTTTACCTCTTTTTAGTCTTTTCGGTACACTCAACGCACGAACAACCGTGTGTTCGACACTCTACCTCTTTACTACAAGTGAGGTTCGGTTTATAAATTTAAATTTGGACCACCCACACCCGGACCAATCAGTTGTCTTTGTCGTTGTTGTGAATGAAGCATTTACACCCAAAGACTTTGAGGTGTGAAATGTTTGGCTTTCTTCCATTTAGGAGCTCATAGGACGTCTATTTGAGCAAAGGACGAATCATAGCTCGATTGACGATGTAGGTTGCGGTGGCAACGGCTTCTGCCCAGAAATGTTTGGGGACGCCGCTGGCCAAAAGCATCGTCGTTGCCATGTCTTCCAGCGTCCTATTCTTTCTTTCAACAACACCATTTTGCTGAGGAGTTCTGATGTGATTCGCCTTAGGATCGGACTCGGTTCTGCCTCGAGGGAGTTCATTGGCATTCTTGAAGAAGTCTTGGACGAGAGATCTCGCTCAAACTTGTGAAATTTGTGTTAGATTGCAACATTTCATGCGTGTGTGAATTTTGATGAAACAAACTCTTTTTGTGGATTTTTATGATTGATGGATATTTAGTCGAGCCCTCACTTCGGTCCACTCACCGAGAGGTCTCGACTAAGGGATACAAGGGGTGCGGAACCGAATCCTAACAACCCAAGTGGCCCTAAGGATAAGTAGGCGAACACACTCGGTATAAACCAAGTATGGACGCCTAAGGAAGGCTAGGCTAGGCTCGAGTCGCACGAGCCAAGCCTCGCTCCGAGCCTTCGGTCGCGCAAAAGCCATGGTGTATGTGAAAATTAAGAATGGCTAGGCCAAGGTTCGAGTCTCACGAACCATAGCCCGCCATCCGGCTCTCGAGTCTCACGAGAGCCCTACGGCTTGAGTCCCACAAGCCGGGAAAGCCCAAAACCCAGAACGGGACAAAAGTCTCTCAATTCAGGTTCAGGCTTAATCTCAATCTATCTAAAAATGAAGCCCCTAAACGTCTTTATATAGGATGAGGAGAGGGAAGAGGGGCAGCAGCTTGGAGTGGGCTCCAAGCATCAAGGGCGGCAACTTGGAGTGGGCTCCAAGCATAATAAATTGGTGGAGGTGATGGAGAAGCTTGGCGCCCAAGGCAAACACTCAAAGCTGGCCCCTTAATGACGAAGATTGGCGGCCAAGCAACCTTGAGGACGTGGAGGAGGTGTCTTGGGCTGAATTGGTGGGGCGGTGACACCATGAGCTTGGGCTTGTTCTTGACTTGGTTGTGGAGAGCTAGCCCGGTCCAACTTGTTCTTGAATTTTGTAGTCTTCCTTAGTTGGGCCACCTTAGAAAAAGACCCGAAATGCAACGAAGATGGGCGCCCAAAAGTGGCACTGGCCCGAAGACGCGAGTGCCCACGAGAGGCACCGACGCCGCGGGACGGGTGCCTCGATGAGGCGCCGGCAGCGAGAGGCGTGATGATGAGGGGCTCGGGCACGATCACATCATCCACCCCCCCCTTAAAGAGGATTCGTCCTCGAATCCTTAGAGTCGTGCATGGGGGTGGCGGTGGCGAGGTGGCTGAGTCGCGCCGGCCCGCGGTTGAGAAATGGCACCACTTTCTCTATGTTTTCCTCCTCTTCCATAGGCTCATCAAGTTGGGTTAGGAGCTCATCGAGCTGAAACCATTCGTCGGCCTCCCACTCGGGAAAGCCCTCGTTCAGAGCCTCGGCTTCGACCACCATGTCGTCCGCGGGAACAACTCAAAGCGGTTCCATGTAATCTCCTTCGGGTGCGTCAAAGCCATCAAGAGGAGCCTCATTGTCCATGATTTCCACGTACTCGTCTTCTTCTTCAGTCGACAAGTCTTAGGGACCCGAGTCGTGGTGGCTTGAGTCGTCGCTCCAGCTAGAGTCACCCGAGCTAGAGTCGCTTAAACCATTACCGGTGTTGATACTCGGACCCGTTTCTTATCTGGAGCGAGCATCATCCTCTTTCTCTTGATTTAGCATGAGCTCTTGGTTGACGCTCGGCTCGCTCACGGCCTTGCGGGAAAGCTCGACCTCGTCATCACCCACAAGGTCCATGAAAGCGATGCCCTCCTTTCAGGGTGCCATGCCGCACACCCAACGAGGCCCAACCACGATCTTGCTCGAGGTAATCTTCTTGGTGAACATCATCTTGGACGCCATTAGTTAACTGAAAATTGCAAAGCACACACACACAAGCCTCGTAATACAAGAATTCGATCCGGGGCATGGCCATATGCTCGGTTCTCTCTTTTTTTTTTTCCTTTTTTTCAAATCTCTTGGGGATCTCTTCTCCTTGGCTGGGACCGGACCGAGCTTGCACCCAAGCTTGAGTGCCATTTTTTTTTTGAAATTTCCGACCCCTTTCTTTCTTGGTTTGGTGCTTGCGAGCCCACAAGTTCCACACATCGATTAGAGCCTCACATTTCGTGACACTCGACACATGCACGTTCCATTTCATTCCATGCAACTTCAAGTATATGAATACGTAAATCACAATTCATATTAACTTTCAATGCTCATTTGGGTTTGGCTTGGTGATCCTCGGTTTTAGGGAAGAAAACTTTGGTTTCATGCAAATTTTCGGTTCGGTTTTGCTAGGGGAATGGTTTTAACCTTTCGGGGATGAGAGACCCCTTGGGTTAGATTGAAACTCAGCCTAACATAAGCTTCTCCTACCCCCATTCGAATGGGATCAACAAAGATTAAAAGAGGTCGACACTTACTTGAGTTGGATTTCGAAAAGCTTGGTTTCATAGGCCGAAAACCTTCGCCAATATCCCACAAGTTCGGAGGGTTGATAACACACACTCTTACTCCCGAAAATTGTGGATTTTGGGATAGGGTTAAACACAAAGCAACTAGGTTGGATTTTTTTTTTTGGCTCGCCCTTGGTCTCTCTCTTTAATTGGTGAGTTTGTACAAGTGAGAGACCTCCCTTTATATAGGATTTTTGAGGGGTGTCAGAACAAGGGAAGTCGGCTGGCTAATGGTGTTCATTGGGTCGACATTATGATGTAAGAGGAGAAGAACGTAGCCATGTAGAAGCTCTTAATCACTCCCCTCTTCAAGGTTACACCTTAGCTTGCACACCAAGGTCGACATATGGAAGGGTGTTTGGTTCTTTGAGCCTTTACTTGGGTTTCAAGATTCGAAAGCTCACTCACTGGGTTTGACAAACAAAATCACCCGACATAATGCATTTTTTTTTTAAGAATTTCCGAGTGTCAAAGATGAGGTCCTAGGCGTGGGCAAATAGTGGGGAGTCATAGGAATTTCTCCACGCCTCCTAAGGATTTTTCTTGGCCCCTTTTAAGGTCTTAAGGTCGTGGCCGAGTCAAGGTGAGGACTCGAGTTGGCTCAGGTCTCGGTTGGCCAAAAGAGGTGCAAATGGTTTTAGAGCATATATGAAAGTAACATGAAAATGCAATTTACATATTCAAAACTCACTGAACCCGCCTCGAAAACCTCTGATACCAGATGATGTGATTCGCCTTAGGATCGGACTCGGTTCTGGCTCGAGGGAGTTCATTGACATTCTTGAAGAAGTCTCGCACGAGAGATCTCGCTCAAACTTGTGAAATTTGTGTGAGATTGCAACATTTCATGCGTGTGGGAATTTCGATGAAACAAACTCTTTTTGTGGATTTTTATGATTGATGGATAAGTAGTCGAGCCCTCACTTCGGTCCACTCACCGAGAGGTCTCGACTAAGGGATACAAGGGGTGCGGAACAGAATCCTAACAACCCAATTGGCCCTAAGGATAAGTAGGCGAACACACTCGGTATAAACCAAGTATGGACGCCTAAGGAAGGCTAGGCTAGGCTCGAGTCGCACGAGCCAAGCCTCCCTCCGAGCCTTCGGTCGCCCGAAAGCCATGGTGTATGTGAAAAATAAGAATGGCTAGGCCAAGGTTCGAGTCTCACGAACCATAGCCCGCCATCCGGCTCTCGAGTCTCACGAGAGCCCTACGGCTTGAGTCCCACAAGCCGGGAAAGCCCAAAACCCAGAACGGGACAAAAGTCTCTCAATTCAGGTTCAGGCTTAATCTCAATCTATCTAAAAATGAAGCCCCTAGACGTCTTTATATAGGATGAGGATAGGGAAGAGGGGCGGCAGCTTGGAGTGGGCTCCAAGCATCAAGGGCGGCAACTTAGAGTGGGTTCCAAGCATCATAAATTGGTGGAGGTGATGGAGAAGCTTGGCGCCCAAGGCAAGCACTCAAAGCTGGCCCCTTAATGACGAAGATTGGAGGCCAAGCAACCTTGAGGAGGTGGAGGAGGTGTCTTGGGCTGAATTGGTGGGGCGGTGACACCATGAGCTTGGGCTTGTTCTTGACTTGGTTGTGGAGAGCTAGCCCGGTCCAACTTGTTCTTGAATTTTGTAGTCTTCCTTAGTTGGGCCACCTTAGAAAAAGACCCGAAATGCAACGAAGATGGGCGCCCAAAAGTGGCACTGGCCCGAAGACGCGAGTGCCCACGAGAGACACCGACGCCGCGGGACGGGTGCCTCGATGAGGCACCGGCACCGAGAGGCGTGAGGGCGAGGGGCTCAGGCACGATCACATCAAGTTCGAGGAGAAGAGAAGTTGTGGGAGATTCCTTGTTGGTCACAGAAGTCAAGAAACTCTGAGTTTTTAAACTCCGTTCCATGATCTGACCATAGGGCTTTCAAGCTCGTCTCAAGTGCAACTTCTACTTGTTTGATGAAGATTTTGAACATCCCAAAAGCATCTGCTTTTGACACCAAGAAAAGAACCTAACTGAATCTGGAAAAATCGTCTACAATGACATACATGTACCTTTTTCCACCATAGCTTTGGGTTTGCATGGGTCCACACAAATCCATGTGAAGAAGTTCCAATGGCTTCTTTGTGCTTACTTCATTCTTGGATTTGAAGGACGATCTTGTTTGTTTCCCTTTGATGCATGCTTCACATTGCTCAATTTGCTCAGGATCAATTCGGGGAAGACCTCTTACAAGATCTTTTTAATGAAGCTTGAAGATTGTGCTAGGTCCCGCATGTCCAAGACGTCGATTTCATAGATCGGCGTCCACGGCAGAGATAGATAAACACAACTTGGATGCAGGCTTGAACCTTTGATTGAAGACGTAGACATTGTTCTCACGAGTCCCTTTGAGAATGACTTGATTTGTTTTCTTGTTGATGACCAGGCATTCCTTAGAGTCAAATGTGACTAGGTTTTCACCTTGATCACATATTTGGGAGACACTAAGGAGATTGAAGCCTAGTCCTTCGACAAGACTGACTTTGGACGCACTGATGGATTGATTTAGCTTTGCGGTGCCCGTCCCTTTGATTTTTCCTTTGCCCTTGTTGCCAAACGAGACAGTTCCTCCCGTGGCATTTGTTTGGATAGAAGTGAGATGGATCTGGCTTCCAGTCATATGATTTGAAGCGTCACTATCGATGATCCATGGGCTTCTTCTCACTTCCACCTGAAAAGAAGAGTTAGTTCTTTGCGACCCAGGCAAGGTGACCCCTACCTGGTTCGTTACATGGGTAAAACTTCTTCATAAGCAAATGATCATAAACATTCACATCATTTGATCTTATAGCATGCATCCTAGGATATCGAGTTCTAGCATTTGGCACACTAGCATGCGTCCTATCAGCAAATTTAGACTTAGCATTCTCGCGGCCATTTCTAGCCTTCCTTCCACTTTCAAGATCCTGTTTCAGCTTAAGACACTCGTACTGGTAGTGACCACCTTTGCCACAATGCCAGCACGTCCTATAGTAGTTTCCAAGGTAGTACTTCTTATTAGGACGTTGAATTCTATTCTCTTTCATTTTCTCAGGGTTCACTACCTTAGATCCTTTTCCCTTAGCAAATTTCTTGTAAATTTTGTGACTGACAGAATTTGTGTAGTAGTCATTTTGTCCTTTCTCACCACTCTCAAGAACTCTTATGCGTTCTTCTAGATTCTTTGTCTTTTCCCTTTCAAGTTCTAGTTCAGTTGTTTTGCTGGCTTCAAAGTCACTTGGGAGAGAGTTCTTTGATCCTGATTCATACCCTAGTCCCTTCCTGGCTGGAACAAAGACTATTGGATTCACAGTTTTAGTCATAGGACTCTTTCCTAGAACTTTGACCTCGTCCCTAAGACTTGCGTTTTCGAGTTTTAAGCACACAAGCTGACTTTTAAGGGACTTGACTTCTTCCTGAGAGGACTCTAGTTGAAAAGACATGGTACTACAATTTTCACGTTCCACAACAATATTCTCGGATTCAATTTCTTCAAAGCTTTGTTTCATGGCATAGCTCTCTTGCATGATTTGAGTTATTAATTTAATGAGCTTTGGTTTTGAACATTTTTCAAGAGAGTTTAGCATAGTTTCATGGGTTACCTCTTGCTCAGTTTCAGAGACGTCCTCTGGGGCGTCTTCCATAGCCATGTAAGCTACTTGATTTCTGGCTCTTCATCACTTGAGTCAAGGTCGTCCCATGAACTCTCAAATGCACCAACCAGCGCCTTTTCCTTCATTTCCTTTGATGTTTACCCTGTGGTACATTTCTTGGCCATGTGTCCCTTTCTGTTGCATTTGTAGCACACTATCTCCTTCATTTCTGCATCTGTAGGCTTGCGAGTTTCTTTCTTGTAGGGCATCTTCATTCTTGGGACTTTGCCTCTTTTGTACAGTGCACGGAGAGTTTTGTGCAACAAGGCTAACTCATCTTCCTCAGAAATTTGTTCTTCCGTCTTTCCTTTGCGTTCTATTGAAACCTGAAGACGAAGATTCTCTTGGTGCTCTTGAGTTTTGGCTTCTAGCATTGAGTTCAACTCTCTTTGCCTTTAGTAGTATTGCTCATACTCTGGCGTCCTAGCCGCAAGAGTTAAAGCCAGCTCATTTTGGGAACTCTTTCCCATTGCTCATACTCTTCTTGCTTCATACCCTTTGAGTTTTCCATAGATTTCCTCCATAGACAATCCCTTGTTGGCCTGGTTTTCTTTGAACGTCATCCTATCGAAGTTCCATGGTCCCGTGAGTCCATCGATCAAGACTTGAACCTTCATCCTCTGAGTGATCTCCGTTTCTTTGACACCCTAGTTTTTCAACTTAGTCAGAAGGGCCTCAAAGCGGAAGGAGTAGTCGGTGATGGTCTCATTTGTGAATGTCCTGAATTTGTAGAAGTCCCTTTTGGCTTCAAGCTGGACGTCTTCTTTCATCTCAGGCGTCCCAACATGATACTTCTCCAGGGCTTCCCATTGAAGCTTAGCAGTTGGGAGATTGCTCACACGGGTGGCGTCCCTTTCACAGAGGGACGTCTGTAAGAAACAGATGGCCTTTGCATTTGCCTCCATAAGCTTGAACTCATCAGGACCCCAATCTGCCTCCTTGTCCTTCTTAGCAGCAAGGACTTCGAGATCGCCGTTCTTTATCACTAGCCAGCATTGGTAGTTTTGACTACGCACGAAACATTCGAACCTTGTCTTCCAACGATTGAAGTTGCCGTCCGTCAGGCGAGATGGTTTCGCACTTGAGATACCTATAGGTTCCATGTCCATGTTTCCTGCAACTCAAACTCAATCTAGAGCGCTTGCTCTGATACCAATTGTTGGATCGTAAGTCGGTTAGTGAAGGCGTCCTTAACTGGGTTAAGGGCGTCCTTAGGTGCAGCGGAAATTAGACTTAACAGGAAACGCAATGAGATAATGGACACGAGTATTTATAGAGGAACCCCACTAAGACCAACTAGTCTTATGGGTAAACCTCTACCTCCGCTTGGAGGATTTTCAATAGCCGTCCTTATCTTATTAAGAGAGAGTCCTTACAACTTAGGCGAGTCGTTACACTTCACTGAGCTAAGCATCCGTCCTTAGCCTCACTAGTAAGACTCCTTTCCACCTAACAAAGTAACCTAACTCTCTTAGCTATAAGGAAGATATCACACACGTCTCTCACGGTTCGTTGTGAGAGACAAACTACAACTCTAACTAATTTGTGGTTTGTTTGTGATTTGATGTGGTTGGACTTTCTTTCTCTTGATTCAAGCTCACTTGATCTTCGTTCGTGTTCTTGAATGCTTCGGGAGAGTTTGAGAGAAAGTCTTCAAAGTCCACACCGCTATGCATACCCCTTGGGGGGTATTTATAGCAGAAGTGGTTCTTGTCCTCTAGCGTCCTCTTAGGCTTTGCAGGATCCTTGATCTTCCCTCAACGGTGCGATGAGCCTCTTGAGGAAGTCAACTCTGTTGACGCTTGGGAAGCCTCTGCGTGGACAAGGGACCATTGCTGGGAAAGCGACATCTTTGGAATTGTCTACACGTGCCCAGACAAGGGAAACTTCCTTCTGAGGACTACGGCCGAGTATGATGTAATCATGTTGGGGCGGCCTTGATTTGAATTTGAACTTCGTCCGTATTTTGGCGCGCGTCCCTTCTTGATGAGGACGCCGTCCTATCTGCGCAGGGACTTTGCCAACTATGTTTAGCTTCTGGAAGTTCTGATGATGTGCGTCCCTACAGAGTTAAAGACTGCCGTTCACTTGTTGTCCTTTTCGCTCATTTGCGTCCAATGGACTTACTTGAGATCAACACTTGGACAACTTATTAAATACTTTTGAGTTTGTCATTATCAAAACAAGTGACGATCATTATTGGTTTAGATATTAATGATTGGCGTCCTTAATATCGTCCCAACAACTCTCAACCTGAACCCAAGAATAATAAGTGATCATGGAACAATAAGATCAAGCACACACCTCACCAATACAAGACATAGCATTAAAGCTGTGAAAAATGTAGACCGACCTAGGTGATCTACCTAAAATCTACAATGATTCGCCAAATTCCCCAACCAAGAACAATCCTAAATCACTCGAATTTTTCCGCTCAAATTCTGCTTAGGCGCCCATTCGGGCTTTTAACTAACCGCTGTTTTCATTTTTCAGTAGGTGTGCTTACAAAAACTCATAATCACTCATGAACCTCATATTATCCCAGCCTAATGCTGGTCTGGGTTACCTACTTATTACCTGAGCCGCCCTTTCGGATTTTGATTCGGGCTAATTTGTATAGGTTAACTCTTGTATTTTAAGGATATATTGAGAGTGTTTAGGTTAGATTTGAGCGGTATTGTAATATCTAGGCCGAAGACACAAGAATGCAAGATTCAAGAGTTTTAAGGCGTTTTGAGCTGTCTGCGCGACACCACTTGCTTGAGAAGGCCATATCTTGAGCTACAGAGGTCGGATTGAGCTGACTCCGGTGCCATTGGAAAGCTTACTTCAAGGGCTTCAATTCAGCAGTTTACACCGAAGTCAGATGCCAAGCCGAAGATGGTCAAAACAGCCTCCGAAGTGACGCTAGAGGTTCTGTCTGATTTACGCGACCGCGGATTGTCCACCCGTGACTGCGGTGGCTGCCGAGAAGACTTGTTCCATTCTGTTGCGAGAGCGCGGGCACGGCCACGGCGACGCGACCGCGGTGATGCTGGATCTGTGATGGGCCAAAGATCTATCTTCTTTCTATCTTCTTATCTTTTCTCTTTCCTTTTATATCTTTTCTCCTTTCCTAATTAGATTAGGGGAGCATGTTCCCTGGGTCTATATAAGGAGGAGTCTGCCTTATGTTTTATTCATAGATCCAACTCATAATTAAATTCTTTAGCTTTAGTTTAGTTTTGGAGAGCTAGTCTCCTGTGGTTTGTTCAAGGGAGAAGCTCTGATGTATGAACTCATAAGGTTTTGGTAATTGATTTCTATCCTTTGGTTGATATTGATTCTCTTTTGCTTCATCTTATGAATGTTGATTATTTCTCTAGGAGTAGCTAACCTATTGAATTGATTTATGTTCTACTGTTTGATTAGGTTTGGACCGTGGACAAAACTAATCTGTGAAAACAACTTAACCTAGACTTGTTGTCTATGCAACTAGGATTAAGAAGAGAATTGATTGTTTTATCTTGCAATTGACTCGTAGCTTGATTGTTTGATATTATATCCTGCATATCCTTGTTCTCTATGCTAATTCTAGGTTAAGCGTCATTGCCTAGGGTTATAGAATTGCTTGGACCATGGACTTGCGATTGTTAATGATCAGGATAGGAATTAACCATAGGTGTGAATGAAATCAATGGATGAATCTATGATCGAGTGATTATTTAATGAGTGGATCTTTTGAATGAACCTGCTCCTATCTATTTGTTTGTTATTTGTTTCCTAGGTTAGTTTAGATATCTCTTTGATTTCCCCCCATATCATTAGTTGATAATAATTTTAATACTAGAAGCCTTAGTTCTCTTGGGTTCGATCCCTTACTTGCATGCTATACTTAGTTTGTAGTTTGGGTTATTTATATTTGATCTTGGCACGACGACTTTAGCCGAGTCAGATTTTCGACTCATCTTAGGATTTACATGCCTTTTTCAAAATTTTATGGATTTTCCTATTTCTTTCTTTTTCTTTTCTCTTTATTATGCAAAAAGGTATGGTGCAAGTGCTCCATGAAAGGAAGAAAATCAAAAAGATTGAAGCAAATCGAATCAAAAAACAACTAACTACACTAACTAGGATAAGTGTAGCGAGTTCTCCTACCCCCATACTTAAATCCTTCATTGTCCTCAATGAAGCTAAGAGTAAGGAAATAAGCAAGGAAGAAGGTATAACAGAAGACTCACATACGAAGAAGAGGGGTGGAATGGAAGAACTCTTCACAAGTGTAGAAAGAATGGACAAAAAGCTTCGGAATTACCGTTCTACAGGAAAACCGCGCACGCGCCAGTTGGGGCGTGGGCACGGGTCTTCCACCAAATACACTGTCAATGTTTGAGCATAAACCGCATGCGCGATAAAGGTGGGGCGTGTGCAGTCTGGCGATAGCAAACTCGAACTTCATCACAAACACGAACTTGAACCTTGGCTCTCGGGACTCGATTCGTCTCTCGAATATGATGAACCTAGAGCTCGAGTCTCAATCTTCATGAATAATACTGGGAGGAACATAGCTCCCCTATACTTGAAGTTTACATAGAGCGAATCAAAAGGATATTCTAAAGGGAAGGGAAAGAATATATAATGGGGATAAAGATAGAACGATTGAAGATAGAATAATGGTAGAAGATAGAAGATAGAATCGACATTTTTTTCCTTTTTTTTATGAGAGCAAAATGTAGCAAACCGCGTGCACGGTATGGTGGTTGCGGGTGCAGGTCTAGTACCTATTCGTCGGGATGAGTTCTGGGCTGGACCGCGAGCGCGGTATGGCTGCCGCATGCATAGTATCGCACCAGAAACGTCCTTTCAAACCTTGTACCTGCACGTTAGTTCCAAAAAACGAAAACAAGATAAACTAAAGAAGGGAAAATAAAGAAGAAGAAGAATCTATCTAACCTTGGGCTGCCTCCTATTGGGACAATGTTAAGGATGCCTTTTGTACTTAACATTTTGCCTTGCATCCCTTGGTTTTGATATGACAAACTCGCTTTGATCTGTTAAGTTGTCCAAGTGTTTCAGGAACGCAAGTCATGAAAAGAACAACAAGTTTGTGTACCCGTCCTTAAGGAGTAAGGACGCTATATCTAAGAATAAGCGACTTGGCATGATTCTACAAAGGACACCGTCCTTAATCATCATACAAGAGTCCTCTCAAGGATGACCGACAAGGTGACATCACCAGACAAGCCTTGATCATGATCACCACGTGGAAGCAAATCTTGTACACCCGTCCATCACCACGTGGAGACCGATCTTGTAGCCAAGTCCAACGGAAATTGCCAAGATGCTTCCCTCATCACTGCCAGAGATACGTGGAAGCTGATCCTGTTGCAACGTCCCCAAGGGCATGATCGTCAAAGAATGACGCCCTTCCCAAGGTCAATATAAATACTCTTGCATAGCATTTATTGTGACTACGACGCTTTAGAGAATATTCAGAGCATTTGTCATTCACTCAAGAACACCAAAAACAAGGTCAAGAACATGAGAGAACTAGGTGTTAGATCGAGTGAGAAGCGTTCACCAAAACCACAAACTGTTTGTAAGAGAAAAGAACAAAAAGAGAGACAGTCCTTACGACGTACTGTTAAAGACGTGTGAATAAGCGTCCTTTAGGAGATTAAGTTAGGTTACAGTTCAAGACTGAAAAGAGTGTTACTAGTGGACTTAAGGATGCATACTTAAGTGTCAGAGAAGTGTAATCACTCGTCTTGTAATCTATAAGAACACTTAATAAGAAAGGAAAAGAAGCTATTCGAAAATCCTCCAAGGATGTAGAGGTTTACTCTCAAGGACTATTTTGGTCTTGAGAGGTTCCTCTATAAATAGAAGCGTTCCTTACTTATTACTTTTACCTGTTTAGTCTTTATTCTGCTGCAACTCGAGGGCGTCATTAATCTTCATTAAGAACGCCACACTCAAGGACTCCCTTAACTCTATTAAGGACGCTTTTGTTAAGACTAACGATCCCTGCAATTGGTATCAAAGCAGGTGCTTTAGATTTTGTTTGAGTCGCATGTAAAAATGTCCATGGAAGAGATTTATAGAAATCTGAAGGCGTACGAAGCCTGAAGAAATCAAGACTTGCTTGAGTTAGGTAAAAGCCCGTAGAATGACATAGCTTTGACTCTTGAGGCAAGGACGCTAGAGCAAACAGAGTATCATCGTCGGCAAAATGAACTAGCCTTGATGCTTGAGGCCAAGACAAAGGAACATCAAGATAATCTTCGTCTTCAAGCCCTGATGGAACGTCAAGGAAAGTCAGAAGAACAAATTGTTGAAGAAGAAGAACTTGCTCTTGCACAAAACTCTACGTTCATGGGTCAAGAGAGGCAAAGTCTCAAAGTTGAAAATGCCTTACAAGAAAGAGAGTCCCAAGCTCATTGAGGCTGAAGTGAAAGAAGTGACATGCTTCAAGTGTAACAAGAAGGGTCACTTTGTCAAGCACTGTGGGACGGGAAAAGAAATGAGAAAGAAAGGCTTGATGAACTCGAATATGAAAATACTGTTGTTGAGTGTTAGAAATGTAACACAATGACATTCCAAACTAGAGTCCTCACTAGAAGAAAAAAAACTCCCTTAAAACTGAAATTGTGTGTCTCAAGCTAGAGAACGCCAACCTTAGGGATGAAATCAAGGTTTTAGGAAAGAGTTTTATGACCGAAATTATGAAACCTGTTGTTTTTGTTCCTGCTAAGAAAGGCCTAGGATATGAGTCTAGCTCAAAGAACTCCCTTCCTAGTGACTTTGAAGCTAGTAAAACAACAGATTTAGAACTTAAAAGAGAGAAAACTAAGAGCCTAGAAGAACATATAAGAGTCCTAGAGAGTCGTGAAATAGGACAAAAGGACTACTATACAAACTCCACTAGTCACAAAATTTACAAAAAGATTGCTAAGAGAGAAGGTTCAAAGGTTTGTGACCCCAAGAAAATGGAAGAGAACAGAATCCAACGTCCTAACAAAAAGTATTATCTTGGTGATTACTATAGGACGTGTTGGTATTGTGTTCATGGAGGTCATTAGAAGTATGATTGGTTCAAGCTAAAGGAAGACCTTGAAAATGGCAAAAACGCTAGGAGTGGAAATGAAAATTATGAGTCCATTCCTAAAAGACAAGCAAGACGTCCTAATCGTTCAAGGACTTCTTTTAGGAAGCATGCTACTTCTAACGATGTTAACTTGAATGATTATATGCCAGAAAAGGACTTCTTTTATTGTAACGAACCAAGTAAGGAACACCTTGCCTGGGTCGCGAAAAACTAACTCTCCTTAATAGGTGGAAGTGAGAGGAAGCCCGTGGATCATTGATAGTGGCGCCTCAAACCATATGACAGGAAGCCAGACCCATCTCACTTCTATCCAATCTAATGCCGCGGGAGGAACTATCTCGTTTGGCAACAAGGGCAAAGGAAGAATCAAAGGGACGGGCACTGCAAATCTGAATTCGTCCATTAAAGCATCAAATGTAAGTCTTGTTGAAGGACTTGGCTTCAACCTCCTTAGTGTTTCTCAAATTTGTGATCAAGGTGAAAATCTAGTCACATTTGATTCCAAGGAGTGCCTTGTTATCAACAAGAAAACAAACAAAGTCATTCTCAAGGGAGTCTGTCAAAACAATGTTTACATCTTCAATCAAAAGTTCCAACATGCTACTGAGTTGTGCCTACCTGTCTCAACTAAGGACGCGTCCCTCTAGCATCGACATCTTGATCATGCTTGACTAAGCACAATCCTCAAGCTACACAAAAGAAATCTTGTAAGGGGACTTCCTCGAATCGATCCTGCGAAAGCTGAACAATGTGAAACTTGCAGGGTTATGCATAGTGGTGTGGACTTTTGAAGACTTTCTCTCAAGCTCATCCCTAGAGCATTCAAGTTCAAGAACGAAGAACAAAGAGATCAAGTGAGCTTGAAGCAAGAGAAAGAAAGTCCAACCACATCAAATCTAAACCAAACCACAAAAGTGTTAGAAAGTTAGTTTATCTCTCACGACGTATAGTGAGAGATGTGAGTGTTTAGCTACCTTATAGCTAAGAGATATGAGTTAGGCTACATTGTTAGGCTCAAAGGAGTGCTACTAGTGAGGCTAAGGACGCACGCTTAGCTCAGAGAATTGTGACGACTCGCCTAAGTTGTAAGGACTCTCTTTGAATAAGATAAGGACGGCTATTCGAAAATCCTCCAACGGAGGTAGAGGTTTACCCATAAGACTAGTTGGTCTTAGTGGAGTTCTGTATAAATACTCGTGTCAATTATCGTATTCACTTTCATGTCTAAGTCTTATTCCGCTGCATTTAAGGACGCCCTTAACCCAGTTAAGGACTCCCATTCCAACAGACTTACGATCCAACCGACGTCCTTTTAGGATACCAAAGGCAGAGATCGTCCCATCCCTTGAGATATCTGAAGATTCTTTTGACTTCTTGCATGTGGGACTCTTTTGGATTGACTTGAAAGCAAGCACACAAGCATACAGCGAACATCATGTCGGGACGGCTTGCGGTCAAGTATAGTAGAGATCCTATCATTCCTCTATAGAGCTTTTGATCCACACTCTTTCCTTCTTCATCAGCATAAAGACGAGTGTTTGGAGAGATGGGAGTGTCTATGGGTTTGGATGTGTCATCCCATACTTCTCTAGCATTTCACGAATGTACTTCTGTTGGTGAATGCGTGTCCCATCTTTGAGTTGAGTAATTTGGAGTCCCAAGAAGAAATTGAGTTCTCCTATGAGGGAGATCTCAAATTCACTAGTTCTTGAATTCCTCTACAAGTTTCATGTTAGTGCTTCCAAATACTATGTCATCGACATAGACTTGGACTATCAAAACATCTTTAAGGATTTTCATTAAAAATAGGGTTTTGTCAATATTACCTCGAGTATACCCGTTGGACAAGGGAAAGGACGCAAACTTGTCGTACCAAGCACGAGGGGCTTGCTTTAATCCATAGAGAGCCTTGTCAAGGAAGTACACAGGGTCGGGGTAGTTAGCATTCTCAAAACCAGGGGATTGAGCAACGTACACCTCTTCCTTCAGCTTGCCATTGAGGAAGGCGGTCTGGACATCCATTTGAAATAGCTTGAACCCAACGTCAGCGGCGTAGGCAATGAGAAGGCATATGGCCTCAATTCTAGCAACAAGAGCAAAGGTTTCATCGTAGTCAATCCCTTTCCTCTTTCCTATAGCCTTCAGCCACAAGCCTTGCTTTGTTTCTTGAAACACTACCACTCTCATCAAACTTATTTCTGTATACCCACCTCGTCCCTATAATCTTTTTATTTTTAGGATGAGGGACAAGGGTGTTTCTTTCAAATTGATTGAGCTCCTCTTGCATAACTTGGATCTTGTTGTTATTATGGACAAAACATTTACACCCAAAGACTTTGAGGTGAGAAATGTTAGGCTTCCTTCCATTTAGCAGTTCATAAGACGTCTTCTTTAGCAAGGGACGAATCATAGCTCGATTGATGATATAAGTTGTTGTGGCAATAGCTTCGGCCCAAAGGTGTTTGGGGACGCCACTTGCCAAGAGCATCGTCCTTGTCATGTCCTCAAGCGCCCTATTCTTTCTTTCCACAACGCCATTTTGCTGAGGAGTTCTTGGAGATGAGAAGCTGTGAGAGACTCCATGTTGATCACAAAATTCAAGGAACTCTGAGTTTTTGAACTCTGTCCCATTATCTGACCTTAGAGCTTTTAAGCGTGTCCCAAGAGCAACTTCTACTTGTTTGATGAATATCGTAAACATTTGGAAGGCATCTACTTTTGACACCAAAAAGTGAACCCAGGTGAATCGAGAAAAATCATCTACAAGAATGTACATGTACCCCTTTCCACCATAGCTTTGAGTCTTCATGGGTCCACACAAATCCATATGAAGAAGTTCCAAAGGCTTTGTGGTTACTTCATTCTTGGATTTGAAGGACGATCTTGTCTGCTTCCCTTTGATGCATGATTCACATTGCTCAATTTGCTCAGGATCAATTCGGGGAAGACCTCTTACAAGATCTTTTTGATGAAGCTTGAAGATTGTGCTAGGTCCAGCATGACCAAGACGTCGATGCCAGAGATCGGCGTCCACAGCAGAGACAGATAAACACAACTTGGATGCTGATGTCTCTCATTTTGGTGGTGTTTTAGTAGTTAATTTCCTTTGTAAATATGTGTTTTTCGTGTCTTTCCTTGTTAAGTTTCATTCCTTTTTAGCTTAGTTCCCGGTTTTCTTCAAGATTCGGAAACTACGCGAGTTTGTTATGTTTTGTAGGAAAAATGGCACAAAAGAGGATGTTTTGGAGGAGTATCAAAGAAGAGCCAAGCTCGGGAGCTAAGGAGCGGAAGATCCACGCAAGGAATGATGAGGAACTCAAGGAAAACCAAGAAGAGAAGAAGGATCGAGGCCGAGGATCGAGTTCATACCAAGTCGGGCCCGAGATCGAGCACCAGTGTACAGGACCGACGTTCCCAACGTCGGGCCCAAGGTTGCCCCGTGTCGGTCCGAGTCGGCGATTTAGAAGATTAGGCCCCAAGGCACAATGTTGTGATCTTCCAAGTTTGCCCTTCTTCTAAATTGGGAATTCCTTGGTCCCCAATTGATTCGGCCAATTTTGTATAGGTTAACTCTTGTATTTTAGGGCTATATTGAGAGTGTTTAGGTTAGAGTTGTGCGTAATTGTAATATCTAGGCCGAAGACATAAGGATTCAAGAATCAAGAGTTTTAAGGCGTTTTGAGCTGTCTACGCGACACCACATGCTTGCGAAGGCCATATCTTGAGCTACAGAGGTCGGATTGATCCGGTGCCATTGGAAAGCTAACTTCAAGGGCTTCAATTCATCTTTTTACACCGAAGTCAGATTCCAAGCCGAAGATGGTCAAAACAGCCTCCGAAGTGACGTCAGAGGTTCTGACGGGATTCCGCGACCGCGGATTGTCCACCGCGACCGCGGTGGCCGTCGAGACGAATTGTTCCTTTCTGTCGTGAAAGTGCGGGCACGGCCATGGCGACGCGACCGCGGCGATGCCGGATCTGAAGCGGGCCGAAATCTTTCTATCTTGTTTCCTTTTGTATCTTTTTGCCTCTTTCCTTATCTATCTCGTGGAGCTTGTTCCTTGGGCTATATAAGGAGGAGTCTCTTTAGGTTTTAAGGAATCTTTTTAACCTTTGTTGGAAGACTTCAGTTTCATGAAGATTATGGAGAACTAAACCTCTCTAGGGTTTGTTCATCAATGAAGCTTTAATTGACAAGTTTGTGAGATTCTAAATCCTTTTCCTATTCCTTTGGTTATTATTGATTCTCTTATGCTTAATTACATGATTATTGATTGTTTCTCTAGGAGTAATTAACCTATTGAATTGATTGATTTTCTATTGTTGGGACGGGTTTGGACCGTGGACAAACATATTCTGTGAAAACAACTTGAACCTAGATCTGTTGTCTATGCAACTAGGATTTAAGAAGAGAATTGATTGTTTGCTTGTAAAATTGACTCGTAGCTTGATTTCTCTTGCATGCATCCTATATATCCTTGTTCTTAATGCTAATATTGATTTGAGCGTCCTCTATCATTGTTAAGTATTTCTTGGACCGTGGACAGGAAATTAGTCAAGATTAGGATTGGAATTAACCATTGGATTAAAAGAAATTGGTGTGAATCAATGATCAAGCGACTCTTTTAAAGTGGATTTGTTGAATGAACCTGTCTTTAGTACTTTGATTGATCTTGTGAAACTGTCGATTTGTCTTCTTGCTTTGGTGATTGAAACTCTTTCATTGAAATCCCCCTCTTTGTTCTTAGTTGATATAAATATTAGGCTAAATACCTTAAGCTCTCTAGGGTTCGATCCCATACTTGCTCACTATACTTAGTTTGTGTGTTTGGATTATTTATCTTTGATCTTAGCACGACGACTTTAGCCGAGTCAAATTTTGGCGTCGTTGCCGGGGAACTTAGGTTTCTATTTAGTGTGATATTTGTGTTGACTATTGTGTGGACCTATCTTACGGTCCACACCCTTGCTACTGATTATTTTCCAAAGTGTTGTCGTTGGTTTCAGGAGACAGGATGGCCGATCGAACGATCAGGCAACAACATGCTCCGAATCTCGAACAGCAACACATGACTGTTGAGTACCCCGCGCTAGCTGAAGGGGTAGACTTTGTGGTGAAGCCTAGTCTGATCGATCTGTTGCCTCGGTTTGGTGGGTAGTCTGATGAGGATGCAGTCAAACACCTTACAGAGTTTGAGTATGCTTGTCTAAGCAGGAAGCATGTCGGAGTCACTATGGATCAGGTTAATATGCGAGCTTTTCTGTTTTCTCTGACCGGATCAGTCAGGGACTGGTACTCCTACATACTAAACAATCCACACTCCTAGCCAATCACAACATGGAGTCAACTGAGGGTTGCATTCTTGAATAAGTACTTCCCTATTTCAGTGAGGGTAGCCAGGAAGAAAGAGATCTCCGAGTTTAATCAACAAGATGATGAAAGCTTGTACGATTGCCATGAGCGCTACAAAAGGCTCCTTGCTAGGTGTCCATGCCATGGGTTTCCAGATGCCGAGATCGTATGGTACTTCATGAATGGTATTGATCGTCAAGTCGAAAATCTGATACGAGCTGCATGTGGAGGTTCCTACCTAGACAAGTCCCGCCGTGAAATCTTTCAAATAGTGGAGAACTTTACTGAAAGTACTCGAGATCGGGAACCTCCTCGCCTTAACACGCCATCATCTGAGGAGATTCTCGCCAAGACTTTGCAAGAAAAGAATGAGGCTCTCGAAAGGCAAATCCAAGACTTAACCTCTACTCTCGAGATGTTAAGAAAGGACTTGTCGGAGAAAGCCAACAGTTCTCCTCCGGCGCTAGTGAATGTAAGTGTTATTTCATTGAGGAGTGGACGAGAGCTAGGCACAGAAAATAACTCCCCGGGCGAATCACCGCGACCGCGCCAGCCCTCCCGCGGCCGCAAAATCCTTACAGAAGCTCAAACTGGTGATTCAACAGATGATCCGCGACCGCGCCCATCAAGCCGCGCCCGCGGAATTCCCACAGAGGATGAGTATGATTCCCTGGAACGTGAACGCGACCGCGGTGTACCAATCCGCGCCCGCGCTTACGGAGACCCCGGAAACTCCGAGAAAATTGATGCACCGCGACCGCGTCAGCCGGGCTACGACCGCGAAATATCTCCAGTAGCTCATGCTGAGAAGTCTGTGGATGATCCGCGACCGCGCCTAGAGGACCGCGACCGCGGTATTACTCCAGAGCCGGTGGATGATTATGTTAGGCCGTATTTTCCACCACTCAACTCTTTCAAGCCACCTCCTCCATTCCCAGATGCTCTCAAAGACACAAGGAAGCTTGCAAGTGACAAGGACATCTTCGAGACGTTCTCCAAATGTGAGGTCAATATCCCTTTACTCAAACTTGTTAAAAGTGTTCCTCGCTTTGCTAAATTTCTAAAAGAACTGTGCACCATTAAAAGGAACCAAAAATTGAAAGGGAAACCTAAGGAGTCTGTCAAAGAAACTGAATGTGTGTCTACTGTTTTTCAAAAGCGCATGCCTAAAAAGTGTGGTGATCCAGGAGTGTTTGCTATTCCTTGTGTTATTGGTGATACTAGGATAGAAAATGCTATGCTTGACTTGGGTGCTTCAATCAATGTCATGTCTCATGCGGTATATAAATCTTTAGGTCTAGGGCCTTTGCAAGAAACCAACATTATAGTGCATTTAGCTGATAGGTCAACTATTCGTCCTAGAAGCTTGGTTGAAGATGTCCTTATCATGTTTGGTTCTTTGATTTTTCCTGCTGATTTTTACATACTTGACATGAATCATGATTCGCATGCTACTCCATTATTGCTTGGTCGACCTTTCATGAAAACTGCTGAAACATGCATTAATGTGAGTAAAGGCACGCTAACTATGGAATTTGAAGGAGAAAAAGTTGAATTTAATGTCAATGAAGCAATGAAATTCCCATCTGATGATCCTTTGCTATGCTCTGTTGATATCTTTGATCCTTTAGTGCAAAATCACTTTGATCACAATCATGAGGATACATTAAAATCTGTTATAGAGTATGATGTGAAACCCTCTAATGTGGATTTGCCTTGTCTGCTGAAATGAATGATGTTGTTACTAGCATGAATAGGAATGAGCATGATGTATTGGCCATTGGGCCCCCGCTACTAACACCTCAGAAAGAGGAGCTTGTTCCCTCTGTTGTGCAGGCACCTAAAATAGAGTTGAAGCAAGTTCCTGATCACCTCAAATATGCTTTTCTGGGAGAGAACGAAACACTACCTGTGATAATTTCTAGTAAACTCTCTACAGAGCAAGAAGGGCGATTGGTGAAAGTACTTCAAGAGCACAAAACTGCACTTGGATGGACCATTGCGGACATTAAGGGGATCAGCCCCTCTACATGTATGCATCGGATCCTATTGGAGGAAGGAGCAAAGCCATGTCGGCAACCTCAGAGGCGGTTGAATCCTCCCATGATGGAGGTTGTAAAGAAGGAAGTCCTCAAGCTCTACAATGCAGGCATGATTTATCCTATCTCTGATAGCACCTGGGTAAGTCCCACCCAAGTGGTACCTAAGAAGGGAGGAATCACCGTAGTGGAGAATGAGGATGGAGAAAAAGTTCCTCAAAGGCTGCAGACAGGGTGGCGTGTATGCATTGATTATAGGAAGCTTAACGCAGTCACTCGCAAGGATCACTTTCCTTTGCCATTCATTGATCAGATGCTTGAGCGACTCGCAGGCCGTGCTTACTATTGTTTTCTTGATGGTTATTCGGGATACTTCCAAATTGCTATTGCGCCGGAGGATCAGGAGAAGACAACATTCACTTGTCCCTTTGGTACTTTTGCATATCGTAGGATGCCCTTTGGGTTGTGTAATGCCCTCGGGACCTTCCAACGGTGTATGGTCAGTATTTTCTCCGAGTACATTGAGAATTTCATTGAGGTCTTTATGGACGACTTTACAGTTCATGGGGATGATTTTGACTCTTGCCTAAACCATTTAACACTTGTGCTGCAACGATACGTTGAGACCAATTTGGTTCTCAATTCGGAAAAGTGTCACTTCATGGTTGAGCAAGGGATCGTTCTTGGACATGTAGTTTCATCCAAAGGTATTGAGGTCGATAAGGCAAAGGTTGACACCATCAAATCGTTACCTTATCCTACTAATGTCCGCGAAGTGCGTTCCTTTCTTGGCCATGCGGGGTTTTACCGCAGGTTCATTAAAGGCTTCTCCAAGGTTGCAGCGCCTCTCTGCGAGCTCCTCAAGAAAGACATCTCCTTCACCTTCACAAAGGAATGTCGGGCAGTGTTTGATGAACTCAGGAAAGCACTCACTAGTGCTCCCATAATTCAACCTCCCGATTGGTCACGTCCTTTTGAGATCATGTGTGATGCAAGTGACTATGTTGTAGGAGCCGTTCTCGGTCAAAGGGAAGCAAGAGTACCATCCGTCATATATTACGCTTCTATGACTTTGAACGACGCTCAGAGAAACTACACCGTCACAGAAAAGGAGATGCTGGTAGTAGTTTTTTCTCTTGAAAAATTCAGGCAATACCTTTTGGGCACCAAGGTGATCATCTACACCGATCATGCGGCTCTTCGTTATCTTATGACGAAGAAGGAGACCAAGCCACGCTTGATAAGATGGGTCCTCTTGCTTAGTGAATTTGACATCGAGGTGCGAGACAAGAAAGGTGTTGACAATGTGGTGGCTGACCACTTGAGTAGGTTGCCGAACGCAGTGGAACAATCGGAAAACCATGAGTAGATTAGGGGAGACTTTCCCGATGACACTTTGTTCGAGCTGCACTCTGCATTGATTTCGCGCCCACCTCACCCTTATCGCCACCGCGCTTTCGATGCAGAAGCGGAGGAAGAAACTGGTAACGATCCGCGGCCGCGACCGCGGTTTCCCTCCAGAAGAGAACCGGGGTATTGAGACCGATCCGCGCCTGTACAAGCAGGACCGCGACCGCGGTAACCGCCCAGACTCGGAAGAGGACACTTGGAATGAGGAGTACGTGCTCGGGATTCAAGATTTCCAACCTTGGTACGCCAACTTAGTGAACTTCCTCGTCTCGGGAGCGTTTCCACCTCACTACACCCGCGCTCAGAAGGATAAGGTTCGCAACGAAGCACGGTTTTATGTCTGGGATGAGCCATACTTATGGAAGCATTGTGCGGATGGAGTTATCCGACGGTGCATCCCGGATAACGAGGTAAATTCAATCCTTGCTTTTTGTCATTCCTATGCATGTGGGGGGCACTTTGGTGTTGATAAAACTGCTAGGAAAATTTTAGAAGCTGGATTTTATTGGCCTCATATCTTTAGGGATGCTCATACTTTCTATAGATCTTGTGATAGATGTCAAAGGGTGGGAAATATTTCTAAGAGACATGAAATGCCTCAATCTCGCATGATATTTTGTGAAATTTTTGATGTTTGGGGTATAGATTTCATGGGACCCTTTCCATCCTCCTTTGGGAATCTCTATATTTTGCTTGCGGTGGACTACGTTTCCAAGTGGGTGGAAGCGAAGGCCACCAGGACTGATGATTCAAAAGTGGTTGCAGATTTCCTTAGGAACAACATCTTTTCCAGGTTTGGCATTCCAAAGGCCTTGATAAGTGACAGGGGTACCCATTTTTGCAACAAGACCATCAACGCTCTTTTGAAAAAGTATCACGTCACTCAAAAGGTCTCTACAGCTTACCATCCTCAGACGAATGGGCAGGCGGAAGTGTCTAATAGGGAGATCAAATCTATCTTGGAGAAAACGGTGGCCCCAAACCGGAATGATTGGAGCTTAAGGCTCAATGATGCTTTATGGGCCTACCGAACAGCTTACAAAACTCCCATTGGAATGTCCCCTTTCCGATTAGTCTATGGAAAAGCCTGTCATCTTCCTGTGGAACTTGAGCACAAAGCGTACTGGGCTATCAAGAAGTGCAACATGTGCATGAATGAAGACGGTGCTTTTCGGAAGCTGCAGATTCAGGAGTTGGAGGAACTACGGTTGGACGCTTATGACGATGCTGTGAGTTTCAAGAACAAGACCAAAGCCAAGCATGACAGGAACATCCTTCGGAAGGAGTTTAAGGCGGGCGACAAAGTACTTCTCTACCAATCCCGCCTTATACTTTTTCCAGGGAAACTACGTTCTCGATGGGCTGGTCCGTATGTGATCTCACAAGTCTTTCCACATGGTGCGGTAGAGCTCTTTGACCATAGTGGCAAACCTTTCAAGGTCAATGGTCATCGATTGAAACCGTACCACGAGAGTGTACCCCAAGAAGTATTGGATGAGCAAGACCTTGGTGAACCAACTCCAGAGCTGGGCTCATGAGCATATCCACGTTGAGCTATCGACGTTAAACAACAGTGTTGTTTGGGAGACAACCCAAGGATTAGTTAGATTGTTTTTCCATTCCTAGCTTAGGATTTGCTTGTTTTTCTAGCTAACATGCAGGTACTAGGTCCGAAAGGACACGTCTGGCGTGAAACCGCGCCCGCGTCCTCTTGGCCGTGCCCGCGGTGGACCATCAGTGCATCCCGACGAACAGGTACTAGCCCGTGCTCGCGGAAACCATACTGCGTCTCGGTTTTAGCTCGTTTACTTTATTAAAAAAAAAAGAAAAAAGAAAAAAAAAGAGAAAAAAAAAGAGGACTTTTTGGTCCCATTCTACCTCTATATTTTCCATCCATCCACATCCATTCTATCCATCTTCTATCTTTCCACCACTCTAGTTCTTCTTTCCATTCATCTTTGTATTTTCCATTCTTCGGCTATGTGTAAAGCCTAAGTATGGGGGAGCTTTGTTTCCCCAAGAATTATCCTCTCCACGGCTCGAGTTCAAGTATTGATCCATCTTCCAAGAAGACGAGCCAAGATACGAAGGCTGTTTACACGTCACACTTTTCGAGATAAAGTCATCATGTTGTTCTTGCATGAGAAACGCGCCCGCGCTCAATCATCCGCGCCCGCGGTGCTTCACCTGTCGCTGACTTCTTCTCTCTGCATCAATTCCGCGCCCGCGGTTTGCCATCCGATTGGAAATACGAGACTTTCTATTCTAACACATATGAAGAGTTCTTCCACTCCACCCCTCTTCATCGATTGTGAGTCTTCTGATATACCTTTCTCCTTGCTTCTATCCTTTCTCTTTGCTTCATTGAGGACAATGAAGGATTTAAGCATGGGGGAAGGAGTACTCACATTCGCTTATCCTACTTAGCTTAGTTAGCTATTTGCTTCAGATTTTTGATTTTCTTCTTTTCATGGAGCACTTGCACCATACTTTTTGCATAATAAAGAAAGAAAAGAAAAAAATTGAAAAAGCCAAAAAATTGAAAAAAGGCATATTAAATCCAAGGATGAGTCGAAAACCCGAAAGGGCGGCTCAGGTAATAAGCAGGTAACCCGGACCAGCATTAGGCTGGGGTAATAAGAGGTTCATGAGAGTTGTGAGTTTTTGTGAGCACACCCTAATGAAAAATGAAAAGAGCGGTTAGGTGAAAACCCGAAAGGGCGCTTAAGCAGAATAGAGCGGAAAAATTTGAGTGTTTTAGGATCATTCTTGCTTGGGGACTTTGGGGCTTACATGTTAGATTTGGGTAGATCCTAGGTTGCTCTCTTTCATGTTTTTAGAGTTTGAGTGTTATATTTTGTTGTGAGGTGTGTGTTTGAGCTTCACTGTTTTATGCTCATGATTTCTCTATATTTTTTGGTTCGGGTTGTGAGTTAAGTGTTTTTATTTTTCCTTGTATTTCCTGAGATCCTAGATGCGCTGCCTTGATATATTTGTTTGAGCTTACTCGAGGACGAGCAAGATCTAAGTATGGGGGAATTTGATTCGGCCAATTTTGTATAGGTTAACTCTTGTATTTTAGGGTTATATTGAGAGTGTTTATGTTAGAGTTGTGCATAATTGTAATATCTAGGCCGAAGACACGAGGATTCAAGAATCAAGAGTTTTAAGGCGTTTTGAACTGTCTGCGCGACACCACATGCTTGCGAAGGCCATATCTTGAGCTACAGAGGTCGGATTGAGCTGATTCTGGTGCCATTAGAAAGCTAACTTCAAGGGCTTCAATTCATCTTTTTACACCGAAGTCAGATTCCAAGCTGAAGATGGTCAAAACAGCCTCCAAAGTGACGCCAGAGGTTCTGACGAGATTCCGCGACCGCGGATTGTCCACCGCGACCGCGGTGGCCGTCGAGACGAATTGTTCCTTTCTGTCGTAAAAGCGCGGGCGCGGCCATGGCGACGTGACCGCGGCGATGCCGGATCCGAAGCGGGCCGAAATCTTTCTATCTTGTTTCTTTTTGTATCTTTTTGCCTCTTTCCTTATCTATCTCGTGGAGCTTGTTCCTTGGGCTATATAAGGAGGAGTCTCTTTAGGTTTTAAGGAATCTTTTTAACCTTTGTTGGAAGACTTGAGTTTCATGAAGATTATGGAGAACTAAACCTCTCTAGGGTTTGTTCATCAATGAAGCTTTAATTGACAAGTTTGTGAGATTCTAAATCCTTTTCCTATTCCTTTGGTTATTATTGATTCTCTTATGCTTAATTACATGATTATTGATTGTTTCTCTAGGAGTAATTAACCTATTGAGTTGATTGATTTTCTATTGTTGGGACGGGTTTGGACCGTGGACAAACCTATTCTGTGAAAATAACTTGAACCTAGATCTGTTGTCTATGCAACTAGGATTTAAGAAGAGAATTGATTGTTTCCTTGTGAAATTGACTCGTAGCTTGATTTCTCTTGCATGCATCCTATATATCCTTGTTCTTAATGCTAATATTGATTTGAGCGTCCTCTATCATTGTTAAGTATTTCCTGGACCGTGGACATGAAATTAGTCAAGATTAGGATTGGAATTAACCATTGGATTAAAAGGAATTGGTGTGAATCAATGATCAAGCGACTCTTTTAAAGTGGATTTGTTGAATGAACCTGTCTTTAGTACTTTGATTGATCTTGTGAAACTGTCGATTTGTCTTCTTGCTTTGGTGATTGAAACTCTTTCATTGAAATCCCCCTCTTTGTTCTTAGTTGATATAAATATTAGGCTAAATACCTTAAGCTCTCTAGGGTTCGATCCCATACTTGCTCACTATACTTAGTTTGTGTGTTTGGGTTATTTATCTTTGATCTTTGCACGACGACTTTAGCCGAGTCACCAATCCATGAGAGGCTATAATTAGAAGTGATTAAGAGAGCATTAAGGAGAGCTTAAGGAGACACACACAAAATCACTCTCAAAGGCTCAAAGGAAGACTTGGAGAGCAAGGAGAAGAAAGGAGGAGGAGAAGAAGAGGAAATCGGTGGACCTAGGAGAGGAGATTAGTGAGTTTGTACTTGTTTAGCTTTGGTTTTAGTAGAATTTGGATTTGGATATTGTGAACCCCTTTGGATTTGAATGCAATTGAGCTTTGATTTGAGTTTGATGATTGAGATTTGTTTGCTTTGCCATTTGATTGCTTTTTACTCTTGCTACATGGAGTAGATTCCATAGTCTTGGGCTATGGGGGAAACCCCTAGCTAGGATTGGGTGTGAACCCCCAATTCCATAACCTTGAGTGCTTGATCTATGAATCCTCTCTACACTAAGCTTCAATTTTTTGTGGAAACAAGGGACCTAGGGCTTGTGATTGGTAAGAGTAGTGAAAGTGATCTCGGACCCAATTACTAGACCTAGCATCGAAGGAGAGTGAAAGCTCCCTTAGGTCGAAGTGTAGAGTGGAGGGATCGAAGGAGAACAACCTCGATCTCACTTGGATCGACACTTATTGGTTGAATTGGGGTGGAATTACCCAAGTCTAGTTAGGGAAGGAACCCAAAAACCCAAGACCGATCTACTATTTTTGCCTAATCAAAGTACCCAGCACATCGGGCCCGACGTAGTGTGTGTCGGTCCCGGCCAATCTAACCTCGATCCACCCTCGGACCGAAGTGACAAGTGTCGGTCCGAGGTGATTTCTCTTGTTTTTCCTCGTTTTGCCTTTCTTTTACCTCTTTTTAGTCTTTTCGGTACACTCAACACACGAACTCCTGTGTGTTCGATACCCTACCTCTTTACTACAAGTGAGGTTCGGCTTATAAATTTAAATTTTGACCACCCACACCCGGACCGATCAGAATTTTGGCGCCGTTGCCGGGGAGTTCTACTCGTTTGAGGTAGCACCTTTTGTTGAGTCTTTGCTTTGGTAGTGATTAGGGTGAGGGACTAGCCCAAACCCCTTGTTTGTTTTGATTCGGTTTTGTTTGTGTCTTTGGTTATAGGTGCATGCGAGCTCGTTCCGTCCGAGGAACACTTGAGTTCGACTTTGTGTGTGATCCGGAAAGCATCATCAAACAAGCCCGAAAGAAGAAGAGAATGGAGAACCAAGCTCGTGATGAGGAGTTTGAGAGGATGAGGGCCGACATGGCTCGAATGCAAATTGAGATGGCAAACCAAGATGCCGAGGCTAGAAGGGAGCGTGAGCAAAGGATGAGGTTGGAGGCTCAAATCAACACTCAACCCCGGAATGTTAGACAATACATGCATCCGGAGTTGAAGGTGCTAGAGTCGGCCATAGTCTTGCCGGAGGTGTCAAAGAATTTTGAGATCAAGACTCAATTCATTTCGCTCATCAAGAGAGAGCAATTTCGAGGGAGACCGAATGAGTGCCCGATCGAGCATGTGAAGCAATTCAAGGATCTATGTGAGACCATCTCGACGGATGATGAGACACTTGAGTATGTGCTACTCAAAGCCTTCAAGTGGTCTTTGGGAGGCAAGGCGTTGCATTGGTTGGAGAGCCAAGCACCTCGATCCATCACATCATGGAGGGCTCTCAATGAAGCATTCTTGATGAAGTTCTTCCCACCCACCAAGACGACGGAGCTTAGAAGGAAGATAGCAAGCTTTCAACAAGGAGCTCACGAGCCACTCTTTGAGGCTTGGGATCGGTTTAAGGAGATGTTGAGGGCATGTCCAACGCATGGGCAACAACCCTATGTCCTTCAAGACATTTTCTTCCAAGGAATCAACCCCGCCACCAAGGATAAATTGAACCTTCACACCGATTGTGGGTTGATTGACTTGCCTCCGGAGCAAGCGTGGGAGTTGCTAGACAAGCTCTCCGATTACGAAGCCATGTACGGGGTGAATCAAGTGAACAAGGAGGTGAGAGTCCATGGAGACGGTCCGAAGAGGCTCTACGATCCAAAGAGTGAAGAGGTGGATAAAGATGTGAAGATCCAATTCTTGGAGGATGAGTTGAACAAGATGAAGAGGCTCTATCACCAAAAGCAAACCACGAGAGCTTGTGAAGAATGTGGTTCTTTGAAGCATGGAGCCCAAGAATGTCCAAATGAGCGCCAAGTTCAGTTGGCCGAGCAAATTGAGGAGGCACACTATATTCAAAGAAACTTTGGAGGGCGAGCCAACTTCAACAACAATGGAGGAAGGTGGAATCAAGGTCAAGCCAATGGCTACAACAACAACTTCAACCAAAACGAGCCAAGGGCCCAACCACAACCATATCGACCTCCGGGATTCTATGAGCAAACACCACCATGGGCTCAAGATTTGAAGAATCAAGTCACCAACATGGAGAGGAAAGTTGATGAGATGGGTGCCCAATTGAAAGAGTTTGGTGCATGGAGCAGACAAGTGGACAACCAATTTGTTCACATGGCGAATCAACTTCCAAGAGAGGAAGGGAGACTCCTGACTCGGCTAAAGTCGTCGTGCCAAGATCAAAGATAAATAACCCAAACAAACAAACCAGTATAGTAAGCAAGTAAGGGGTCGAACCCAAGAGAACAAAGGCTTCTAGTATTAATATAATTATCAACCAAAGATATGGGGGGAAATCAAAGAGAAATCTAAACTAACCTAGGAAACAAATAACAAACAAATAAACAAATAGATAGGAGGCAGGTTCATTCAAAAGATCCACTCTTTAATAATCACTCGATCATAGATTCATTCATTGATTTCATTCACACCTATGGTTAATTCCTATCCTGATCATTAACAATCGCAAGTCCACGGTCCAAGCAATTCTATAACCCTAGGCAAGGACGCTTAACCTAGAATTAGCATAGAGAACAAGGATATACAGGATATAATATCAAACAATCAAGCTACGAGTCAATTGTAAGATAAAACAATCAATTCTCTTCTTAATCCTAGTTGCATAGACAACAGGTCTAGGTTAAGTTGTTTTCACAGATTAGTTTTGTCCACGGTCCAAACCTAATCCAACTGTAGAACATCAATCAATTCAATAGGTTAATTACTCCTAAAGAAACAATAAACATTCATAAGATGAAGCACAAGAGAATCAATATCAACCAAAGGATAGAAATCAATTACCAAAACCTCACGAGTTCATACATCAGAGCTTCTCCCTTGAACAAACCCAAGGAGACTAGCTCTCCATAACTAAACTAAAAACCTAACTTGAATTATGAATTGGAATTGTGAATGTGAATATGAATTAAACCTAGGGAGGACTCCTCCTTATATAGCCCAAGGAACAAGCTCCACGAGATAGATAAGGAAAGAGGCAAAAGATAGAAAAGGAAACAAGATAGAAAGATTTCGGCCCGCTCGGATTCGGCATCACCGCGGACGCGTCGCTTCCACCGCGCCCGCGCTTTCACAACAGAGGAGAACAAGTCGGTCTCGGCGACCACCGCGGACGCGTCGGTCTGGCCGCGGACGCGGAATCCCGACAAAACCACTGGTCTCACTTCGGAGGCTGTTTTGACCATCTTCCGCTTGGAATCTGACTTCGGTGTAAAAAGATGAATTGAAGCCCTTGAAGTTAGCTTTCCAATGGAACCGGAATCAGCTCAATCCGACCTCTGTAGCTCAAGATATGGCCTTCGCAAGCAAGTGGTGTCGCGCAGACAGCTCAAAACGCCTTAAAACTCTTGTTTCTTGAATTCTTGTGTCTTCGGCCTAGATATTACAATTATGCTCAAATCTAACCTAAACACTCTCAATATAGCCCTAAAATACAAGAGTTAACCTATACAAAATAGGCCGAATCAACTCCCGGGCCGACCCGAGGAGAATCCCCATGCCCCACAACAACAAAATGAAGTTCGAGCCATAGGATTGAGGAGTGGACGGAGTTTGCCCGAGCCACACGAGCCAAGAACAAGAGAAGAAGATCGGACCGAGTTACCCAGCAACTCGGGCCCGATGTGCCATAACATCGATCCAGAAGATGGAGGAAGTCCAGCAACCAGGATCGAGGAAGAGTAGAACTCGGGCCCGACATGCCCTGTAGTCGGCCCGATGATCCCAGAAGTCCCCTGCCTCAGGACCGAGGTTCCGAACGTCGGTCCCGACGTCACTCCAACGTCGATCCAGGCAGAAAATGTTGAGAAAGATCAAGATCGGTCCAAGGAGGTGGATCCAAGCAAGAAACAAGGTGGCACAACTCTTCCATACCCTTTGAAGAAGCCCAAGGAGATCGTTGAGGGCAAGTTCAAGAGGTTCTTGAAGCTTTTGCAAGGCTTGAACATCACCATTCCATTCACCGACGCTCTAAGCGAGATGCCATCCTATGAAAAGTTCTTGAAGGAAATTTTGAGCAAGAAGAGGTCAATTGTGGAGATGCAAGATGAAGTCAAGATCCTAGAGCTACCTCAAAAGCTAGGTGATCCCGGAAGATTTGCCATCACCGTGGGGATTGGATCCCAAAACTTCAAAGCTCTTTGTGATCTAGGAGCGAGTATTTCGGTTATGCCCATGAGCATATGGAGACGGGCTAACCTCGGAGATATGGAACCGGTTGATATGAGTCTTACCATGGCCGATGGATCATCTACAAAGGCCACCGGAATCCTAGATGACGTCCCGGTTTGAGTTGGGCGGTATTTTATCCCCGACGATTTTGTCATCCTCGACATGAAAGAAGATCCAATGGTGCCCCTCATTCTTGGAAGGCCGTTTCTAGCAACGGCGGGTGTCAAATTTGATGTGAGGAATGGGAAAGTGACTTTCGAGATTGGAGAGGAAAAAGTGGAGTTCCATTTCAACAAAGCTCTCAATGAACCGGATGCTTTGGCGATCTTGAAGTTGGAGGAAAGTGCCAAGCGTAAGAGGGAAGAATTGGAGCCCACGAGAGAGGAAGAAGCACCTTTGAGAAGTCAAGACATGATCAACATTCATGAGCTAGAAAGGGAGTTACACAATCCACTTGGGAAACATGAGGAAGATAGCCCGAGAAACCGTAAAGAGTATCCTTCTTCGTATCCTTTTGATGTGGGAGATTCTTACATTTGTTTAAGTGACTTAAAAGAGGATCTAGAGGATAGTTTCATTTGCCTAAGTGATTTGAAGGAAGATTTGAGTTATAATGTCATTGAATCCCCTAGAAATTCTCTAGATGCTTTTGATGTTTGTGATGTAGGTAATGAAGATCAAGTTGAGAAGATGCAAGAGATCCCACCCTACATTTTGGAGAATGATGGAGAAGTTGGATACCCCACTTTCATCAAACATAAGTGGTGGTACTTTGGCTATGAGGAGTGTGGCGAAGCATATGATAAGGATGATCAATTCACCGTTTTTCACCTTCCTTGAAGGGTAGAGGTTAGAAGTCAAGCTAGTGACTTAAAAAGAGCGCTCCTCGGGAGGCAACCCGAGTTTAGTAGGTTCATTTTCGTAGTTTCTAGTTTGTTTTCTTTGCCTTAGCTTAGATTCTTTCTAATCTCCTTTTAGCATGTGTTTTGTGGAATTGTGAGTTATGTGAGCTTCATGATCATGTGTGGTATTGGTGGAAACAATAAAAGGACTTATAGGTAGAGACTTGCCAAGTCAAGGGATTTTTTTTTAGGAGCCAAAACGGGTTGGACCGAGGTACCCAGTACCTCGGGCCCGAGGTTAAGACGTCGGTCCAAGCTAGCCGAGTCAATTTTGGTCTTGATATTGTGAAATGCCTATTATGCCCCTCTGACATAACTTTGTCTTCTACCCCATTTAAAGCCTTCTTCCACATACCCACCACCCATCACCCTCATAACTACCTTCCTAAAATACCAAGTCCCCTTCAAAATCCCCTAGCCGATCGATCCCCTTCACCATAGTCGATCCAAGCCAAACCCCACCCACAAATCTCGATCCAACACTCTAGCAACCCCAAAAGTCGATCCGAAGCCAAAAATCCCAACAAAAACCCCATAGATCTTCATCTTTCTTCTAGATCTAGAAGGAGAATTTGAGTTCTAAGAGTTGATTGCTAGAAGTCTTGATTTCCTTCAAATTTGGTATGTGGATCTCTATCTCTACTTGATTCCTTGTGAATTTCATGCTTTCATTGCTAGATTTGAGATTTGCCATGATTGAATGAGCTTAGACCTTGAGCATCCATGGTGATTTGCATGAATAGTAGAATTTGTGCTTGAATGTTGATTATGCATGCTAAAGCCTACTTGGAACTTCGATTGATGATGAGACATGGTTGATTTTGGATTTTAGGAGCATGATAGAGTGAATTTTGGGTGCAAATAGGAGGAGAAATCGAATTGTAGTCGGCCCGAGGTACCCAATTCCTCGGGACCGATGTTGAATGTCGGTCCAAGACTCGGACCGACATTCCTAGGAGAACCTCGGACCCGATGTCTTGTTTTGGTCGGTCTTGAGCAATTTGGCTTTTTCTTGTGTGAGCTTTAGGATTCATGAGCTTGAATGTTGGTTAAAGCATGATTATTATGATGTATCTTGTAGCTTGACCATTGATATGTGAATCTTTTCTCATACATGTTGAATCTTGAGTAGTGAGAGTCTTAAGAGCAAGTATGGGGTCATTGCCTTGCATGATGAGTTGTTTGATGTGATAACATGTGATCTTGAGGTGTTTGTATAGATTTTATCTTAGAGTTCTTTGCTTGATTGTGTGTAGGTACCATGACTACCCGAGCATCATCTTCAAGGAAGGAGAAAGCAACAAGAAAGTCCAAGAAGTCATCAAAGAGAGTGCAACGGATGGATGATGTGCGCTTCAAGGACGATGATGTAGCTAGTGAGTATGAGGGACTCATGGGTCTATCTCACCACACTCGGTGGGTAGATTGGGAGTCAATCAAGAAGATGTGCATGGATGAGGCTCTTGTTCGGTGCTACTCGAACATTGGGCTAAATGTGATTCTAAGGTGGAACAACAACCATTATCCGGCTTTGACCTCCGAGTTTATGGATACTTTCAAGTGCACATATGAGGGAGTTGAAGATGAGGGCATGATCTCCTTCCAATTGGGTAACCAAGCACAAGAGCTCTCTTTGAGGAATTTGGCGGTTTACCTCGGATTCCCTTTTGCTCGAGAAGAAGCTTCGGCTGACAATGACAAGGTTAACTACCTTTGGAAGTATGTGGCGGGCAAGAGCGAGATGAGGAAGGGAGCCTCCATCAACGAGATCGCTAGCCCGCTATTCTGAGTCATGATCCGCATTTTAGGGTGCACGATCTATGCCCGACATGAGCTTAGCAAGCCAATGAAGGAGGAAGCCATGTTACTTTACGAGATGTTGTTCCAAAATGAGAAGCCGGTGAATCTTACTTGGGAATGGGTGAAGATGGTGAGGGACTTCCAAAGTTCCTCGTGGATATACTTGAGGTTGATCTATCCTTGTACACACCGGCTCCAAATGGTGTGGAGCTCATGGACCTTAAATATTTCAAGAAGGCAAACATTGTCAAGGAGAAGGTTGTTCCCGGCTTCATCGACCGACTCATGCCCCATTCCAACTTCGTCCAAGTGCAAATCCCTTTGGAGCCTCGCCTCTTCGACCTCACAAGCTATTACAATTGGTATCAAGTATGGGCGGGCAATGTGAACCCTTATGGCGAGCCGGAGGGGACACTTGAGGTTAGGAGACGAGCACAACACATTCGTTTCACTACTCCTCAAGCTTCCCCGGACACCGAAGAAGAGGAGCCCAACCAATTTGAGTCCGTGAGAAGAGAAGACATGGAGGTTGACCAACAAAATGAAGAAGAAGAAGAAGAAGATGAGGGTGGCTACCACAACATGTTCACCGACCACTCACCTACACTACTGGACCGAGGTGTGTCCCAAGTCGGGCCCGACGTCCACCAACGTCGGTCCGACACATACTTGCCCGAACCGGTCCCGAGCTAATTTGATAGGGGTGAAGGGAGTGGAGCAAGACAAGAGCCACCAAGCTATGGAGGGTATGAGGGGTATGCCCAATGGTACGGCCCCGGAATGGTGTTCCCCAAGCCAAATCAAACAGTGGACATGAACTTCCTTGCCAACCAAATGGCGCATCTCCAACTTCAACAATCAAGTATGCTCCAAGAGGCTCACCAACTCAATCTACAACAACAACACCTCAACAACCAACAACAACAACTTTTCCACTACCAAGAAGACTTCCAAGCTCAATTCGATGAAGTGAACCGCAACATAGCCTACACAAGACGTGACGTGGACGACTTAAGGGCGGTCGAGGACCAAAGATGGAGCGTCCAAGAGAGTTTCAATGAATGGATGACCGGGAACTTCTCTTCCTGTGAAGATCAATGGATGCGTCCCGCCCCACAAATTCAACCACCAAGTCAAGATCCTTTCCACGACCATGTGTACGAGCGCGAGCGGCAAGATAGACTCCAAAGAGGTCGACGTCGTGGACGTCCTTCCAACAACTAAGCCTCTTCATGCCATGCAAGAATAAAGAAATTGTGAGTTTCCTTTACTCTTCTCTTTATTTTTTAAAGTTTTGGTTTCTTTGATGAGGACATCAAAACTATAAGTATGGGGTGGGTTAGTAGCTCATAGTTTCATGTTTAGTTTTCTTATGTTTTCTCTTGTTTTGTTAAAGGGATGTTTCTTTTGGATTGTGGCATGATGTAGTACATGAATGATGGATGAATTTTTTGGCATGTATGGATGAGTTTGTTTTGATTTGAAGAAAATATTTTGCAAAAATTCCATAAAAATTCGAAAAATTGTGTGAAAAAATGTCAAAAAGATTTTGTTTTTGGACTAGGAATTCCCATCTTAGATGTCCATATGAGAGCTAATGATGATGTGAGCATGTAAAGTCCTTTGCATATTTTTGGATAGTTTAGCCTCTAAATGGATGTTGCTTTTAATGTGATATGATATCTTGCATGTTTTTATTGAGCACATGAGTTCTTGGATGAACTTTTGATGCAACTAAGCTAGAGTGAACCTTGTGAGATTACTGTTGGCCATTTTAGGGAAGTTTGTTCATATTGCATATCCCTCATTTTCTTGTGTGAAATAGCTCAAGGATGCTAAGTAATACTTGTTATTGAAGTGTTTATCTATTTTCCAAGACCAATATGAGATTTGTTCTATGCTTTGTCACATTGAGTTGAACTTTATTTCATTTAGTCACAAAATGTTCCATATCCTACCTTGAAGAGAAACCGTTGTTTGTAGCCCCGTTTTAGCCTTAGACCTTTGTTTGAAACTCCTCAAAAATATAACTCCTAGCCTATATGACTTGACCCTTATGGGATTGGACTTTAGTGAGAGGTTTTGGAAGAATGTTTGGAGAGTTGAGATTCTCTTTGGTGAAGGGCGAAAAAATGGAGTTGCAAAACCAAGTGGGTAGTGCATCTTTGTTGAGAAAGAAAGAAAGAAAAGTTGAAAAAATAGTGGATTGAAAGCAAAGTGCTTAAGTGTTAAATATGGGCACCGACCGAGTTAAAGTGCACATCGGGCCCGAGTTTAGTGCAAGTCGATCCTTAGAAAAAAAGAAAAAGTGTGAAAAATCCAACAAAAAGTTTAGTGCAAAGATGAAGTGGAATGTTTAGTGGAAATGTGGGTTGAGAAAAGAAAGAAAAGAAGAAGGAAAATCAAAGTCTTTTGGATGAGTGAAGTTGAAAGTGGAATAACTTGGTGAGTTTGGTGAGAGACTAGAAAGTTCAATCCCCTTGTAAGTACCACAAGGCCAAAGTAATTCCCACCTTGAGAAATACCAAAAGCCCCATTACAACCCAGCCGAATGGAACCTCTTTGAGGACCTCCATTGAGCCAAGTTCATACTCTTTGTGTGCATTGTAATAGGCATCTCTAGGTGGAGGAATTGGTGATATTAGCTTCAATGGTAAAGTCTTTGCTTGCATGATTTGAGTATGAGTGTTCATTTTTAAACCTAAACACATGATGAGTGATACACATTTCCACATACCTAAAGTGAAGCTTTGTTGTATTAGACCTTACTCCTTGAACACTTGATCATGTGTGATGACGTAATCTTGCTAGCATGTCTATCACTTGTGCTTACTTGATTTTTCATAAGAGGCTTTACTTGAAGATTGTGCTTCGGTCTTGCTTACAAAGTTATTGCTTGAGGACAAGCAAGTTTAAGTATGGGGTATTCTGATGTCTCTCATTTTGGTGGTGTTTTAGTAGTTAATTTCCTTTGTAAATATGTGTTTTTCGTGTCTTTCCTTGTTAAGTTTCGTTCCTTTTTAGCTTAGTTCCCGGTTTTCTTCAAGATTCGGAAACTACGCGAGTTTGTTATGTTTTGTAGGAAAAATGGCACAAAAGAAGATGTTTTGGAGGAGTATCAAACAAGAGCCAAGCTCGGAAGCTAAGGAGCGGAAGAGCCACGCAAGGAATGATGAGAAACTTAAGGAAAACCAAGAAGAGAAGAAGGACCGAGACCCAGGATCGAGTTCATACCAAGTCGGGCCCGAGATCGAGCACCAGTGTACAGGACCGACGTTCCCAACATCGGGCCCGAGGTTGCCCCGTGTCGGTCCGAATCAGCGATTTAGAAGATTATGCCCCAAGGCACAATGTTGTGATCTTCCAAGTTTGCCCTTCTTCTAAATTGGGAATTCCTTGGTCCCCAATCCATGAGAGGCTATAATTAGAAGTGATTAAGAGAGCATTAAGGAGAGCTTAAGGAGACACACACAAAATCACTCTCAAAGGCTCAAAGGAAGACTTGGAGAGCAAGGAGAAGAAAGGAGGAGGAGAAGAAGAGGAAATCGGTGGACCTAGGAGAGGAGATTAGTGAGTTTGTACTTGTTTAGCTTTGGTTTTAGTAGAATTTGGATTTGGATTTTGTGAACCCCTTTGGATTTGAATGCAATTGAGCTTTGATTTGAGTTTGATGATTGAGATTTGCTTGCTTTGCCATTTGATTGCTTTTTACTCTTGCTACATGGAGTAGATTCCATAGTCTTGGGCTATGGGGGAAACCCCTAGCTAGGATTGGGTGTGAACCCCCAATTCCATAACCTTGAGTGCTTGATCTATGAATCCTTTCTACACTAAGCTTCAATTCTCTTGTGGAAACAAGGGACCTAGGGCTTGTGATTGGTAAGTGTATCGAAAGTGATCTCGGACCCAATTACTAGACCTAGCATCGAAGGAGAGTGAAAGCTCCCTTAGGTCGAAGTGTAGAGTGGAGGGATCGAAGGCGAACAACCTCGATCTCACTTGGATCGACACTTATTGGTTGAATTGGGGTGGAATTACCCAAGTCTAGTTAGGGAAGGAACCCAAAAACCCAAGACTGATCTACTATTTTTGCCTAATCGAAGTACCCAGCACATCGGGCCCGACGTAGTGTGTGTCGGTCCCGGCCAATTTGACCTCGATCCACCCTCGGACCGAAGTGACAAGTGTCGGTCCGAGGTGATTTCTCTTGTTTTTCCTCGTTTTGCCTTTCTTTTACCTCTTTTTAGTCTTTTCGGTACACTCAACACACGAACTACCGTGTGTTCGACACCCTACCTCTTTACTACAAGTGAGGTTCGGTTTATAAATTTAAATTTTGACCACCCACACCCGAACCGATCAGATGCAGGCTTGAACTTTTGATTGAAGATGTAGACATTGTTTTCACGAGTTCCCTTGAGAATGACTTGATTCGTTTTCTTGTTGATAACTAGGCACTCCTTAGAGTCAAGTTCCTCAGCTAGACTAACATTGGACGCTTTAATGGATTGATTCAATTTTACAATGCCCGTCCCTTTGATTCTTCCTTTGCCCTTGTTGCCAAACGAGACAGTTCCTCCCGTGGCACTAGATTGGATAGAAGTGAGATAGATCTGGCTTCTTGTCATGTGATTTGAGGTGCCACTATCAATGATCCACTTAAAAACGAGAGTTAGTTCTTTGCGACACAGGCAAGGTGACCCTTACTTGGTTCGTTACATGGGTATATCTCTCTCATATGCAAATAATCATACACATTCACATCATTTGTCCTTCTAGAATGCTTCCTATAGGACTGATTTTTAGCATTAGGCACACTAACATACGTCCTATCAGCAGATTTTGGCTTAGCATTGTTATTACCACTTCTAGCCTTTCTTCCATTCTCAATATCCTCTTTTAACTTAGCACACTCATACTAGTAGTGTCCACCCTTACCACAATGCCAGCACGTCCTATAGTAGCTTCCAAGATAGTACTTTTTGTTAGGACGTTGAATTGTATTCTCTTACTTTTTCTTGGGATCACACACTTTAGAACCTTCTCCCTTAGCAATTTTCTTGTAAATCTTGTGACTAGTGGAGTTTGTATAATAGTCCTTCTTACCCATTTCACCACTCTCAAGGACTCTTATACGTTCTTCTAGGTTCTTGCTCTTTTCTCTCTCAAGTTCTAGCTCTGTTGTTTTACTAGCTTCAAGGTCATTAAGAAGGGAGTTCTTTGAGCTAGACTCATACGCTAGGCCTTTCTTGGTTGGGACAAAAACGACAGGTTTGAAGGTTTCGGTCACAAGACTCTTTTCTAGAACTTTGACTTCATCCCTAAGATTGGCGTTCTCTAATTTGAAACACACAATTTGAGTCTTAAGGAATTTTGTTTCTTCTAGAAAGGACTCTAGTTGAAAAGACATTGTGTTGCAGTTTTCACATTCAACAACTATGTTTTCAAATTCAAGGTTAGTTCCTTTTGCCGTTGAAGATACTTTTCGTGCACTGGCGTCCTTACTCCAAGAGTCAAAGCCATTTCATTTTGTGGACTCTTTCCCATTTCAAGCAAGTCTTGATTCCTTCTAGCTTTGTACCCTTTGAGCATTCCATAAATTTCTTCCATTGATAGTCCTTTGTTGGCTTGGTTTTCCTTGAAGGTCATTCTATCAAAGTTCCATACTCCCATGAGGCCATCGATCACCACTTGAACCTTCATCCTTTGAGTGATCTCCATTTCTTTGACACCCAAGTTCTTCAACTTGGTCAATAGTCCTTCAAAGCGGAATGAATAGTCGGTGATGGTCTCATTTGGAAGCATTCGGAAAGTCCCTCTTTACTTCTAGTTGGACGTCCTATTTAATCTCAAGTGTCCCAACATGGTACTTCTCGATAGCTTCCCACTAGAGCTTAGCGGTTGATAGGTTCCTCACACAAGTAGCGTCCCTTTCGCAGAGGGACGTCTGTAGGAAACAGATAGCTTTGGCATTTGTCTCCATGAGCTTAAACTCCTCAGTACCCCATTCATCCTCTTTGCCTACCTTGGCAGCAGGGACCTTGAGGTCTCCATTCCTTATCACCAGCCAGCATTGGTAATTTTGACTCTGTACGAAGTTCTCAAATATGGTTTCCCATCTGTTGAAGTTCAAGTCCGTGAGACGAGGAGGCTTCACACTTGAGATACCTATAGGTTCCATATCCATGTTTTCCTACAACTCAAACACAATCTAGAGCGGCTGCTCAGATACCAATTGTTAGATCGTAAGTCAGTTAGAATGGGCGTCCTTAACTGGGTTAAGGCCGTCCTTAGATGCAGTAGAAAATAAGACCTAGAAAGAAAACGAATAAGATAATGGACACAGGGATTTATAGAGGAAGCCCACTAAGACCAACTAGTCTTATGGGTAAACCTCTACCTCCGTTGGAGGATTTTCGAATAGTCGTCCTTATCTTATTCTGAGAGAGTCCTTACAACTTATAGGCGAGTAGTTACAATTCTCTGAGATAAGCGTGCGTCCTTAGTCTAACTAGTAACTCTCCTTTCAGCCTAACAAGTAACCTAACTCTCTTAGCTATAAGGTAGCTAAACACTCACGTCTCTCACAATACGTCATGAGAGACAAACTAACTTTCTAACACTTTGTGGTTTGATTTGGATTTGATGTGGTTGGACTTTCTTTCTCTCGCTTCAAGCTCACTTGATCTTCGTGATCTTTGCTCTTGAACTTGAATGCTTCGGGAGTGAGCTCGAGAGAAAACCTTCAAAGTCCACACCGCTATGCATAACCCTTGGGGGTATTTGTAGCGGTAGTGACTTTTGACTTGTAGCGTCCTCTGAAGCTTCTGCAGGATCAATCGTGTTCCTTCAACGGTGTGCTTTGCATCTTGAGGAAGTCAACGTTGTTGACGCTTGGGAAGCCTCCGCGTGGTCAGGGGACCATCTTCTGGAAAGCGACATCTTTGAATGTGTTCACACGTGCCCAGACATAGGAAGCTTCCTTTTGAAGACTACGGCCAATTATGATGTAATCATGTTGGGGCGGCCTTGGTTTGAATTTGAACTTCTTCCGTATTTTTGGTGTGCATCCCTACTTGATGAGTACGCCGTCCTATCTCGCAGGGACTCCATTCTTCTGTTCAGATTTGGAAGTTCTGATGGAGTGCGTCCCTACTGCTTAGGGACTCTCGCTCACTTGTTGTCCTTTTCACTCATGTGCGTCCTCTAGACTTACCTGAGATTAACACTTGGGCAACTATCAAATACTATTGAGTTTGTCATTATCAAAACAAGGGACGATCATTATTGGTTAGATATTAATGACTGGCGTGCTTAATATCGTCCCAACAGGTATAAAAGATATTTTTTCATTTTTTTTCCTTGTCTTGTCTTGACCTCCAAGTAAGTACATATCAACCTTGAACTCCAAGTTGTAATGTGTATATAAACCTTCAATAAGTTGAGAAACACTTTCAAACAACTCCAATATTTAAGAAGTAGCATTTTAGAACGAAACGTTGTCTTTATAAAGCAATCGTGGAATATGGTCAATTGTTAAATCTTATATCCATATTCCACGATTGTTTTATAGAGCTGAAGTTTTGCTCTTTTCGTTAAGGATGTTTTTTATTTGATGGAATTCCGTGTTGTGAAACATGAATTTTTATTAAGTCACTAATTCAAATTAAAGCTCGTTTCTTTATCAATCTTGTATTACTTTGCAAAATATTTTTGTACCAAATTAAATTACTGAAATTCTGTATAATAACAATTCATTTAACTAAATTTAGCCAATGGGAATTTATGTAACCGAATTAACCTACATAAATTGATGTACAGTTACACAAAGTTCATATAACAAATTTTATGTAACAACAATTCATAGAACTTAATTTCTTTGGTATGAACTTATGTAGCAAAATAAATCTACATAAATTAATGTATACAATATTATGTTGTACAAAATTCATTCTTCAAAGTTAACCGGAAGAATTACTCTACGTAAATTTATGTAACAAAATTAGCATTCATGAATTAATCGAGTTAAAACTATATTGCACTAAATTATCATGCATAAATTTCTTGTAACCAAATTTAACATATATAAAATTTACTACATAAAATTCTTTGTTTCTTAAAAATATATAATTTAATTTAATTAGTTTCAAAAAAGTGTTTAGACATTGGTTTATATCGCATAATGATGGGCGTCAAATAAATGTGTAGATTTAATTACCACATTATCTTTTCAAATTAAAAAATGCAAAGGAAAATAATTAAATTTCATGAATATCTTTTGTCATCTTTTCTTGAATAGATATATTTATTAAGCATGTTTTTTACATTTATGTTTTTTCATCACTATCGTAAAAAATCATTTATGTTAAGATCTGGGGAAATATTTTTCAAAACAAAATAGTAATTAATAAAGTATACATGTGAGAATGGGGAAGAACTTTACATGTTCTAAAGATGCTACTTGAATAGGATATTAATTCAACATATACTAAAATATCAATGAAATATTTTAGAATGTTTTCATGTCATATCTTTATCATATGGATCAACAAAAAAATAATTAATGTAAACTTTCAAAATAGTAAAAGTATTCGTTTCATTTTAAAAAACAATATGCACTAATTTAAAGCCTACAATAAAGTATAAGGATATAAAAGATATTTTTTTCATTTTTTTTTCCTTGTCTTGTCTTGACCTCCAAGTAAATACATATCTACATTGGACTCCAAGTTGTAATGTGCATATTAACGTTCATTAAGTTGAGAAACACTTTCAAACAAGTCCAATATATAAGAAGTAGCATTTTAGAACGAAACGTCGTCTTTATAAAACAATCATGGAATATGGTCAATTGTTAAATCTTATATCCATATTCCATGATTGTTTTATGCAGGTGAAGTTTTGCTCTTTTCGCTAAGGATGTTTTTTATTTGTTGGAACTCCGTGTTCTGACTCATGAATTCTTTTTAAGTTACTAATTCCAATTAAAGCTCGCTTCTTTTTCAATCTTGTGTTACTTTACAAAATATTTGTGTACCAAAATTAAATTGCTGAAATTGTGTGCAATAACAACTTATTTAACTAAGTTTAGCCAATGGGAATTTATGTAACCGGATTAACCTACATAAATTAATGTACACTTACACAAAATTCATATAAAAAAATTTTATGTAACAACAATTCATAGAACTAAATTTAATTGGTATGAATTTAGGTAGGAAACATAATCTAATGTATACAATTAATCTGTACAAAATTCATGTAACGAAGTTGACTGGAATACTTAATCTACAGAAATTTATGTAACAAAATTAACATTCATGAATTAATCGAGTTAAAATTATATTGTACAATATTATCATACATAAATTTCTTGTAAACAAATTTAACATATATAAATTTTCCTACATAAAATTTCTTTGTTTCGTAAAAATATATAATATAATTTAATTAGTTTCAAAAAAGTGTTTAAATATTTGTTTATATCACATATTGATGGAAATCAAATAATGTATAGATTTAATTACATTATCTTTTCAAATCAAAAAATGAAAAGGAAAATAATTAAACTTCATGAATATCTTCTTTCATCTTTTCTTGAATCAATATATTTATTCAGCAAATTTTTTACATTTATGTGCTCTTCATCATCTTTAATTAATGCATATTTTTAACTTGAAGAAAAGCATTTTAGTAAAAATGTGGGGAAACGGTTTTTTAAACCAAAATAGTAATTAATATACTATACATGTGAGAATGGGGAAGAACTTTACACGTTCTAAAGATGCTACTTAAATAGGCTATTAGTTCAACATACACTAAAACATCAATAAAATATTTTAATCTATTTTCAGGTCATATTTTTATGATATGACTCAACCAAAAAAAAATTCTATATTACTTTCGAAATAGTAAAAGTATTCGGTACATTTTGAAAAACAATATGCAATAATTTAAAGCCTTCAATCAAGTTTTAGGATATAAAAGATAATGTTTTCATTTTTTTCCTTGTCTTATCTTGACCTCCAAGTAAGTTCATATCAACCTTGGACTCCAAGTTGAAATGTGTATATAAACCTTGAATAAGTTGAGAAACACTTCCAAACAACTCCAATATTTAAGAAGTTGCCTTTTAGAACGAAACGTCGTCTTTATAAAGCAATCATGGAATATGGTCAATTGTTAAATCCTATATCCATATTCCATGATTGTTTTAAAGAGGTGGAGTATTGTTCTTTTCGTTTAGGATGTTTTTTATTTGTTGGAATTCCGTGTTCTGACTCATGAATTCTTTTTAAGTTACTAACTCAAATTAAAGCTCACTTCTTTTTCAATCTTGTGTTACTTTACAAAATATTTGTGTACCAAAATTAAATTGCTGAAATTGTGTGCAATAACAATTTATTTAACTAAATTTAGCCAATGGGAATTTTTGTAACCGGATTAACCTACATAAATTAATTTACTCTTACAGAAAATTCTTATGACAAATTTTATGTAACAACAATTCATAGAACTAAATTTAATTGGCATGACTTTATGTAGCAAACATAAATTAATGTATACAATTAAGCTGTACAAAATTCATGTAACGAAGTTAACTGGAATAATTACTCTACATAAATTTATGTAACAAAATTAACATTCATGAATTAATTCAGTTAAAATTATATTGTACAATATTATCATGCATAAATTTCTTGTAACCAAATTTAACATATATAAATTTTCCTACATAAAATTTCTTTGTTTCGTAAAATTATATAATATAATTTAATTAGTTTCAAAAAAGTGTTTGGATATTTGTTTATATAACATATTGATGGAAATCAAATCATGTATAGATTTAATTACATTATCTTTTCAAATTAAAAAATGAAAAGGAAAATAATTAAATATCATGAATATCTTCTTTCATCTTTTCTTGAATAAATATATTTATTAAGCAAATTTTTTACATTTATGTGCTCTTCATCATCTTTAATTGATGCATATTTTTAACTTGAAAAAAAGCATTTTTTGTAAAAGTGTGGGGAAACGGTTTTTTAAACCAAAATAGTAATTAATATACTATACATGTGAGAATGGGGAAGAACTTTACACGTTCTAAAGATGCTACTTAAATAGGCTATTAGTTCAACATGCACTAAAACATCAATAAAATATTTTAACCTATTTTCATGTCATATTTTTATGATATGGCTCAACCAAAAAAAAATCTATATTACTTTCGAAATAGTAAAAGTATTCGGTACATTTTGAAAAACAATATGCAATAATTTAAAGCCTTCAATGAAGTTTTAGGATATAAAAGATAATGTTTTCATTTTTTTCCTTGTCTTATCTTGACCTCCAAGTAAGTTCATATCAACCTTGGACTCCAAGTTGAAATGTGTATATAAACCTTGAATAAGTTGAGAAACACTTCCAAACAACTCCAATATTTAAGAAGTTGCATTTTAGAACGAAACGTCGTCTTTATAAAGCAATCATGGAATATGGTCAATTGTTAAAATCTTATATCCATATTCCATGATTGTTTTATAGAGGTGAAGTTTTGTTCTTTTCGTTTAAGGTGTTTTTTATTTGTTGGAATTCCGTGTTCTGACTTATGAGGTCTTTTTACCACTAATTTAAATTAGTGCTCGTTTCTTTTTCAATCTTGTGTTACTTTACAAAATATTTGTGTACCAAAATTAAATTGCTGAAATTGTGTGTAATAACAATTTATTTAACTAAATTTAGCCAATGGGAATTTATGTAACCGGATTAATCTACATAAATTTATGCACAGTTACACAACATTATTATAACAAATTTTATTCAACAACAACAATTTATTTAACTAAATTTAGCCAATGGGAATTTAGGCAAATTTTAAAGCCTTCAATGAATTTAACCTACATAAATTTATGTACACTTACACAAAATTAATATAACAAAATTTATGTAACAACAATTCATAGAACTAAAATTTAATTGGTATGAATTTATGTAGCAAACATAAACTAATGTATACAATTAAGCTGTACAAAATTCATGTAACGAAGTTAACTGGAATATTTACTCTACATAAATTTATGTAACAAAATTAACATTCATGAATTAATCGAGTTAAAATTATATTGTACAATATTATCATGCATAAATTTCTTGTAACCAAATTTAACATATATAAATTTTCCTATATAAAATTTCTTTTTTTTCGTAAAAATATATAATATAATTTAATTAGTTTCAAAAAAGTGTTTGGATATTAGGTTATATCACATATTAATGGAAATCAAATAATGTATAGATTTAATTACATTATCTTTTCAAATTAAAAAATGAAAAGGAAAATAATTAAGTTTCATGAATATCTTCTTTCATCTTTTCTTGAATAAATATATTTATTAAGCAAATTTTTTACATTTATGTGCTCTTCATCATCTTTAATTGATGCATATTTTTAACTTGAAAAAAAGGGGAAACGGGTTTTAAAACCAAAATAGTAATTAATATAGTATACATGTGAGAATGGGGAAGAACTTTACACGTTTGAAAGATGCTACTCCCTCCGTCCCCGAAAACTTGTCCATAAAGCACATTTGCACGTGGATTAATGAAAATGGTAAAGTTTGATAAATGATGTGAAAAAGTGATAATGTTGATGAAAAAGGTAATAGAAAAGAGTAATATATAGGATTGGGTGGGGATAATTTTGTAATTTTATTGGAAAAAGTGATAAAGTGGAGGAGAAAGTTGGACAATGAGTTTAATATATGAGATTGTATGAGGGTAAGAATGTAAAAGCATAGTGATATAAATGGAAAGAAATAGAGATGGACAAACTTTTGGGGACGACCGAAAAGGAAAGGCGGACATGTTTTCGGGGACGGAGGGAGTACTTAAATAGGCTATTAATTCAACATATACTAAAATATCAATAAAATATTTTAACCTATTTTCATGTCATATTTTTATGATATGGCTCAACCAAAAAAAATTTCTATGTTATTTTCAAAATAGTAAAAGTATTCGGTACATTTTGAAAAACAATATGCAATAATTTAAAGCCTTCAATAAAGTTTTAGGATATAAAAGATAATGTATTCATTTTTTTTCCTTGTCTTGTCTTGACCTCCAAGTAAGTTCATATCAACCTTGGACTCCAAGTTGAAATGTGTATATAAACCTTGAATAAGTTGAGAAACACTTCCAAACAACTTTAATATTTACAAAGTAGTATTTTAGAACCAAACGTCGTCTTTATAAAGCAATCGTGGAATATGGTCAATTGTTAAATGTTATATCCATATTCCACGATTGTTTTATAGAGGTGAAGTTTTGTTCTTTTCGTTTAGGATGTTTTTTATTTGTTGGTATTCCGTGTTCTGAAACATGAATTCTTATTAAGTCACTAATTCAAATTAAAGCTTATTTTATTTTTAAATCTTGTATTACTTTACAAAATATTTGTGTACCAAAATTAAATTGCTGAAATTGTGTGTAATAACAATTCATTTAACTAAATTTAGCCAATGGGAATTTATGTAAATAGATTAACCTACATAAATTTATGTACACTTACATAAAATTAATATAACAAATGTTTTGTAACAACAATTCATAACATTAAATTTAATTAGTATGAATTTATGTCGCAAAATAAATCTACATAAATTAACGTATACAATATTATGTTGTACAAAATTCATGTAACAGAGTTAATTGAATGTATTACTCTACATTAATTTATGTAACAAAATTAACATTCATGAATTAATCGAGTTAAAATTATATTGCACAATATTACTCCATCATGCATAAATTTCTTGTAACCAAATTTAACATATATAAATTTTCCTACATAAAATTTATTTGTTTCTTAAAAATATATAATTTGATTTAATTAGTTTCAAAAAAGTGTTTAGACATTTATTTTTATCACATATTGTTAAAAATAAAATAAATGTAGAGATTTAATTATTACATTATCTTTTCAAAATACAAAATGCAAAGGAAAATATTTAAATTTCATGAATATTATCTTTCATCTATTCTTCAATAGATATATTTATTAAGCAAGTTATTTACATTTATGTTGTTTCATCATTTGTAATTGATGCATATTTTTATCTTAAAAAAAGCATTTATGTGAAAATGTGGGGAAAATATTTTTCAAAACAAAAAAGTAGTTAATAAAGTACACATGTGAGAATGGGGAAGAACTTTACATGTTCTAAAGATGCTACGTACTTAAATAGGATATTACTTCAATATATACTATAAAATATTTTAAATTGTTTTCATGTCATATTCTTATCATATGGCTCAACAAAAAAAATTAATGTAAACTTTCAAAATAGTAAAAGTATTCGGTTCATTTAAAAAAATAATATGCACTAATTTAAAGCCTTCAGTGAAGTATAAGGATATAAAAGATATTTTTTCACTTTTTTTACTTGTCTTGTCTTGACCTTCAAGTAAGTACCTATCAACCTTGGACTCCAAGTTGTAATGTGTATATAAACCTTGAATAAGTTGAGAAAGACTTTCAAACAACTCCAATATTTAAGAAGTAGCTAGCATTTTAGAACGAAACGTCGTCTTTATAAAGCAATCATGGAATATGGTCAATTGTTAAATCTTATATCCATATTCCATGATTGTTTTATAGAGGTGAAGTTTTGCTCTTTTCGTTAAAGATGTTATTTATTTGATGGAATTCCGTATTCTGAAACATGAATTCTTATTAAATCACTAATTCAAATTAAAGCTCGTTTATTTTTCAATTACTTGACAAAATACTTGTGTACCAAAATTAAATTGTTGAATTTGTGTGTAATAACAGTTCGTGCGATTTCGTTTGATAGTGCTCTCTTTTTGGGTTATGTTTTCTTCCCTTGACCACCACCATAATTAGCAAACCGTCCTTCGTTCATGAGTCTTCAAGTCGGGGCATCGGTGCTCGATCGGAGGGTGAAGAGAGGGCCGGGGTTTTGGTATTGTGCAAGATAGGGGATTTGGTGTGATCAATTAGGGAACGTTCAGTGGGGGAAGTCTAATTAGTTTGTTCCTAATATCTATGCGTTAATTAAGATTAAAAACAACATGTTAATTAACGTGTTTCTGTTTGTGGGTTCGATCATCGTAAAGTGAATTTGAGAAATGAATTGGGTGCAGAAGTAATTGCAGGATGATAAATTCGTAATTTTGGTGGTTTGATTAATGATCAAATTGCTCAAGTAATGTGTTGAGTTGATATTTAGAAGCCTGTGATAATTAGGGGGTGGGTTCTAGGGAACTAGTTTGTGAGTTGTATGTAATTTGGAATAGTACTACTAGCTAGGTTAGGGTTTGTAGTTTGTACGTACATAGCTAGTCATTGTAAAGGGTGATTATGATCTTATATATATATATTTTATTTATTTATATTGTAACGTGATTAAGGAGTTTAGTTTCGGCAAGTCAATTCTCTTTTCATCACATTTATATCATTTGATTAACTAGTGGATTAAACAATGTAATTGTGTGGGTTCAATTGAAGCCTGGAATGTGTCTAAGGGATAGATGGTGATGATCGATAGGTATATAGGTTGTTACTAGTCATACCCGTCGTGCCATGCACGACTTGTATTTTTAAAATTATTTTGATATATAATAAATATAATATAAATGTGAAATATATAATAAAATTTTTAATATAATTTGGTTTATCGAATATTAAAAGTTTTTAATTGTTAAATGACTGATTGAAAATATGTTATTATACAAATCACGTACTTATACTTTATTACTTAGTCAATAAAATACGCTATTATTCAATTTATATTTACTTATACCTTAGTGTGCAAAGCACCAACTTGATATATTCATATTAAACATGTAGTCATTTTAATCATACTCCAATATTTAGTGAATAGTATTTTGCCTCTATATGTATGTATAGACCAAAAAAATATCTTATTAAAATATCTATGTATATATTTTTAATCATATTATAAAATAGAATAAATTATATAACGATTTAAAAATCTAATATAGTTTGATATAATTGTCATGATACATATTATAAATTGAATTTGTACCTTTTGTTTTTTAAGAAATTGCATTTGAAATCAATAGAACCACCATAATATGCTATTGCAAAAAAAAAAAAAAAACTACCATAATACAAAAAAAAACGTAAGATATGTTGAAGATATGACACTTTTTTTGGTCGAAAAAATATGACACTTTTTTTGAAAATTTTAAAATTGGTTAGAAATGACCAAATTTGGATAATATCATATCTAATGATTAAATCGTGATCTTCATTTTTACGGAATATTTTTTAATTCATATTTTATCGTGATCTTCGTTTTAGTAGGATTTAATAACAAAATGATTTCACTACCTAACTATGATGGATTTCCAATTAAATCTTGACATATTTGTAAAGGATAAAATTACATATTAGTAATTTTTTTTATAATATTTATAATTCAAGATCAGATCGGAATTTGTGTTATTTTTTAAGTTTTGATATTTTTTATTGTAAAAATAAAGTCTTACATATTTTTAATATAGAAAATAAAGTTTTCTCTAGTACAGTCTTGGCTTGAAAATGCTGACATGGCGCATGTGGTGGGAAAATAATTCGGAAATATATTTTTGGTAATCTTTATACATTGATTGATTAAAATGTAGACAATTTTGGTTTGAAAAAAAATTCGGAAACATATTTTTGGTAACCTTTATTTTCTTCTAAGTAACAAATTGGATTAGAAAAATTTGCACTCTAACTTTCCATCCAAATAGCAAATTGTGAATTTTCACACGTATTGTTTTAGAAAGATTTGATAAAGATATGATTTGTTGTATTTGATAAAGTTGAACTTGTATCATACTTATTTTTAGCAAGATTTGTTAACAATATAATTTTGTGAAATCTTTAATTATGGATATTCAAATAATTGTATAATATCCTAATCTTTAATTAACTTAATTTTGACAAATCATGAAGATTTTTTATTTTGATTGGATTATGTAGATGACATAGCTTAATTAATAAATAGAAATTAGATGATGTGGCTCAATATTATGGTGACACGTGGCGAAATCCTTGGTGGCGTAATATGGGTGCGACACGTGGAAAATACTGACGTAGCGCAACGTGGTGGCTCCAATCCTTACGGCTTATATATATATACATATAAAAGGTAGGAAGTTGAATATTTTCTTAAATTGTTTAATTAAGCAAAATTAGTTAGGATATCTACTATAATCTACTATAATACAGTATAAAGCGGAACTCAAGTCTTTGTTAAAATTTGCGCCACGTCATCAACCCTGAATAAAATAACGATTTAAATTTTTGAACCAAAAAATAACTTATATATCTTCTTGATATCTTATCCAATTTCCTTATGTATACTTAATATCTTACTCCGTTATATATCCTTATACGAATAAGGAAATTCAAGAGATTTTCTTTTATATTCCTTACAATTTTTTCTTAATTAATTAGTATACATTTTTGTCACTAATGAATCTTGAAGAATAGTGAAAAATTTTCACACGTGTCAATAGTATATTCATTAATAATATAAATTTCAAAATTTGAAAAAAACTATGTTAGAATTAAAATTGTATGAATAAAAGTACATATATAGGCCAATAGATTCGGACATTAGTCTATCGGATTTGGATTATAAGTTCCCGAGTTAAAAGCGTATTCGTATTAAAATCGGTTAATTCGGTTTTATATTTACATTACCCGTACATGATACGGGGTTTGTACTAGTTTAGTTTACGTGAGATTGGTAATTTTGAATTGGTTTAAATCTAATTAAGTACAAAACATCATTGATTGCTGCATGTACGTACAATATACGTACAATTCGGTTAACTAAATATCCTACAATATACGTACAATATGCATTCCGTTAGGAAATTGAAGATTTTCTTAAATTCTTTAATTAAGGAAAATCAGTTATGATATCTAGGTGAAGTGAGATTGGTAATTTTTGAATGCATTTAAATCTAATTAAGTGCAAAAAACCATTGATTGAAGAAAATCTGCATATACGGAATCATATCCAAAAAAGGTAAGGGGATAAGTTGATTTGTAGCATTTTTTTCGGATTAAAAAAAAAAGTTAAATGACATGGCTTAAGGAAATAATGACACGTGACTAAATCTGAGGTGACGCATTCTCGGAGCGACACGTAGACAAAGCTGACGTGGCGCAACGTGGAGGCTATACATAGATTATATTAGGTAGATAATTCGGTGTTGATTCGTATGTAGGAGTGCATGTGCATGACTAATTGTATATATACATGCCATTGAATTGAGAACCTGTAATATTATAAATAGAAACGACAATCGATCGTATGGAATTCACGTACCATGAAAATATATGTATAAATAGGGCACAACCTATTTATATGGTATTGGTCGATTTCGATCATACATGGATAGACCAATTGTGATCTAATGAAAACATTGTATACATATGAGATTTTGTATAAATAAAAAATCTTGTATAGATGGATATTACGTATAGATGGATAACTTGCAATCTATTAGATTGATTACGTTACGTATGAATTGGCAGAATTTACCGATTTAATTTTTGTTTAGAAAATCAAGTTAATAATTATTGCATAAATATCTATTTAAAATATTTATTATGTATCTATGGATAGAAAATTAGTATAAATGTGAGGTATTAAAAATAAGGTTCGTGATTTATAAAATCTTAATGACAAAACTGCTCTTAACTGCTTCAGATTTAGAAGTATATATTGATTATTTATCACAAGATGGGCAAAGGTCGATCATTGATCATGGTAGTTTGGGATGTATGAGTAAGATTGGTACGGGTTAAGTGTTGGAGAGAGAGTGGGAAATTCCAAGTAGTAAGTGTTGACTTTCCTAAGTTAAAATAAAATATTCATATCGCTTATGCTCTCTCATATACATAACTGCCATTCATCACGCTTAAATTTCCATCTCATTCACACTTTTCCAATCTTCTTACTATAATACCCTTAAAACTAATTTTGGAAAAGTTAAATAAAATATAAGAATTACCTTAAATTACGAGAATATTCTTAAGCAAAATCTATATACTAGCTACATTCAACGAGATATTTACTTTACAAATATTGAACCCACCAAATACTTTTTCCTACATTAAATATTATTTTTAATAAACAAATATTTAATCTTATTATATAAAATTAATATAGAACTATATAATGATTTTTTCTGCTTTTTAATTATTCTAATCTATATAATGGTTAAGTTTTTCTCCTATTATAAAACTTTAATAAGTTTAAAATAAATGGTAAAATGATTTTGTAATAATAAAAGTGTGTGATCTATAGCAACTCCAATAAAAGGTTTATTTTTATATACACAGAGGTATATAAAGTTTATTTTTATTTTTATTCTTATATAGTACGATAAGTTTTGATTTTTTTTATAAATGATTTTGTAATAATAAATGATAAAAAAATATTAAAAGAAATGAAAGATTAAACTAAGGGATAAATAGATTGAGATTGGTTATTTTTTTCCTTTTAAAGCCGATTGAGATTTATTAAGGTAGTGAATCCAACAAAATATCTGAATCCATAAATCTTTTAATTTTATTAATTTTTATTTAAGAAAGGTCATTAAGGTAATTTTAACTGTGATGTATAATAAAAGTGTGTGATGTATAGGCAGTATATCATCTCCCCTCATATATTGCTTAGGAGGTGATTTCCTTTGGATTCGTGATCCACTCATTTGATTGGAATTCATCTTAAGGTAAGTCTATTTTCGACTTGCTCGGTTCTATTCTAACTTGTTAGATTTTGCACTGTGATTGTAGGATTGGTTTTGGGAACTAGTCCCGATCGTTTTCTTTTAAAACGCTTTTTCATAATTGTGATGCTATGAATGAACATATTTAATGAATGATTGCTTAACTTGATTTTGAAAATGAGCAGTTCGTGACTGCCAGTGAAAATGAGCGGTCTATGACTGCCAGTTGAAAATGAGCAGCGGAGACTGCCAGTTGAAAATGAGCAATAGATGTTGCCAGTTTGTGTGCGAGTTGGATGTGTTATGGGTTTGTTATGCATGTTGTGATGGTTCGTTTGACTTGGTTTGATCATGTGTCTGAGTGTACTGTTATAGTTTATGTGAGATTGTGTTGTAGCTTGTAAGTTAAGTGTGAATGATTTATTCGCTAAGTGGATCCATAGTTTTTTTTTGCAAATGGTCAAAAATTTATTAAGAAACCAAACAAAGTAACAAACCAACCGGCCCAAGAGACTTGAAGCCTAAGAAACAAAATACATCAAACACCTAACTCCCACCAAACTCCCCAGCAAGGTGAATTGCGACTTATCCTCACAGCAAGGCTAACCCACAATTCACACGATGCCAAAACGAAGGGACATGCCTCCCCTAAGCCTCATTGCAATGGCTCCTTAAAGCTCAGCTTGGGCAGGACAAGGGTGGAAGAGATACATGCTACCCAAGCACCCAAACCTACCCAAAAAAAATCAGAAGAACTCACAATCTGCACACAGCATGCAGAACACAACAACACACTCAAAGAAGGAACCGATACACCCTGCAAGGTATACACTGCCAACAAACCCCAGAGAAGGGAGTTAGCAATGTATACACGATGCAAAGACGAGGGCCAAACCCCTACTTACATCCTTATGAAGAGCTGACAGCTACAACATTCAGTAAGAAGGGAGAGGGGGTTCCCACTTAACCTCTCAACTAACCCAACCCGCCCTGTAAACCAAAAAAACAGCAAGCTCTTCAAATCTGCAACCTTCTTCTGAAAGCTTCTCCTCTTCTTCCATTCAACTTGAAAGTAGCAGTCATGCGCAGCTTACAATCCTCAATGATTCTCTTGGAGCAAACCTCAGCATTTTGAGTATTAGCATGGAAAATAGCCTCATTGCGCCAGAGCCAAACATGATAGACAATGCTCATGACCCCTAGCATCTTAGACTGAAAAATATTGTTCTTCCTTCTCTTTGTCTGCAAAAACCAATTCCACCAATCCAAAAGACAGCTTTTCCTAACATGAACACCCAGCCAGTTCAACACATTATCAGCAATAATCTGAACAAAATTGCATTGGAACCATAGGTGCACCTCTGTCTCTTCCTCTAAACCACAAAGCACACAAGTGCTGTCTTGAAGGAGACCCCAATTTTTGAGTCTACCAGCTGTTGGCAACCTCTGTAAAGTGGCTAGCCAACATATAAACCTCCATTTTCTGGCATAAGGACCACACCACAGCAGCTCATTCCATCTCTGACAGCTAAGCTTACTTCTGATAACATCATAAACTACATTGCAATCAAGCTTGCCATTTGCCTTAAGCAACTGCTTAATATCCTCTGGAAAAGCAATCTTTGAACCATTAAGCTGAAGTTTCTCAAGGAGTTTATCACACAGCCTCACAAGCTCTTTCCAAATCCAAGAACCATTATTACTAAACCTCACTTGCCAGAAATCCTGGCTTTTGATGATGTTCTGTTTAGCCCAGGTAGTCCAGAGGTTCTTGTTCCCAGCTGCAATATCCAATCCTAACTTGAAAAGAATAGTCTTATTCCAAGACAAAAGCTCCTTCAAATTTAAACCTCCCTCACTATAAGGCTTGCACACCCTGCACCAAGCAACTAAAGACCTTCTACTATTCTCATTTCCAGCCCATAAAAAAGACCTACACAGAGATTCAATCTTCTGAACAACTTTCTTAGGAAGAATTAAATCTTGCATCCAGAAAGAGAAGACTCCTTCAATTAGGGACTTGATCACTTGCATCCTACCAGCATAAGAGAGTTTCCTCACAAACTTTCTCTGAATAATGCTAGTAATTCTGCTAATTAAAGGCCCATAATCCACAATTTTAAGCTTCTTGCAATGAAGAGGGGTCCCCAAATATCTGATGGGAAAAGTCCCTAATTCAATGTCCATGAATCTGCTAATTTTAGCTTTACCTACACTACTAACACCTCCAATAAACAATTTGCTTTTCAGAGGGTTAACTTTGAGGCCAGATTCTTCCCCGAACTCTAAAAGACACTCCTTAATGAGCTTAAGAGTAGCAACAGTTGGCTTGCAGAAAATCAATAAATCATCAGCAAAAGCCATGCAATTAAGCTTGATCTTTTTACACTTCGGGTGCCAGCAGAATCCCTTCCTCTTACTAACCAAAAGCAACTTCCTATAGAGCATTTCCATAACAAGAACAAAAAGGAAGGGAGAGAGAGGATCACCTTGTCTAAGACCTCTTTTTCCAGGGAAGAAACCTTTTGCTTCTCCATTAATAATAATAGAGAAGTAAGGAGTTGTTGTGCATTGCAGAATGCACCCTATTAACTTGTCAGGGAAGTTAAAGAACCTTAAGGCCTTCTCCAAATAACTCCAAGAAACACAATCATAGGCCTTTTGGAGATCAACTTGGATCATACACCTAGCTGAGATGCCCCTTCTGTTGTAACCCCGGACAACCTCTTGAGCAACAACTGAATTATGAGCTAGACTTCTACCCGGAACAAAGGCTCCCTGATTTTCAGACACAATAACATCAAGGAAAGGTCTGATTTTCTGCACCAAAATCTTAGAAATAATCTTCAGGAAAGTATTACAACACGAAATGGGCCTAAACTCTTTAACCAAAAAAGGCTTATCCACCTTAGGAATGAGATTAATAAAGGTGTTATTGAAGTTTCTTAGAAGAACTCCATTTCTGAAAAACTCCACAACAGCTTCAGTCACATCCTTACTCAGCAAATTCCAGCTATGTTTAAAGAAAAGAGAACCAAAGCCATCTGGCCCAGGGGCTTTATTATTGCCAATATCCACAACTGCATCATGAATATCCTTCATATCCAGAAAAATTAGGCTGCTTTCCAGCAACATCTTTACCAAACAACTCAACATAGAAGCTAATAATTTCCTATTCAATACCAGCATTATCCTCCAGACTCTTACCATCCTTATCTTTCAAGGCATAGATAGTATTCCTTGCTTTCCTCATCTTTATGCCATTATAAAATAAGGTAGAGGTCTCCTCCCCTAACTGAAGCCAGTCCATTTTTGCTCTCTGTGCAAGAAAACTATGATACTGACTCATTCTCAACTACATTTCTTCTTTGGCTTCCACTACAGCTTTTTGCTTTTGCACACTAGAAAAATCAACTTGCAAACATTCATGAGCCAATTTCAGCTTTTCAACACTCCTCCATCAATACTTCAAGATTCTTGGAAAAATGGAATTGCCATTGTTTAAGAGCCCCTTTAACTCGGAACAGCTTCTCCTTTAAGCAATATTGAGAAGTACCAACAATAGGACCAATCCAAGCAGATCTCACAACAACATCATAATCCTCTTCTTTAATCCAGTAATTCCTAAATCTGAAAGGAATTTTCTTAGAAATATGAATAGGATTAACACACACTATGCTAGGGGAATGATCAGATAAGCAAGGATCAACAAAAAAAAACAGAAGTCTGAGGAAAATCATCCTGCCAGCTATCATTCACCATCACCCTATCAAGCTTACAAGTAATCCTATCTCTTCCCTCTTGATTATTATTCCAGGTGAATTTAGCCCCTGAATAAGGAATATCCTGAACAAGTAACTTGTTGCAAACATCCTCCATCTCAGAGAAATCCTCCTCATCAAAGCTCCTCAGAGAGAATTTCTTAGAATTGTCTAAGATGCAATTGAAATCACCTAGAATGATCCAAGGATCTCTTATGTTTTGACTAAAATTGACAAGCTTGGACCACATCTCCTTCCTTCCTCTTCCAGCATTAGAAGCTTAGATGAAAGTGGCCAAAAAAGATCCCAACCCTCTCCTATCAGAAATCAAGCAATGTATATATTGATAATAGGAATCTAACACAATGAGATCCACTTGATCACTATCCCAAGCAAGCCAAATCCTCCCTTTTTGTAGAACAGTACTATTAGTAACATATTTCCAACCTCTAAGAAGAGACAAATGAATCTCATCCTCTTTATTTAAAGCAATTTTCGATTCCAAAATAGCAAAAACACTCAATTTATTCTTCCTGGCAAAGTGATTTGCCATGTTTATTTTAGGGGAGGCATTACATCCCCTAATATTCCAGGCCCTAATTTTGACTTCACCCATTTTCATCATCTGTGGGGCTGCTTCGACCCCCTATTCCAACAAACCTGTTTTTAGTCTGAGCAACCTGATGAGATTGTGCATCAACTCTCTGCCTGAGATCATAACTCTGAGTCTCACCCCTCTTCTTCTGTTGCTGCCAAACTTCATCAGTTGAACCAGCATGAGGACCTTTCTTTCCCAAACCAGAAGGCTTATCACCTTTTACATCACCATCAATCATAACGGTTTTACCTTTGTTAACAGGTGCAATTTCAGTAGCTCTACCACTAGGAGCAATACTAGCAGGAGCATTGATACTAGCAAGAGCATTAGCCAACTCAGAAATACCAACCACATTCATACCACAAGCAACATCATTTTCCATAGCTGTAGGATTAGCTGTAACATTTGCACTAGCATTTGAACTAGCATTAGAAACAAAAACAGGTCCAGTAGCAGGATTGACAACAAGGTTAGGAGCACTAGTAATAGCAGCAGAGCCAGTAGCAGGGATATTTAAATTTGGATCACCACTAGTATTTACCAAATCAGGAACATTGGCATTAGCATTAGCAAGATCAGCCCGAGCAAGATTACTATTCTGCTTCTGAATCCAAGTCTTCTTAGGAGCTTGGCCTCTATTGTCATTCCTATGATGCATCCTATGCTTGCTACACCTGTCTGTACGATGTCCAAACTCCACACAGCTTGAGCAAAACCATGGAATCCATTCAAAAATCAACCTCTGCACAAACTTCCTACCAGTAGAGTCTTCCAATTTCACAAATCTCCTTTTAACCTCATCTGGCTTAACACGCACAAGAATCCTAGCAAAGGAGATCTTACTCTTCTTAGCAGTAATAGAATCCATACAAATAGGCTGCCCAATCATACTTCCAATAATACTGAGCATGTAGCCCGAGAAAAGTATAGGCTCAATATCTGGCAAAGTAATCCAAGCAGCCACATAATCAAAAGCAGACCAGCTTATAGGCACACCTAATTCCCAAACTCGCAACTCAAGAGGCCGCCAGCCATTAATGATCCATGGTCCTAAGTTCAAAACCAAATCCCGATCCTCCAGAGAATTGAAATGGAAAATCCATATACCATTGGATTTCTGAAGCAAATTGAAAGGCTAAGCAGGCCACGCAGCTTTCAGGAAAAGCTGAAGATCCTCCAAGAGGATATCCGGACCTATTACAGCTCCAACTAACACAACTTTCCATTCATTTGATTGCGCAACAACATCAGAAATGTCAAATTTGAAAACATCCTTGTTCACATTAGGCATATAGTCCAGCTTCAAACCATCTCCAATTTGACAAACACCATTCAAAACTTCCAGATATGACCGATTAGGAGAACGAATAGACTTTGAGTTCTGAATAGGACGCTCAACAGAATATGCCCCAATTTTATCAGTTAAAATCAACTTAGGGTTTTCCAAATTTAGATTACGACTAGAATCCTCAATTTCAGCAGTCTTAGCATTCTTAGCAATCTCAGGAATCAGAGGCACACAATCGGGATCAGGATTTATAGTCGAATTCAGATTTTGAGAGGCAGCAGCCATCTCAAGCTCATCAGCAGAGACTTCCTTCGAACTACCAATCGAAAGCACCGAATCACCTTTGTTAGCATTCCTACCTTTCGCCTTGCGAGCCATAGCTCCCACCTCACTCCACTCACCGGAATCTACAGAGAAATCCGGACGGATCAAAGCAAAAACCACTAATCGTGTTGAACACGAAAGCGAGAAACGGTTTTCACTCAATCGCTCAAGGGGTGGAAAAAGAGAGCTTCGAAGGGGCAAGGACTGTTAAGTGTGGATCCATAGTTTTTTTTGAATAAAAGTGTTATTTTATTCACAAAAGTGGCCGAACAAAATTGCTAGCACGAGGCTGGTTAGTTACATCGTCTCCGATATCTAGGTTGCTATTACGATATTAAGGACGTCAGTCTTTAATATCTGACCACTAATGAAAGTCCCTAGTTTTGATAATGACAAAGTCAATGGTATTTAATGTTCGTCCAAGTGCTTATCTCAGGTAACTCCCAGGGACGCCCATGAGTGAAAAAGGACAACAAGTGAACGAGAGTCTCTAAGCTATAGAGACGCACTCCATTAGAATATCCAAAGCTGAACAAGAATGGAGTCCCTACGAGATTAGAACGGCGTCCTCATCAAGAAGGGACACGCGCCTAAAACTAAGTAGAAGTTCAAATTCAAACCAAGGCCGCCCCAATATGATTACATAATAATCGGCCTTAGTCCTCAAAAATAAGCTTTCTATGTCTGGGTACGTGCGAATACTTCCAAAAAAATCACTTTCCAAAAGATGGTCCCCTGACCACGCGGAGGCTACTCAAGCGGTGAGAGAGTTGACTTCCTCAAGATGCAAATCGCATTGTTGAAGGAAGACGACAAATCCTGCAGTAATCTCTGACGACGCTACAGGACAAAAGCCACTACCACTATAAATATCCCTCAAAGGTTATGCATAGAGGTGTGGACTTAAAAGATTTCTCCTGAGCTCACTCTCGAAGTATTCAAGCTCAAGAACGAAGATCAAGAAGATCAAGTGAGCTTGAATCGAGAAAGAAGAAGTCCAACCACAATAAAACCAAAACAAATCACAAAAGTTAGAAATAAAGTTTGTCTCTCACGAAGTATTGTGAGAGACGTGAGTGTTTAGCTACCTTATAGGAAAGAGAGTTAGGTTACGGTGTTAGGCTAAAAGGAGAGTTACTAATGAGGCTAAGGACGTATACTTAGACTTAGAGAATTGTAACTGTTACTCTGTAAGGACTCACTCTAATAAGATAAGGAAGGCTATTCGAAAATCCTCCTCGGAGGTAGAGGTTTACCCACAAGACTAGTTGGTCTTAGTGGGGTTCCTCTATAAATCCCAGAGTCCTTTATCTTATCTATTTTATTGCTTAAATCTTTTATTTCCGCTGCCCATTCAACTGACTTAAGATCCAACAATTGGTATTAGAGCAACCGCTCTAGATATGGAACCTATTGGCATCAGTAGTGTGAAGCCTCCCCGCCTTACGAACGACAACTACAACCGATGGAAGGTCCGATTCGAGAACTTCGTCCGAAGTCAGAACTACCAATGTTGGAAAGTTATAAGGGACGAAGATCTTCAAGTTACTCCTACAAAAAAAACAAAGAAGAGGACTGAGGTCTAGAAGAGTTCAACCTGATGGAAACAAACGCCAAGGTCATTTGCTTCTTGCAAACCGCCTTGTGCGAAAGTGACGCTACCCATGTGAATAATTTGCAAACTGTCAAACTCTACTGGGAAACTCTTGAGAAATATCACATTAGGACGCCATAAATGAAATAAGAACTCCAATTGAGTGCCAAGAGGGACATCTACAAATTCAAAATGCTTCCAAATGAGTCCATCACCGATTACTCATTCCGTTTTGAGGGCTTGTTGACCAAGTTAAGGAACTTGGGAATCACGGAGACAAAAATCACACAAAGGATGAAAAGCCAAGTGTTGATTAATGGCCTAACGGGATACTGGAACTTTGACAGGACTACCTTTAAGGAGAATCAAGCTAATAAGGTCAACACATTGAAATATCCTTGAGGCCGAAAGCAAGGACAAAAGAACATCAAGAAAATCTTCAACTTCAGGCCATGTTGGAAAGGCAAAGTAAGACTGATGAAAAGAGCGCTGAGGACGATGAGTTGGCTCTTTTGCACAATGATGCGATCGCCTTCTCGGGACTCCCGATAAGGACTCGCTTTGGCCAATGATCTAGGTTACGAGTTGTGCCTTTATCCTACTATTGAAGGGACTATAGTGGAAACGGGTGCGGAAGATGAGTAAGGGACGGGTGAACGGTTCCAACGGACGGAAGAACTCGCCGAAGGTCGAGGAAGGTCGGTGTTGGCCGGAGAAAAGGAGGGCGTCGGAGAAGAGGGTTAGAAGGGTTGACGTCGGCGGTTTTGGGGAAGAGACAATCTCGATTCAGCCAAAACTAATTTAATGCAAACGTAAGGATTACAAAAGAGGAGAACTCCTTATATAGTGGAGGCTCTTAACACAAAAGACGAAAACCTAGCATTTATGGGTTGGGCCTAAAAACATGCAAGCCTTGACCCAAATCCCTAAACTTACTATAAAAGGCCAGACAACTAATTTGACATAACATTCTTGTCCTTACTACAAAATGTAATACTTATCCATAAACTAGCTAGAAAAAAGGAAAAACAAGGATTAAATAGCAAACGAGTCTTGGGACTCTGTTGAGGACGCTGCTCATGAGGTGAGGAACTCTACTGAAGGACTCTACTCAAGAGCTGAGGGACTTTGCTGAAGGACGCTGGTATAGAGCTAAGGACGTTGCTAAAAGACATTGGTTGAGAGCTAAGGACGCTGCTAAAGGACGCTGGTTGAGAGCTAAGGACGTTGCTAGGGGGGAAGCCTAGCACATTCCTTCGGTTTGGCATTGAGGACTCTCTTGTATCATCCCTAGAGTTGGCCTTGGCAAAAGGAAGCCTTCCACGGATGGGGACGTCAAGGCCTCTTCATCAAGACTGTCCTTAAGGATGCTCAGCACCCAAGTACCTGGTTCTTTAGGGACTAAGCTAATGGACTGAGAGGCTCTCCATACAAAGGACGTCGTTGCTCGGGCGATGGCCTTAGCACGAGCTCGAGTGATGGGTCCGTCCGAACGCATTGTCATGGCGTCCTCCTCTTCGTTGGGAGTAAGGGAAGGGATCGCAGCATCCTCCCCCCTTTGAGTGGGAAGCGTCCTCGCTTCCTCCAAAAGATGTTCATCTTCAGGTTCCTCGTATGGAGACAAGTCCGCTACATTGAATGTGGCATGGACAGCTCCATAGGAGTCCGGAAGCTCAAGCTTGTAAGGGTTTGGTCCAATCCGTTCAAGGACGCGAAAGGGGCCGTCCCCCCGGTGATGGAGCTTAGTCTTCCGGGCTGAAGGGAAGTGACTCTTGCGCAAGTAGAGCTAAACCAAGTCCCCAGGCTCAAAGATGAGCTGTTGGCGTCCCTGGTTATGTTGGTTAGCATATTGTTGGGCCCAACGCTCAAGGCGGTCCTTCGTCCTCATGTGCAGCTTCTTGATGTACTCAGCGCGGTTAGCTGCATCGAAGTGTTCTCCTTGCTGCAAGGGACGGGGTGAGAGATCCATGGGAGAAAGTGGATTGCGCCCATAGACGACCTCGAAGGGACTCATGTTGTGCGCCGAGTGTTTGAACCTGTTATAGCAAAGTTCTATAGTAGAGAGTAAGTCCTCCCACCGGCGTGGGTTGCTCATAAGCATCACTCGAAGGAGTGAGCCTAAGGTCCAATTGATGACTTCCGTCTGGCCATTGGTTTGGGGATGGAAGAAAGTAGAGAATAGTAGTTTGGTGCCTAACTTTCCCCAAAGTGTTCTCCAAAAATGTCCCTCAAACTTGGCATCCCTATAACTTATGATTGTGCGGGAAATGCCATGGTACTTCACTACGTGTTCAAAGAAGAGACAAGCCACGTCCGCAGCATTGTTCGTCGTAGTACACGCAATGACATGGGCCATTTTTGAGAAACGACACACTACTACAAAGATAGAGTCCTTACCCCTCTTGGACCTAGACAGTCCTGTGATAAAGTCCATTGAAAGGTCTTCCCACGGAGCATGCAGAATAGGCAAAGGAGAGTAAAGTCCATGATTATGGCTAGTGGACTTGGCCTTTTGGCAAGTGATATAACTCTTGCAATACTTCGTGACATGATGAGCCATGTGAGGCCAAAAGAAGTGTTCACGCACAGCAGCAAAGGTTTTATTAACGCCAAAATGACCACGGCCCTCATGCGCTTCTTTTATCAAAAGAGTCCTAATGGAAGACTTAAGGACGCATAGCTTCCCAGCCTTGAATAAGTACCCTTCATCTAGAAAGTAACCATCAATGGCATGAGAATCCGTAGCCTTTTCCATGATGGGACCAAAGAAGGAGTCCTAAGCATAAAGCTCCGTTAACATGGAAAAGCCAAGTAAGCGAACTTGAAGGGAAGAAAGGAGGGTGTACCTGCGAGAAAGGGCGTCCGCAACCACATTCTCCTTACCTTTCTTGTGATGGACGACGTAAGGGAACGTCTTCAAGAACTCGACCCAGTGTGTGTGTCTTCTATTGAGGTGTGCTTGGCTCTTGAGGTAAGGCAATGTCGCATGGTCGCTGTGGATGATGAACTCCCGTGGCCACAAGTAGTGTTGCCAAGTCTTGAGGACTCTAATAAGAGCATACAACTCTTTATCGTATTAGGGGTAGTTCAACTGAGCTCTAGTGAGCTTCTCACTATAGTAGGCAATAGGCTTGCGTTCCTGATGGAGGACGCCGCCTATGCCAACATTTGATGCATCACACTCGATCTCAAAGGCTTAGTGAAGTCCGGGAGTTGGAGGAGTGGAGCATTACAAAGGGATTCCTTAAGGCTTTGGAATGCCTCTTCATGATGATGCTTCCATTTTATTATTGTGCCTTTCTTGGTTAAGACATGCAATGGGGCAGCAAGGACGCTGAAGTGATGGACAAAACGACCACCGACAAGTCCCAAGAAGGAGCGGACTTCCGTTGCACTCTTGGGAGTAGGCCAGTCCTTGATAACCTTGATCTTTTCCTCGTCTACTTGTAAACCAACACTAGAGACCACAAAGCCAAGGAAGACAGTGGACGGCTTGAAAAAGTACACTTTGCCAAGTTAGTAAAGAGTGTTTCACGACGTAAGCGTGACAATATCAACTTAATGTGTTCCGTGTGGTCAGTGAGATTCATTGAATAAATCAAGATATCATCAAATTAGACCACAAGGAACTTACCAATGAAATCCCTAAGGACATGGTTCATCAGTCTCATGAAGGTGCTTGGGGCGTTGGTGAGACCAAATGGCATGACGAGTCACTCATAGAGACCAAATTTGGTCTTGAAGGTTGTCTTCCATTCATCGCCTTCCTTCATGCGGATTTGGTGGTAGCCACTGTTCAAGTCTATTTTGGTGAAAAAGGTGGCACCATGGAGCTCGTCCAGCATATCATCGAGTCTAGGAATTGGATGCCGGCATTTGATGGTGATGTTGTTGATTGCACAACAGTCCATACACATGTGCCAAGAGCCATCCTTTTTAGGTACTAGAATGACAGGCACGGCACAAGGACTTAGGGACTCTCTTACATAGCCACGTTGAAGGAGTTCTTGCACTTGCTTTTGGAGTTCCTTAGTTTCATCTGGCCAGCTTTGTAAGGAGCTTTATTTGGTAGAGAGGACCCGGGCATCAAGTCAATTTGATGATCAATTACACATAGTGGAGGAAGTCCCGGGGGAAGGTCGTCATGGAAGACGTCCTTGAAGTCCTCTAGAAGGGAAGCCACAACGCTATGGACGGCCGGATCATTTGGGACTGTGCTAGAAGATGTGAGGGACATCGGCACCATCAAGAAATAATGGGCACATCTTGAGGGAGGCACTTGAGATGGGGACGGTTGTATGACCAGTCCTCGAGGCTCAACTTTGCCTTGAAAGGACGCGCTTGATTTGGGTGTTAAGAATGCTTGGTCCGAGGTACTCCTTTTGGGGACGGCTTTGGGACACTGATGTTGGCCATCAAATAGGGACGACTTTGCATCCGAGTGGCATTCCTTGCGCGCCCGTTCTTCTTCAATTGCCTTAGCGTGGTCGCGTTGTACCTGATCTTGCAATATTTCACTAGACAACATGGGTAAGAGTTTGACGCGCTTCCCGTGGTACGTGAACAGATAAGTGTTCAAGAAGCCATCGTGAAGGACGCACCGGTCGAAAGCCCATGGGCGTCCCAACAACAAATATGTGACGTCCATAGCAACAACATCACAAAGTAAGGTGTCCTTGTAAGGACCAATGGAAAAGGTGATCATGCATTGCTGAGTGATTTGGGTACCTGTGGAGTTCAACCGTTATAGTCCATAAGTGGCAGGGTGGGGAGTTGTTTCCAAGTTAAGTTGTTTGACTACCTTTTCATTGACAAGGTTGGTGCAACTCCCGGAGTAAATAATCACACTAAGGCTGGTGGAACCAACCAAAGCGCGAGTGTGGAAGAGATTTTCACGTTGGTCCTGTAAGGATCCTTTCAAAATGAGTGCCTTCCTAGCAACCAATCCAAGGTAGTGACTGGAGTTTGTTGGTGTTGGGGCATAATCAAACTCTTCCTCTTGGGGAACAGCATAGGAGTCCTCATAAATGGCTCTAGTGGGACTTCTTCCTCATCGAAGGACTCATAACGCCCTTTGGTTGTGGAGAACAACACTTTCTTCTTATTGGGGCAGTCCTTTTGATAGTGTCCTCGTCCGCCACAAGAGAAACACTCAATGTCCCGGGAACGCTCAAGTGGAGTCCCTTGCTGGGAAGGATGCCCTTGTTGAGGACGGCTTGTGGAGTTCGTTCCATGTGGTTGGGAAGGATGTTGGGATGGGGATTGCTTTGAAGAAGAACCATGTCCTTGCATACTAGGAGATGAATTAGTGGAAGCATAAGGACGAGAGTTAGAGGAAGCATACCTATTTGGCCGAGATTGGTAAGAACGCAATTCTTATTGGTTCTTGTAGATGGTCATGGCCGTATGCATCAGGTTGTTCAAATCTGTGATGGGCAAAATCTCAAGCTAGTGCCTAAGGGGGCGACTGATTCAATCCAGAGATAAACCTAGTTTTCAAGGTGGAGGGGGCAACTGAAATGTCAACCTTGTAATACATATCCTCCAACTTAGAGAAGAACTCAATGGGAGTCATGCTTCCTTGGCGAAGTGTTGCAATGTCCATCCTCATCTAGTTCTTATAGTCCTTAGGAACATACTTTTGGGTCATGACGTACACAAGTTGATCCCAAGTGGTTACCGGTATCTTGTCTACCTTAAACGGTTGTCCACAAAGTGTTGCCACCACACTCGTGCTTGACCACGAAAATGGAGCGTAGCTAAATGGACCCATTCATGGGAAGGAGTCCGACAATAGCGCATAGTGTGCGCTATGGTAGCAATCCACTCAAGGAAGGTAGCTGCATCGTAATGTCCTTCAAATAGTTCAATTCGGACTTTGACCTCATGAGGGTTTGGAGCTCGGAGGTCATAGTCCACACGGGTTCACGCAAGTCCAAACTGCGATCAATGGGACTCCAAGGTCTTGGTGGTATCTCTCTAGGGGCATTACCGCGCTGTTCACCTTGGTGTCGACGGGGACGCTCTTGGTGCCGGTTGGCATTATGGCGTCCGTCCCTCCTAGAGACTTCTTCATAGCGACGTTGTAAAGGCGGAGCCGGGGGAATCCAGTCCGCGGGACGGTCGACCAATTGAGGTGGATCACCCAAAGGTGGGAAGTTGTGAGGGTTTGGTAAGCCCGAGTCTTCATATTCTTCACTGTCAAAGTCATCAAACTTGTCTTCCCAAATTGGAGTATCGGACGATTGGCCTAAGGAAGCCTGTGTTGGAGGTAGGGATGGCGCACTTCCTTGTGCCATGCGCCTTTCATGCCGTTGTGTTCGTCGTATGGGGTGCTCACCAAAGCGTTGGTCACGCCTATTGTTCAACCGGCGTTCCCGTTCCCCAATACATGGGTCTTGGGGACGCCTTTGATAATGTGGAGGGGACGTTGCCTGGCGACAATTTCTCCCTGGGTCATAAAGATCATTAAAACAAAAAGAGGCAAGGGACATACCTGGGCCTTCGGACTCATGGCCTGCGGAAGCATCATGGGCATGCGGATCACTCCTCAAAACTTGGCCTTGAGGACGGTGGGGCTCAATGGTGGACTGGGGACGGCGTTGTTGAGGGGCGTCCCATGAGGACGTCCTGTTGGGAAGTACATGGTGAGATGTTTGACCGTTCGGCTAACTTAGGCCAGCTTGGTCGGAGAGACTGATGGGTAGTCCTTGGGACTTGGAAGGAAGGACTGCTGGGCGTTCATAGGAGGACCTCGAGCTGCCGCTTGGGCTTGGAGAAGGGACGCCACCTGGAGTTCCAACTCTTGTATACATTGCTTGTCCGGTGAGAGTTGTGGAGGGTTGAGGTCCTCGTTTGAGAGTTCTTGGTTGAGGACTTGGGGTGGGTCATTTCCGTTGTGAACCTCGTCGGATTGGATACCTAGCATAACATTAGAGTCCATGACGAGTAAAGTGGGACAAGAGTCAACAAGTACAAACACTAGAAACAACTCTTTAGACGGACTATGCACACACAAAGGTTAAGGAAGGCTTTATGTGCGAGAGGTGGCTAAAGGCTACAAGATGCAACTCAAACACGCAAGGATCAATGCAGTTACAAGCAACGATATTGAGGTGCTAAGTGCTAAGGACTGCTTCTTTGTTGAGAACGTGCCTCTGGTATGAGTTTGTTCGGGACTCTCTTGAATCCAAAGTAGTTGCCTTTTTTTGGCTTTCTATTTGAACTACTTTTGTTTTTTTTAATGCGGTTACAAACCGAAAGAGAGTCCTTTAAGGGGTGCAAGTAGTACAAATAGGTTACTAACCTAAGCACAACGGAAACCAATATGCAACAAGTAATCGAAATCACCAAGCATGTAAGGACTGAAATTGTAAGTGGGTTAAAAATTTGTTTTTTTAAGGACTATAGAAGCAGAAACTTGTTCTACTACTAAGGTTGGACTAAATTTTTTTTTTTTTGATTTTTATAAGGACAAATTCAAGGAACACAAAGGGAAGCAAGTGTGATATGCAATAGTCCGAATAAGAAGGCTTACGTAACCTGGGCTCTAATACTAGTTGATGCGATCGCCTTCTCGGGACTCCCGATAAGGACTCGCTTTGGCCAAAGATCTAGGTTACGATTTGTGCCTTTATCCTACTATTGAAGGGACTATAGTGGAAACGGGTGTGAAAGCTGAGTAAGGGACGGGTGAATGGTTCCAACGGACGGAAGAACTCGCCGAAGGTCGAGGAAGGTCGGCGTTGGCCAGAGAAAAGGAGGGCGTCAGAGAAGAGGGTTAGAAGGTTTGACGTTGGCGTGTTTAGGGAAGAGACAATCTCGATTCAGCCAAAACTCATTTAATGCAAACGTAAGGATTACAAAAGAGGAGAGCTCCTTATATAGTGGAGGCTCTTAACAAAAAAGAGGAAAACCTAACATTTATGGGTTGGGCCTAAAAACATGTAAGCCTTGGCCCAAATCCCTAAACTTACTATAAATGGCCAGACAACTAATCTGACCTAACATTCTTGTCCTTACTACAAAAGGTAATACTTATCCATAAGCTAGCTAGGAAAAAGGAAAGACAAGGATCTATTAGCAAACGAGTCCTAGGGACTCTGTTGAGGATTCTGCTCATGAGCCGAGGAACTCTACTGAAGGACTCTGTTCAAGAGTTGAGGGACTCTGCTGAAGGACGCTGGTATAGAGCTAAGGACGCTGTTGAGATCTAAGGACGCTGTTGAAGGACGCTGGTTGAAAGCTAATGACGCTGTTGAAGGACGTTGGTTGAGAGCTAAGGACGTTGTTGGGGGGGGGGGGGGGCGCCCAACACAGTCCTTAGATTTGGCGTTGAGGACTCTCTTGTATCGTCCCTAGAGTTGCCTTTGGCAAAAGGAAGCCTTCCACGGATTGGGACGCCAAGGCCTCTTCATCAGGACTGTCCTTAAGGATGCTCAACACCCAAGTAGCTGGTTCTTTAGGGACTAGGCTAATGGACTGAGAGGCTCTCCATACAAAGGACGTCGTTTCTCCGGTGATGGCCTTAGCACGAGCTCGAGTGATGGGTCCGTCCGAATGCATTGTCATGGCGTCCTCCTCTTCCTTGAGAGTAAGGGAAGGGATCGCATCACACAAGACCCTTCGTGCTTGGGTAAAGAGAGGAAAGGTCCCAAGGAAGGGAATGACGTACAAGAAGGAAAGTCCCAAGCTTATTGAGGCAGAGATGAAGGAAGTGACCTGTTACAAGTGTAACAAAAAGGGTCACTTTGCCAAGAACTGCTATACCGAGAAAGTGCTGAAGAAGCGAGCACTAATTGGTGCTTATGAAGTTGCATGGGACAACCTTGACTTAGATGATGAAGGACTATAAGAGAGTACTTGCTACATGGCAGTGGAGGGCGCTCCCAAGGACGCCTCAGATGCTGAATAGGATGTAACTCACAACTCCTAGACATTTACTCTAAGCCTAAGCTTATTATACTCATTGCCAAAATCATGCAAGAAAGCTATGCTATGAAAGAACGTCTTGACTTGCTTGAAGAAGAGTCTGAAAACATTGTTGTTATGAATGTGAGGGTTGTGAATGTGAGGGTTTTGAAAGGGCGTAGCATTTCACTTACCTAGCTTCTAAAGGAGGAGTCATGTCTAGCTTGAAGAAAAAAAAAAGACACACTGCCACCAACAATAGTTATGTTTTTAGTTACACCCTTAGAAGAATCCTACAAGAACATATATGGAGATTGTCCATAAGTGAGATCTAATTGGTTTAGACTAACTTTAATAACACCTTTTTCCAAGATTCATTTTGATTCTAGATTAAAAGGAAGATAATGCAAAATGGTAAGGCTCATTGAAGGGATTGGGGCTTACTATTCACGTTGGTGTTTTGGTGGACATGTTAGTAGAGGATTGATAAAAAGGAAAATAAAATAATGAAGAGGGGAAAGTCATGAATAACACAACTTGTGTTTCAGAGAAATTTTAGGTGTTCATATACTACTACATGTGATTGTCTTGTTTTTATTCATATTTTAAATAAAAGTATACTAAAGGTGTCATGGAGTTAGCAAGTGGATGGGTGGATCAAAGTTAACTAGGATGGTGTAGTAAAAAATGGGGGTTTAACATCAGCTAAAGTTGATGTCGAAGGGGAAACTTTGAGATGTCCTATATAGACTGTATTGGCTTAGGGGAAGGGCTTCCACCAGTGTGTTCTCAAATTTGATTTGATTCTTAGTTAGTTATTCGACTTATTAGTTCTCACATTAAAAAGAGTGGTTCTCTTTCTAGCCATATTAATTAATGCCAAGGCTTAATTAGTGTTTTGGGCGAATTAACCATGCAAACATGTTACTTCGCTATAATGAAGGGAATCCTAGTCACAAAGTCACCACAACGCGTTACAAGTTACGAACAAGATGTAAATCAAGTAAATACAGCAAGCATAAATTGAATAAACATAAGGAAATGCGAAGAATGCTTAGGATCGTTTGTATTGCTCATGTATATGTATATGAACTCCTGGATTGTTACAAAAGATCGTCTTTCTCCTTAGAATAAAAGAAATAGCTAGAATATATGAATTTGGGAGTGCTTTGGGTGTGTAGAGAATTGTGTTCCCTCCTCCTTTCCTTTGTATGCTTCTCGCCTTTTATAGTGCTGCCTATCCTTCCCTTAAACAAGCCGTTGGCCATCAATGAGGCAATCCCTAAGATCTCGCGTTTGACTTTATGCTTCCAAATTAGCCGTTGACAATTAATGAGCAAATCCCTTGTTTTTTGCCTTTGTAGTTATGACAATCATTGAATATTACTGTTGGAGTGGGCGAGATCTCTAGTCATTATCTCTCAAAATATACTGATTTATGAGCTTCATTAACTCCTCACGACCTTGATTTTATGAGGCCTAACAATACCCCCATCAAAAACTCGGGAAAGTCCTCAACTTTTCAGGGTTTTTGATCTTATTTCCTTCAATCTAATCACGGACCTGTTTCCCGCGCAATACATCTCGTCGCTCCTTGCTTTTTTGAAACTGTTTATCCTACCCCCAGTGTGTTGGGGTTGAAACTTGCTAGTGGTAGGGCTTGGACGTTGTCCAACTTTCTTGTGTTGTGTCTTGTTTGTCTCTTTCTTGCAGGTTCCAAAACTGGTTTGGAGTTGAAGACTGAAGACGAAACGTGTTTAAACGTGTTTCCGCAAGTATCATGTAATTATGTAATGTTTGAGACGGAACGTGTATAAACGTGTTTCTGCGCAGTACTAGTGACGGAACGTGCATAAACGTTTTTTCGTGTGTAGTATACATGACGGAACATGTATAAATGTGATTCCATGTAGTATTTCCTACGGAACGCGTATAAACATGTTTCCATGTGTAGTACTTGTAACGGGACCTGTATAAACGTGTTTCCGTGTGAAGTACTTGTAGCGGAACGCGTATAAACGTGTTTCCGCATGTAGTATTTGTATAGCGCTTTTTGTGTAGAATGCGTAGGATAGAGAGCAAAATGTGTAAGGTGTAAACACTTGCATTGATGTAGAAATCGTTTTGTAAGTGTCGTAACTTGTCTCTTGCATCTTTTTTCGACTAGTCATTGTGTGCACATTGTTGCCTGATTGTTAGACAGGGGCCTTTGTTTTGGCCAGTAACATCACAAGGCGTCCCTTGCTAGTTTTTCGTAAGATGTTGTCAATGTCATGTACACGTGAGAGCGTTCTTTATGAATAGTGTAGTAGAACGGTATGTACGTGCGGGGAAACGTAAAGATGTTGAAAAGACAGTTTTGTTATGTACCTTATTCAGAAATGATATAACTTTAGATTCCGTAAGACTTTGTGTTGACGCATTTGTTATAGCTTCGAGCTACCCCCTAGTGCTGATTTCAAGACTACCCGCAATCTTGTAACACGTCATGTTCTTCTAACTTGGAAGGGGTAGTGGTGAAGTCACTCACGAAACCTGCCAATGCTTGCAACTTCATAGCTGTCCTAAGCTCGTACGTGATGTCGTGACCGTTTAAGTGAATTAGCCACCTCGTTAACCGACCTGATAACTTTGGTTTTGACATGATATTATTCATCGGGTAGTTAGTTCTCACAATGATAGAATGACTTTCAAAATAAGGACGTAACTTTATTGAAGCCATTAGCAAAGATAAAACCAACTTTTCTATAGGAGAATACCTGGTTTCTGCATCAAGTACAATTTTACTCACATAATGTATGGGCAATTGACCCCATGTCGCGGCTTTAATAACACCTGCGGATTTTAGACAAATATTGTTTCCACTACACAAAAAGCTTTTTCGTGTGCCTCCGTTCATTCGAATGACTTGGTTGTCAATTGGTTCACGACCCCCCACATAGCTAAGAGTTGCGTCCATGTTGATGAAGATTTCGCAACTTGCTCCCGGGTGACTTCTTTTTTTGCTAGGGCCCCATGGTGAGCCCCAATTGTTTTGGGCGAATTAACCACGTAAACATATTACTTCGCTATAATGAGGGAATCCTAGTCACAAAGTCGCCACAACGCGTTACAATTTACGAACAAGATGTAAATTAAGTAAAAACAACAAGCATAAATTGAATAAACGTAATGAAATGCGAAGAATGCTTAGGATCGTTTGTATTGTTCATGTATATGTATATGAACTCCTGGATTGTTACAAAAGATCGTCTTTCTCCATAGAACAAAAGAAATAGCTAGAATATATGAGTTTGGGAGTGTTTTGGGTGTATAGAGAATTGTGTTCCCTCCTCCTTTCCTTTGTATGCTTCTCGCCTTTTATAGTGCTGCCTATCCTTCCCTTAAACAAGCCCTTGGCCATCAATGAGGCAATCCCTAAGATCTCGCGTTTGACTTTATGCTTCCAAATTAGGCGTTGGCAATTAATGAGCAAATCCCTTGATTTTCGCCTTTGTAGTTATGACAATCTTTGAATATTACCGTTGAAGTTGGCGAGATCTTTGGTCATTATCTCTCAAAATATACTGATTTATGACCTTTATTAACTCCTCGTGACCTTGATTTTGTGAGGCCCAACAATTAGTAAGGACCGTAATATTCAATTTCAACATATATATGTAATGATGGGGGAATTTGGCAGCGAATCACCACATGTTTATTACTTATATTTTCTCATTAAGACTTCCTGTAATGTTCCTCCCACTCGAGGGGTTTCTTTACTACTTTTCAATGATATAAAGGTCGAGATATCCCTATTTGTGATTACTAAACCCATTTTTAATTATTAATAAACAAAACTGCCTTGAGGGGGGTGGGGAGTACCACATTTCCTACTACCAATAAAAAGGCATTTGACAATGGGCTAATGAAGAGATTTTCAAATATTTCTATGGTACTGATTTCATATACGTTTTACAATGGACTAGCATCAATAATGTTTAAATGTACATTAAATTTGTACTGAAATATGCATTTAAGCAAACAGATGTGCGTTCATGTTTAAGTAAAATGTTCAAAATTGATGCAAGTTTTTATGAACATTTGGGTACAAATGTTTACATATTCCAACGCTTTAACATGCACATATATACATCAACAAAATTTTCAAACAATACATAAGTATTTCAACAAAATACATTGGTACCATTTTGTTCTCTCTTAAATAAAAACGTAATTTGGATCATCATGTTTCAGGATATAATAATGATCCAAGATTCATGTTTCTTGCTCCGATACTTGATGAGGAGGTAGGCCTCACTTGTCTTTACTTGAAAGAAGACGATGATCAAGATGAAGAAGAAGCCTAACATTCTTGTGCATTGATTCAAGAGCTTTTTTTGCCTTCATGCCTAAGCCATGAAGAGGTCGCTTTGTCTCATGTCAACCCAAGAAAGGAACAATCACTGATTGACCAAGGCCATTTTCGAGCCTTACTCTAGGAAAGAAATCGGCTGGATTCTCCATCTTAAGTATAACTTGGTCTTGGGTGAATTCTGAGGTTGCCCCCATTTTCCTTTACTTGGCCTTTAAATTATTGCAATTCTTATTTTGTACGTTTCTTTGCTTGATTCCATTGTTGGCACACACTATAAGAAGTTTCTTGGCCACTTAGAGCTAATGTTAGTGGATCATTGCTCGACCTTACCTTGAGATGTACGTTAGATTGTATTGTATTGATCCACCACTTCGAGTTGTCCATTGAATCATGTTGATCCATTTGGAGTCGTTTAACCTAGCTAGATTGACCCTTTGGTCAAGATTGTCGTGTCATTCGTTTTTTAATTAGTCAACTGACCAACTTCAAAAAAAGGACCATTCTACAATCCAAAGTTGACCAAACAATCCAGATTTGTAAGTAAGATCTTATTAGAATAGGATTTTCTCCGTAACTTATTAGAATAGAACAGGATTTTGTTCTAATCCCAAATTTTCGTAAGATCTTAACAGTCCTATAAGTGATTAGTAAGTTATACTCAAGATCTTAACGATCTAGGATCGATCCTATAAAATTCTGTCCTGAAGAAGAGAGTATTTGCTACCTCTTTTTTCTCCATTTAACACTTCATCTTCTTATTCATCCACATCATCGCCCAACATCATTATCCTCTTTTCATTCCTTTTTCTCCAATTTAACCTACGATCAAGGTGATCATCTTTTATGCCCTCTCTTCTAATTTTCCGTATACACATTTGAGCATATATTATTCCTTATCAAGAATTTTTTAACTTAATCACTCAAAGTAATGATAGTTTTATATAATATAGCAATTTGGATAGTTTACAAGTTTTGATTATTCGAATGATAGTAATCCATGGGAGAGAGATAGCAAAATAATGAATAACATGAACAATATATGGACTAAAATAATTGAAAAAATTAATTGATTTAGTTTTGAAAAAATAGAATTGCCATATTTTTTTTATATTTTTGTTAAAAAATTTCCAATTGTAAATTGAAATGAAAGTAAATGAAGGTATATACAAACTAAATAATTGGAGTCGCACTTTAATGGTTGTTCAGTAGATGAAAAAGATATGATTAGTAAAGATGAAAAGGAAAGTACAAGATCCAATATGAGGAATTCTCCGATCCTCTCTTGTTCCTCTCCCAAGAGATGATCGTGCCTTTATTCAATTACTCGGACTTTAAATAGAGGACAAAAAATAGAAAAATTGATCCTAATTAACTTGTTGTGATTTAGATATACTCTGCCCAAAATTTTCAAAAGTAATCTTATCTACCCTATTATAGTATAAAGTGGAGTCAAGGTCTTCACAAAACTTATTATCACATGGCATGTATGATGTATATAATAACATAATTCATTAGGCCCTTATTTATGCAATAAGTTGTAATCTTCTAATAATCATTATTATTTGATAAAAATGATATATTAATTCATAAAGAAATCAAGGTAAAAATGGAAAGTAATTTATAAAATGTTTAGAGATTACTTTTTTGGATTTTTTTATAATTTTCAAATATAATTCGGATTTTTTTAAACAAATAATCTAGACTATATCGATATTTCATAATTTTCTACCAACTAAATTTAAATTTCCTATCTTTTCAAATAACCAATTATGATAAAATTATAAAGTAATCTTTGAAACCAAATCTATATTTATATCTACACGGTTTTTTAAACAATACATCTATATTTGTAGGATCTCAATTAGTACTTCAGAGGTCGTCGACACCTCCGATGTCGGCGACCAGAGTTAACAACTAGTGTTATGCAGCGGAATAAAGACACAAGAAAGACTAATATGTTACCGGTTTGAACACAAAGATTTATAGTGAAAAGCTCTCTACAAACCAACTAGTTTGTTAGAGAAAAACCACTTGCCCTCTAAGCTTCGACCTAGAGGGACTTGAAGAGCAATTCGCTCGCTTGTATTGCTATCTTGGATTGCAAAGGTATTCCTACTTCTAGATGTGAATCCCACACACTCAAGCAAGTACTCATGCCTTATCCTAATCCTCACTCAATACAATCTCGCTCAACACTCAACCTCCTAAGATCGAATCCCACGATCTCACTCACCATACACTCACAATTACAATGTTCGCTCTTGCTCCTTAGTTCTACCAATAAGCCCACAAAACTATATAAAGACAACTAAGAATAATGCTACTCGATTCAACCCAAACGACTAAGGCATGAATCATACACAATCTCTACAAGATCTTTCCTAAAATATAATCCTAAGCTATGATAAAATCATCTTCAATATCTTCCTTGATTTCTTGATGATTTTCCATCTATATGATCTTGTTTTGCCTTAAACGAGCTGCTAGATATGATGTACGTGATTTCCATAAAAGAAAACACGCATTTCCTTTTCTGCAATTTCCGCATGCACTTCGCTTCTGGGCACTGAGGTCGGCGACCTCATCTCGGCAACCTCTTCGGTTTGGAACCATCAAAACACGAACTCGGTTTTCTAACAAATTCCCCCTTTTTGATGGTGACAAACACTCATCCTCTTTGTGATCAATCAGGGGTCTTCATTAACCTGTCCAGCATCTCAAAAATACAATCCACAAAGGCAAGCAAAAATATTCCCCCTTAAATTTTCAAAAGTTCCCCCTAAGTGCAAAAATCTCATGACATTCAACATATCTCCTTAATTAGACATACAACCCTCAGCTATTTCCCCCTTTTGGCATCATCAAAAAGATTGAAAATCATAGGGAAATCAGCTAGGCAAATATAGAAGCAAATATCAGTACGCATGCCTCGAATCAAAAAGTCAGCAACCATGCAAGCATGGCAATGTCAAAGCAAACATCCAAACATAAAGTATTTAGGTTTACAACCCAATCGAACTTAGAAAAAAAAAATTGAAATAGGGTTTAATATGGTAGGGGTAGAAATCAGGTGGTGGCAAAAGTCACAAGGCAGCAGAGGTTGGCGACTTAGAAAATTCCTTCATTGATGTGGCTCACATCCTCAACAATTGATTCAACCAGCTTATTCAGCGCATCCAACTTCTCAATCTGAATTTGTTGATGCTTCTTCAAAAATTCAATCTCGGCTTTTAGGGTCGCTATCTCGGTTGACGACTCCCCAACCTTTGCAACTTCAGCTTCCTTATTCTGCCACATCTTCCTCGAAGTATCCCTGTTGAGTAATCTGTGTCCCGGGGTCACCAAATCTCCAGCATTCTCATTAACCCAATTTTCATGGTTTATCAAGATGTCAGTGACCAGTCAGCCATAAAGCAAGGCATGACTGGGGCTTTCAAGAACATTCCTCATAAGGCAAGGCATGACTGGGGCATGATCAACCTGGGCAGGCAAACCTTCTCACCCTTCAGCATCTTGTCAAGCACTATGATCCCCTGAATATAGGCACAATGCCTCTTTTGCTCTCGGGGTAGGAGGTTGCTGATGAGATAAGAAAACATCACCTTTTTATCAATAGCCATGGAGTTCACTAAGTAAGGACCAGTTGCTATACCTTCATCATCAAGAACATTCTCCAAAAGACTACTGGAGTCCACATTCTCTGGCCAAGCACCTCTATGATAATCAGCAAAACCTTCATGAGGGATCTCTAGAAGGTTAGCGACCTCTTGCCTGGTGAATAAATACTCTTTTCCTTCCCAGACATATTTCCCAACAGTCTTGTTGCCATAATCCTCTATGGTCAATGTCTCATAAAACTTCTTCACATCTTCAGCTATGAACTTCTGTTCCTCAACCACTATGTCCTTCCATCCTTGGACTTCCAACCACTTCTTAACACTAGACAACATGAACTCATCCAGAAAATTGTTATCCCATAACAAGACCTTAGTAAAATCCCTAGATTGGATCTTCTTACTCTTTGGCTTCTTCTTATTTTTACTAGCAGATGCCTTATGTTTGAGCAAGGTTGGCGACCTGGGTCGTTTAGCCCTACTCATTCTAACTCTCCCCTCAGATTCACTTTCCTCAGGTAAAGGAATATCAGGCACAACTTCTCTAGTCATTAATGTTAACCTCCTAGTAACTGGCCTATGCTCAACATCGGGTTTCTTAGAAGATTTCCTAGAAACGGGGGTATCCTCTCCAAAAAACTGTTTCTTAACCTCATCCTTAGCCTTAGAACAAATTTCTTTCTCAATTGAAAGAGGTTAAGAATTAGTACCTTCAATGTCAGATGGAATAGACACTGCACGTTTGCCTCTGACCTTGGCAGAGTCAACAACCCTAGCGACAACCCTAGAGACCTTTTCCAGGTCGACAACCTCTTCAGCTTTCTGGCTGTCTTCTTCAACCTTCTCCTTTGTTTCAGCGGGAATAGTGACCTCCTCTTCAAGAGCATCAACCACCTTCTTTGTGGTCTTAAACTCAGAAACTGGTACGGGTTCCGCCTCTACGCCCTTCTTTTCGGCTTTTTTTTCCTCAACCGCCGGTTCCCTTTGCGGTTCCTCCTTCTCCTTCTCTTGTTCGGGTTTTTCCACCGCTAAAGGAATGTTGCCTAAAATCGCCAGATCTGGTGCGAGTTCCGACACATTCTCTGTCGGAAGGGGCTCGGTTTCGGTCGGGGGTTCTTATGAAGGGGATTTGGGCTTGAACTGAGGAGATTCAGGGGCAATGGGGTCTGGATTTTAAGTTTTGGAGCTTTTGGCTATGGCGGATTCAGGTTGGGTTTTAGCAATTAGGGTTTCGGCAACGAGTTTCTTCAACTCTTCCTCTCCAAGATGGGTCATGAGAAGAGATTGACGTTGCTCGAGGGTGAGGTTTAAGAGAGGTGACTGGTTTGGGGAAGTCATTGACGCAAGGAAAAAGCTTAAAGGAACGTTAATGGCGATTTGGGGGTTTTGGGCAAGGAGAGAGAGAAATCGGGATAAGCACAAAAGGGTTAAGAGAAAAGCACCTTTTTGATCTCCTTTTATGCAAGTACAACATCTCAATTAAGGCAACTGCAGATCCACTCAAGTACATGATCACGTTAGAAGATCTTCCCTTTCAAAAAAATTCAAACCGAAAACCTGTCAAATATTTCGCCCTAAAATTGCACGTGCGCTTTCTGCATAGATCAGTCGGCAACCTTGTCGACTACCTCAATTTCAAACTTTCTTACCACAATCCTGAAACCTGTCTAGTCGTCAACTTCAACTACCACACCTGATGTCGTCGACCTCAAACCTCTTTTCCTCTTCAATTTCGGGGCAAATCAACAACCTTATTGCGCCATGACTTTTACCACATGAAGTAGTTTGGGGTTGGGTTACACCGGGTGGTGTCAAGGCAAACCAAGCATAGTGTTGGACCCAAGGCTTGAGGCCCATAATCCTTATTGAACCCGTACGCGTATCTGGATAGGCCCACGAGATCCGAAGTTGTTATTCAAGATAAACTGCCATATCAAATAGATCAAGGGAATCAACAAGTTGTTACACGAAATAATCAGCCATATTGAAGAAAGTCATATCATATCAAGAAGGATATTCTATCTATTGTATCATATCAATCTAGTTGTAAAAGATATCTTGTAAATATTCTATCTTAGGTATCCCCTATATATACATAGAAGGGGGTCACGAAATCACACACATGGTACGCATATCACCACATGTACACATTCACATACACCAATACAAATTCACACGTTATTCCTTCAATTCCTTCGTTCTCTTTGCTTTGTTCAAGCCCGATCTAGGCTAAGGGGTCGCCAACCTTGCTTGGTCGATTTCTAGCTCTAACAATTTGGCGCCCACCGTGGGGCACAGAATTTGGCAAATCACGAACGAAGAGTTGATTGTTGTTCAAAGCTCCCGGCTAAGACAATGTCGGAATCCGGAGAAATAGGGGCAAATCCGAACGCAGGGAACACACAACATGAGGAACCACAATCGTGATCGAGCATTCGATCCACCAAGATCCACCAATTCTACGTGATTAACAATCATGGTCAACAACATGATTTGTTAAAAAGAATTCTTTGAACATGAGATACGTAGCTAGTTAGCCACCATCTGTCTCCAAACTTACAATCATGCGCCAGCCAATTCAACGTAATTAACAATAGTGGTCAACATCCCAATTTGTTAAAAAAGAAGACTTTGAAGGCACGTAGGGGTTAAGCCGCTATCTATCTCCTAAGTATGGGATCTGCACAAAGATCTCCCGAGAAAACAAATCTTCACAAAACAAAAAAACAAACTTTGCTGCAAGATAGATCCGGGGCTCCCAATTTTGGCATCATCGATGATTCTGGGAGAGGTCATCACCTTTCTCATATTATTCAACCTCTGAGGATCAAAACTACAAAAGAATGGGAAACCCTAATGTGTACCTCGACATGACGATCGGCGGTCAGCCGACGGGGCGGATCGTGATGGAGCTATACGCGGACACGACGCCGCGCACGGCCAAGAACTTCCGCGCGCTGTGCACGGGGGAGAAGGGAACGGGGCGGTCCGGGAAGCCGCTCCACTTCAAGGGGTCGGGCTTCCACCGCGTGATCCCGGGGTTCATGTGCCGGGGCAGCGACTTCACCGCCGGCAACGGCACCAGGGGCGAGTCCATCTACAACTCCATGTTCCAGGACGAGAACTTCGCCCGGAAGCACACCGGCCCCGGGATCCTTTCCATGGCCAACGCCGGCCCCAACACCAACGGCTCCCAGTTCTTCATCTGCACCGCCAAGACCGATTGGCTCGACGGCAAGCACGTCATCTTCGGCCAGATCATCGAGGGCGTGGACGTCGTCAGGGTCGTCGAGAAGGTCGGGTCTCAGTCCGGGAGGACCTCCAATCCGGTTGTCATCGCCGACTGCGGCCAGTTATCGTGGGCTAGAGAGCTTGATTGACGGGCTAATACTATCCTATCCTATTTTATGTATGAACAAATCGTTTGGGCTTTCAATTTCCGGGTTGTTTCCTAACATGTTGAAGGATTCTGTGTGTGATTTGGAGGCCTCGACCACCACCACAAATTCTTAATTTAAAAAAAAAAACAAAGAAGAAAAGAGAGAGTCAAAGAAGTTGAAGCTAGTTGTGCACCGGAAGGCAATCTCAAACAAGCCTTATTTTTTGAACTTAGAAGATGTGGAACCAACGGGGATGGTTGAATGATTTCCGAAAGGGAGATCGCACCAAGACTTAGAAGCCAGCCCGGATACAACCATGACGAATCGACCTAGACGACCCTTCTGGAGTCAGGATCACATTCCAGTTCTTCATATACTGGTTTCCTCGTTCCTTTATCTCACAATTCATTCCATACTTTTCTTTTGCTAAAAGATAATCTCTCTTTCGTAATTATACATCTCAAAAGCGTCATCTTTTGCGCTCATGCATGTTTACTTGTTCACTAGATTCAATTTATAGACGCATTAATAAACCATATTATAACCTAGATGATAAATCGCTCGATTGATCTATGTTTTTGGAGACTCTAGACTCCTCTCTTACTAACATTATGCATTACTCTTATACCCAAGAGACAGGAACTTCACGTACGAAAGTTCACGACCTTTTGTGACAACAAAGGATCCGTACCCTCGGGTTATGCGATATCTAGATGACCTAGCAGGAGTTCCACATCTTCAATGCTTAGGGAAGCACCCTTAACCAACACTTTTCGACTCTCATGTCAATTTCTTCCTTTTTATTTTCTGGATCTGATCTGGAGCATATATACTCTTCATCCATTCTTGTTGACAAATTATCTAGAGTTACTACTATCACATGACATTATTTGGAACTACTCCAGATCTTTCCCTGTTTCGGTATCTAGACTTTGAAACTGGCTAAATTTTCCCTATCTAGTACTCAGTTGCTAATGCTTATATTTTTGAAGATTGACTTCCATACTCATAGCTACGTTGTTAATTGATAACGCCTTAAGGGCAATCCATGCTAATGCTCATATGATTTCCAAGCATTACAGGTGGAATACTTATACATTGACTACGCAAGAAAGGCTCGTGCCAGCACCAGGCACTAATTATCCACAAAACTTCAAAGTTCACAAGAAAGTGGTACACTATTCACCCAGCTTGGCATTCTAGATAATAGTTCTAGCATTTAGCATTAGTTGAAACACTATTGTTCTTTCCGTCCTTTGCAATCCTTTCAGCATATTACATATATCTTTAGTATGACTACGCTTAAAGATTGTTTGCAAACTTAGCATGGACAGTGTCGTGCAAAAGCCAGCACGACACAAAGTCTTCCCCCCTAGGATACCTACCCAGTAGTCCTGATCAGACTAGTAACGGGTTACATCGTTATTGCGCAAACACGTCCTACCAGGCAGTCCCCCTGGTATGGTTACAAACGCATGTCCCCGCAATCTCGCGGAAGATATCCCGCAAATCTCGCGAGAAAGGATATTTTAGGCCCATAAGTTGACCTAGGCATTTATCGCCAGATTATCCCACAAATCTCGTGGACGTAACGGTTAGGTTCATAAGTTGACCTAGGCATGTATCGCCAATATTGCAAAACTCGCACGAATATTTGGATCCATAAATAAGGCACAATTCGCCTGACACATATGCTAGCATCCGACGGATTAATCCACACATACTACCTGGTTGTACAACCAAGATACACCATCAAAATTTAACATCATGAAGCTAACAAACAAGCTTGTTTAGTGATATCACGACAAACGACTGTTGAGACGCATAAAATACCTTTAAGGACTCTGTCACTAACGCATGCACCGCTCGAGCAAATACACACGTAAATCTCTAGATACACTCTTTAGACACGGTATCTAGAATACATACCCATCCTAAAAACCGCCGCGATCATGTAAGTCGGGTACGAAGACTCCCAACCAGGCAACCTCCCTGGAAAGGTTACAAACACATATTACCAAGCAGTTCCCCCTAGTGAGATTTACATACTAACAAAGCTCTAGAGCATACTCACATCGAGTAACCACTATTGCGGGACGCCGCATCACACTTACGTCCGGGGTACAATCTTGGAACAAGCTTACAAATATACCTTCGAAACATGCATCGACCCACACCCTACAGTCCAAGAACGAGTGTACCGTTCAACAAAAGACAAAAGCGAAGCAATCATTTATAGATACAGACTCTAGAAATACACCTCCCTGCTTCGGAATAGGAACCATTAGACATGGCCTACCTATATTATTGAAAGGTGATCATAATACTGATTAACCTTATCATTACTAAAACAACGATCCACTCTATGCAACTAGAAAACGATACAATAGAACGAGACCGAACGGTCGCTTCTGGATCTTATAGCAAGAACACGAACCCAGACAGGGGTATGCAGAAACTCTTACAAGGTGGAGACGTCACGACACCGCAACAACTGAAGTTCTTGGCTTAAAGGATGCGATACACCACGAAATCAATTCAAGACAAGTGTTCTAACACACGAAACAATAACAACAGAGGGGTACTTGAAGAATCCAGATATCTACAACTGCTGGTGAAGCACGACCATCATGATCACAATCTGGCCGATAATCTCTGACCTAAGATTGGGGTTCGAGTACTTTCTAAAAGGCCTCAAACGACACTATATTCGCCATTTTGTCTGGGGTACGTTTGCAAGGTACAAGGTCTTACGAAAGATCTTAGTATTGGGGTACTGGACTAGAGATACCTGACAGAGTTTCTCTAGTGTACAGTTACGTCCTAGTAGTCATACTTCTCAGCAGCAAATCTCAAGAAATCTCAATCCGAGACATATACCTTCAGTTTATCAAGCATCACCTTTACATGACAACGAGTGTAAGCTCTTGGTTTGTGACTTTAGCTAAGTCTATGCTATGGGCTAGCGACTTCGATTAGGTAAACACCCGATGCTCACGGTTATCATCAAGTTAACATGCCCAAAGCGCGCTACACAACTTCAATCACACCAACGCTGGCGGCAAGATGCCTTGGTCAGGTCCGTGCCTATAGCTGACGACTTCGATAGAGTTCATGCCTCTAGTAAACACTTCTATCCTGTAAACATCAACCAAGGGTGTTCGAACTCTAGAATCCTCTTTGACGATGGTTCTGGACAAGTCAGGAAGGTTTTAAGACAGCAGAAACTTCGACGACATATTACGAATCGGCTTCCAACTCCATAGCGGATCTAGACTTGCAACCCGATCCGGGGGTATTGTTGGACCCAAGGCTTGAGGCCCATAATCCTTATTGAACCCGTACGCGTATCTGGATAGGCCCACAAGATCCGAAGTTGTTATTCAAGATAAACTGCCATATCAAAGAGATCAAGGGAATCAACAAGTTGTTACACGAAATAATCAGCCATATTGAAGAAAGTCATATCATATAAAGAAGGATATTCTATCTATTGTATCATATCAATCTAGTTGTAAAAGATATCTTGTAAATATTCTATCTTAGGTATCCCCTATATATACATAGAAGGGGGTCACGAAATCACACACATGGTACGCATATCACCACAAGTACACATTCACATACACCAATACAAGTTCACACGTTATTCCTTCAATTCCTTCGTTCTCTTTGCTTTGTTCAAGCCCGATCTAGGCTAAGGGGTCGCCAACCTTGCTTGGTCGATTTCTAGCTCTAACACATAGAAAAATAATATTTTGTGGAATTTGTCTATCAAGTTGATAAGTCTCCGTTTAAAAACACACAAACAAGCAAATAGGCTTATAGAGACTCTCAAGCATGATAGGTCGGGGACAGCAGTAGAATCAATCATCATTTGGGCTTGTAATGAGGGTTAAAGGGTCATCAAGTTGATTCTTTTGGGCTTAAACAAAAAGTTCAATTGAATATGCAATTTTAAACACAATATGCAAGACTCGCCAACATGCATACAAGCGGGAGATTTCATCGATAAATGAACACATACCTTATTATACTATCACTATATAAGCATGAAATTCTCAAAATGATAATCAATCAAATTTCAACCATTCATAAGAGGATAACATGAACGATTAACCAGTTAATAAAGTGAGATCATACCTAGCTCCATGTGAAGTCGTTCAAAGGGTTCACGTTTTAAAGCTTTGGTGAAAATATTTTCCCTTTGTTCATCCGTCTTGCAAAACTTCATGGACACCATGCCTTTCTCCACGCAATCTCTAAGAAAATGATGCCTTATCTCGATATGCAATGTCTTAGAGTGTTGCACCGGATTAGTCGAGATATCAATGGCACCTGTGCTGTCACAAAGTACGGGTACATACCCACACTCAACACCATAATCCTTGAGTTGTTGCTTCTTCCACAAGAGTTGTCAACAACATGCTGCGGCGGCGACATATTCGGCTTCTGCGGTAGATAGAGCAACTGAATTCTGCTTCTTAGATCCCCAAGAAACTAAGAACGAGCCAAGAAACTAGGTCATCCTTGATGTACTCTTTCTATCAACACGATTCCCTACAAAATCTGCATCGGTATAGCCGACTAGGTCGAAGTCGCTGACCCGTGGATACCACAAACACAAGTTGTCACTGCCCTTGAGATAGCGAATGATCCTTTTTACAGCTTTCGAATGAGATTCCCTTGGATCGGGCTAAAATCTTGCACAAAGGCACACAGCGAAGACAATATCCGGCCTACTAGCTGTAAGATACAAGAGAGATCCAATCATACCTCGATACAAGTTAGCATTGACCTTTGGATCTTTCTCATCTTTTCCTAGTGAAGTGGTCATTGACATGGGAGTATCAAAAGAGCAAGAGCTCTCAAGACCAAACTTCTTCACGCACTCCCTGAGATACTTTTGTTGATGAATCTTGGTACCTTCTTCAATCTGCACAGCCTAAAGTCCTAAAAAGAACTTGAGTTCACCCACCATGCTTATTTCAAACTCACTCGACATGAGGTTGGCGAACTACTTCACTAGCTCTGGATTTGTTGAGCCAAAGATGATGTCGTCGACATAGACCTGAACCACCAGAGTGTGATTCCCTTTCCTCAACAAGAAAAGGGCTTGTCAATCTCTCCTCGAACATATCCATGTTGTATTAAGAACTGCGATAGCCTATCATACCACGCACGAGGAGCCTGCTTCAACCCATATAAAGCCTTATCAAGCTTATAGACATGATCCGGGTTGGCGACATCTTCAAAACCTGGGGTTTGCTCAACGTAGGTCTTGACATCCATTTGCTGCAATTTGAATCCATGAAAGGTAGAATAAGCAATCAACAATCTTATAGCCTCGAGACGAGCAACCGGGGAAAAGGTTTCATTATAGTCAATTCACTCTTGTTGATTGTATTCTTTCACCACAAGCCGGGCTTTGTTCCTCACAACATTTCCAGCATCATCCAACTTGTTCTTGAACACCCATCGTGTTCCAATCACCGTTCTTTTCTTCGGACTTGGGACCAAATGTCATACCTTGTTGCGCTCAAATTGATGAAGTTCCTCTTGCATAGCAATGACCCAATCCGAGTCCTTCAAGGCTTGCTCAATATTCTTCGGCTCCAACATAGAAATGAAGGCATTGAATGCAAATAGATTAAGTGAGGATCTCATTTGCAAACCCTTCGAATAGTCAGAAATGATGTTGATGTCCGGATGAGCATCCTTTTGCTGCTAATTCTTGATCGATAGTTGAGTTAGGTCATCGACCACTGGAGTCTGCGACGAACTACCTGGAATAGAACTTTGAACTGCTTGATCAAACTCTTGAACTGCTTGATCAAACTCTTGAACTGCTTGACCTGATCCACTAGCCTCTGATATTTCCTGATTCTGCACAACATCTGCAACCTGATCCTGATTCTGATTCTGATCTGTCCCTGAATTCTTATTGCGGTCGACGACACTGTCACTGTTGATGACCTCAGACGGACCTTCTGCATTATCCTTGTCAAAGACATCTTCAAGGCCCAAGTAGTAGCCTTAATCACCATCATTACGATCCTGAATCAGAGAACATGTCATGGTGTTTTCATCGAACACCACATGGACACTTTCTTCGATCTTCTTGGTCCTCTTGCTGTACACCTTGTAAGCTTTGCTTGCTGGAGAATAGCCAACAAAGGTGCCAACATCACTCCTTGGATCAAACTTGCCTAGACCGTCCCTCCCATTGTTATGAATATAACATTTACACCCGAAGATGCGTAGGTGGGCGACACTAGGCTTGACTCCTCTCGGCAACTCATAAGGAGTCTTTACAAGTAGTGGAAGCAACATAGCTCTATTCATCACATAGCAAGCTGCATGAACAGCTTCTCCCTAGAAATTCCTTAGAAGACCACTAGAGATGAGCAAGGTCCGCAACATCTCCTCCAAAGCTTGATTCTTTCTCTCGACCACTCCATTCAGTTGTGGAGTTCTAGGCGCCGAGAAGTTGTGGCTGACACATTCTTCTTGCAATACTCCAGAAATTCAGAGTTTTCAAACTCTGTGCCATGATCGGATTGGATAGCCACTAAAGAATTTCCAAGCTTCCTTTCAACAGCCTTTGCCCATGTCTCGAATTCTTCGAAAACCTGACTTTGAGAAGCAAGGAAGATAGTCCAAGTATAGCGTGAATAATCATCCACAATCACATAGACATATCTATTTCCTCCTCTACTTTGTACGCGCATCGGTCCACACAAGTCCATATGAATCAACTCGAGGGGCTTGGAGGCTCTTACCTCCTTCTTGGACTTAAAGGAAGACCTTACTTGCTTACCCTTCATACAAGCATCACATACACCAGACTTTGAGACATCAAGCTTGGGCAAACAACGAACTAGCTCCTCTCTATGCAATTTAACCAATAATTGTGGGCTAGCATGACAGAATCTACTATGCCAAAAGTCGGCAACCTCTGCAACAGACTTCAAGCACAAACTTTCTTCAGGTTGGAAGTAGGGGTCAACTTTGTAAACATTGTTTTTGCATAATGCCTTTAGAAGCGTCCTACCTATACTTATTTCAGCCAACTGGCATTGCTTATGATCAAAGACAACTTGATTTTTACCGTTAGCACATAGTTGAGCTATGCTCAATAAATTAAAACCAAGGTTGTCAACCAGACTAACATCAGAAACTGAAACCTTACATGAAATCTTCACTTGTCCAATTCCAGAAACCACACCTTTGCTAATTGTTCCCGAAGGTAATATTACCTCCTTTGTGTTGTTGAAGTGAGACAAAATCCTTAGATTTTCCAGTCATATGAGCTGAGCACGCACTATCGATGAACTAGGGGTCGTCGACACTCACTTCAACCTGCACAAACAAGATTAGTTTTTACGAACCCAAAGTTGATTCACAACGCCTCTGGGTCGAGCAATAGATTTCAAAGCATTATCAAAAACATTAGCATTAGCAGGTTTTGGGTTCTTGACAGAATCGGTGACATTAAGCTTCTTACTAGCAGTCCTCGACTTCCTAGCTTTTTCAGACTCTCTAGCCCTTGACTTCCTAGCCTTTTCAAAGTCTCTAGTCCTTTTGAGGCACTCATGTTGGTAATGGCTTCCTTTTCCACCATATCAGCATGAGACTTTAGCCCTACATACTTACCATAAACTGGGTAGACATGCTTGTTGTCAACCCGGGCCTGGAAATCAATTCGCGAGGGACCAACTGTTTGGACTTGGTTTTCCCACATGGTACGAACCTTTTGATTAGGGCACCACTTCTATTTCCCTTTACCCTTAGGGTCCTCCACATGCGATGAGCGACTTGAGTTGTGCTCATGCATAGGGGATTTTCCCTTAGATGTTTGGGAGTTAGAAGCGTTCTCCCTTTCATTTTGGTTTTTCCCATAACCTAGACCAGGTCGTTGAACAACCTTCACAAACCTGTTTCCGAAGTCTTGCTTGACTTCTTGGACCTTGTCGGCGACAAACTCATCTTTCCAAGATCATTAGACAACTTAGCATTTCCCAATTTCAGCATGAGATTTTCGCCTTCAAGACTAGACACTTGTTTTTCTAGGTCGTCAACCTGTTTCTGTAAGTCAACAACCTGAGACTCAAAGTTAGGACATTTAGAGCAATCAACAGGTTTAGAGACAACTTTCTTTTCTAGACCTATAGCTTTAGAAGACCAAACTTTGTTCTCATCCATCAGATTAGCAATTTTTTCATCTTTTTCATCAATTTCCTCGCTAAGCGGAAACTTGAAGACCAAGTTTTTCAATGATAGCACAAAGTTGTTCACGTGTCTTTTTAGCTAAGAGAGAAGAAATATCATTGTCACTTACCTCACTTGAGGGGTCATCACTAAAGGCCATAAAGCAGACTTCTTTGGTCGGCGACTCGTCTTCCTCCTCGTCAGACATGTCCCAAGTCGCCATCATGCTCTTTCCAGCCTCCCTTTTTGGACATTGTTCAACAAAATTTTCCTTTGTCATGGCAGTGATAGCATATCACTCCCTTTAGATCTTTAGCAGCTTCAAGGGCTTTGGTAAGAGCTTTGTTGCGACTCCTAAGTCTATTCATCGCCTTAGAGATAAGAGTCACGTCGTCGTCGACGACCTCTTCATCATCTTGTCCTTGAGCGATGACAAAAGCCTTCTCGACTTTCAGAGCAATATTCTTGACCTTTTCAGAGTCAAATCTGTCATCTCTTCTCTATTGGATACCTCCGAGCATGGTCAGTTGACCAATCACATCCTCCACGGTCATCGACTTCGTGTCCTTTTGGGACAAGAGAGAAGTCGCCATGCCATCGCACTTCTTGTTCAGACCCGAAATCAGCTAGTTGGTTTGCTTCCACTGAGGAAGCTTTTCTCCAAGGAACTCCATTTGATTGACCACAGACTGAAATCTAGAGTGGTAGTCGTGGAGGGACTCATTCTTCCCTTGGAATAAGTTCTCATATTCTCACTCAAGAGTTATGATTCTGTCCTTTTTGACATCATCATTACCTTGACGGAGACGTTTGAGAGCATCCCGAATATCCTTAGCAGTGTCATTGCCAATGACCTTCTTGATCTCACTGCTAGTTAGTGCATGGTGGAGAACCTTCTTGGCACGTTCATTCTTTTCAAGCTTCTTGAAGTCAGCATCGTCATATTTCGTGACTTCTTTTGCTTTGCCATCACGTTTGAGGAATTTATCAGGGCCAACGGAAATCACTTTCCAAAGTTGCCCATCCAAAGAGCAAATGTGGGTTTACATTTGTTTCACCCACCAGTCATACTCTCCAGGCTTGAGAACTGGAGGTTTCCAGAAGGAGTCATTGATAGTGGTGTTGGTGGTAGACATCTTTCCTGCAAAGTACAAGAAAAATCTAGAGCCAAAGCTCTCATACCAATTGTAGGATATCAGTTAGTACTTCAGAGGTCGTCAACACCTCCGATGTCGGCGATAAGAGTTAACAACTAGTGTTATGCAGTGGAATAAAGACACAAGAAAGACTAATATGCTACCGGTTTGAACACAAGGATTTATAGTGGAAAACTCTCCACAAACCAACTAGTTTGTATAGAGAAAAACCACTTGCTCTCTAAGCTTCGACCTAGAGGGACTTAAAGAGCACTTCGCTCGCTTGTATTGCTTTCTTGGATTACAAAAGGTGTTCCTACTTCTAGATGTGAATCCCACACACTCTAGCAAGTACTCTTGCCTTAGCTTAATCATCACTCAATACAATCTCGCTCAACACTCAACCTCCTAAGATCGAATCCCACGATCTCACTCACCAAACACTCACAATTACAATGTTCGCTCTTGCTCCTTAGTTCTACCAATAAGCACACGAAACTATATAAAGAGAACTAAGAATAATGCTCCTTGATTCAGCATAAATGACTAAGGCATGAATCGTACACAATCTCTACAAGATCTTCCCTAAAATATAATCCTAAGCCATGATAAAAAATCATCTTCAATATCTTGCTTGATCTCTTGATGATTTTCCATCTTTATAATATTGTTCCTGCCTTAAACGAGCTGCTGGATATGCTGTACGTGATTTCCATAAAAGAAAACACGCATTTCCTTTTCTAAAATTTCCGCACGCGCTTCGCTTCTGGCCATTGAGGTCGGCGACCTCATCTCGGCAACCTCTTCGGTTTAGAACCATCAAAACACGAACTCGGTTTTCTAACAATATTATTTCTTATCCAAGAAGTCCATGAAATATATCTATACAAACATAGGAGATAAATAGTAATATATTATTAACAAAACATCGAAATATTATTATTCAAAGTTTTTTTACAATAGGTGAATTTCAAAGATAGTTTATTTTAATAAACTAAAAGATTTTATAATTAACAAGATCTATTCATAAAAGTCTTATTTATTTATTTTGAGAGTCTAGACTTTAGATCATATAAATAACTCTTTATAATTTATAAACTATTTTAATGAAATGTTTACTAATGGTTTAGAGTCACCACGTGTGATATTTCCACATGTCGTCCTCACATTCCGCCACCTAGAATTTTGACACGTGTCGATCTATCGTTGCTCCATGTCACATATTATTTGGTTTTTTATTAATCCACATCATATCTATTTATCCATTTCATATATATATATATATATATATTAAAGTTCAATAGAGAGCATGTAAGTATTAGAACAAGAGAACAATTGTGGGCCTTTGGATGGTAATCAAATGAATGACTCAGATTACCTATACAAATTTGACACAATTTCAAAATTAAACCAATCTCTTAATTATATGAAGTGATGATTAATTTTAGAATTTTTGAAAAATAACAAAATCTAGTGATCTGCTCGGGTGTTTTTTTGGGTAAAAATTATAGCAATTGATTTTATTTTTATCCTACTCCCAATTTCTACCCTAAATTATAGCAATAGTTCTCCTCCCCAAAATCGCATGTATATAGACATACATACAGTGTATACAGAGGTCAATTACATATGTTAACGTAATCCATATATCATATACCCTAATAAAAATGTTTTATACATTTCTCAGATTGTCATATACATTATTGTTGTACATATATACATCTTGATCTGTAGGAATAGGTCACACAAACAATCCAGCCACAATAAATTGCTTTTATACATTCCTCAGTTTGTCATATACATTATTACTATACATATATACATCTTGATATATGGGAATATGTCACAAACAATCCAGCCACAACAAATTTCTTATATACATTGGTTAGGTTGTCATATACATTATTAATGTACGTATATACATCTTGATATGTATAAATAGGTCACATACACAATATAACCACAACAAAATTCGTATATACATTCCTTAGGTTGTCATTTACAGAATTAATGTACATATATACATCTTGATTCGTAGAAATAGGTCACACAAACAATCCAGCTACAACAAAGTTTGTATATATATACATTCCTCATGCTGTCATATACATTTTTATTATACGTAAATACATCTTGATCTAGAGGAATAGGTCACATACACAATCCAACCACAATAAAATTCGTATATACATTCATCAGGTTGTCATATACACAATTAATGTACATATATACATCTTGATCTGTAGAAATAGGTCACACAAAAAATACAGCCACAACAAATTTCGTATATACATTCCTCAGGTTGTTGTTGGAGCCAGAAATCTACCAAGCAAGATTGGAGACCCCTTGGCCTAGATCGGGCTTGAACAAAGAAAGAAGAACGAAAGAATTGAAGTAGAAAACGTGTAGATTTGTATTGATGGTGTTGAATGTGAATGATAATGTGTACATTGTGTGTATCGTGAATGATGATGTCGTGTACAATGCATGACCCCCTCTATGTATATATAGGGATCTTAAAGATAGAGTGTTTTACAAGATATGTAGATAACTAGATAGATATAAATCATAAAAGATATAACATCCCTAGATTTAATATGATTTCGCCTATATAAGATAAAAAAGAATCATTAATAAATATAATTTAAGTCTATCTTATACTTGGATGGTCAAATATATCGAAATTATGACTTGTTACTCGGATCATGTTCTAGAACATCGCCACTGGGCTCCGTGGGCTTCTTGCAGGCTACTCTAATGCGCGTCGTGGGCTTTTTGGTAATAGGGCCCAACAATAGATAGAATATTCTTCTTGATATGATAAGATTTTCTTCAATATGGTGGATTGTCTCGTGTAAGAACTTCGATATGGCAGTTTTTATCTTTAGCAACAACTTCGAATCTCGTGGGCCTATCTGGATACGAGTACGGGTTTAGTGAGGATTATGGGCCTCAAGCCTTGGGTCCAACAACACCCCCGGATCGGGTTGTAAATCCAGACCCGCCATGGAGTTGGAAGCCGATTCGTAATGTGTCGTCGAAGTCTCAGCTGTCTTAAAGCTTTGTCAATTTGATCGAAACCATCGTTCCAAAGGATTCTAGAATTGAACACTCTTGGTAGATGTTTACATGCTAGAAGTGGCATGGACTTTATCGAAGTCGTCAGCTATAGGCACGGACCTGACCAAGGCATCTTGCCGCCAGCGTTGGTGTGATCGAAGTTGTGTAGCGCGCTTTGGGCATGTTAACTTGACGATAACCGTGAGCATCGGGCATTTACCTACTCGAAGTCGCTAGCCCATAGCATAGACTTAGCTAAAGTCACAAACCAAGAGCTTACACTCGTTGTCATGTAAAGGTGATGCTTGAGAAACTGAAGGTGTATGTCTCGGATTGAGATTTTGCTGCTGAAGTATGACTACTAGGATGTAACTATACACTAGAGAAACTCTATCAGGTATCTCTAGTCCAGGACCCCAATACTAAGATCTTTCGTAAGACCTTGTACCTTGCAAACGTACCCCAGACAAATTAGTGAATATAGTGTCGTTTGAGGCCTTCCAGAATGTACTCAAACCCTTGTCTTAGGTAAGAGATAATCGGCTAGGACGGGAGTGCTTCAATGATTTCCAGTTTGTTGATCCAGAAACGTTCACGAGCAGCTGTAGATCTCTGGACTCTTCAAGTACCCCTGTATAATTATTGCTTCCCTCTAAACCAAGAACTTTTGTTGCCGTTGTGACGTCTTCATTTTGTAAGAGTTTTTGCATACCCCTGTCTAGGTTCGCGTTCTTGATATGCGATCTAGAAGTGTAATCCTTCTGCTTGATGAAACTTGTTTATATAACTTTGTTTATGTTCTTCTCTATTAGTACTTGCTTCTGTCTATTGATGACTTCGTCTTGTTGATGCTGATGAAGCACCGTCTAGTGTGGTACTAGTACTTCGTTCAAAAACATGATAGATGTCAAAAATCCATCGTCTTGGATAAGTAAGCATACTGAATCCAGCGACTCGGGAAAGATGTGTTTTAGATACTATATCTAGAAGTGACTGTTCGGTCCTGTTCTATTGTATCGTTTCTAGTTGCATGGAGTGGATCGTTGTCTTAGTAATGATAAGGTTAATCAGTATTATGATCACCTTTCAATAATATAGGTAGGCCATGTCTAATGGTTCCTATTCCGAAGCAGGGAGTTGCATTTCTAGAGTTTGTATCTAGAAATGATTGCTTCGCTTTTGTCTTTTGTTGAACGGTACACTCGTTCTTTGACTGTAGTGTGTGGGTCGATGCATGTTTCGAAGGTGTTTTAGTAAGCTTGGTCCAGGATTGTGCCCTGGATGTAAGTGTGATGCGGTGTCCCGCAATAGTGGTTACTCGATTTTGAGTACGCTCTAGAGCTTGGTTAGTATGTAAATCGTGCCAGGGGGAACTGCCTGGTTAGATATTCTTGCGACCATACCAAGGGGAACTTTCTGGTAATATGTGTTTGCAACCGTTCCAGGGGGGTTGCTTGGTAGGGAGTCTTCGTACCCGACTTTCGTGATCATGGCGGTTTTTAGGATGGGTATGTATTCTAGATACCGTGTCTAGAGAGTGTATCTAGAGACTTACGTGTGTATTTGCTCGAGGAGTGCATGCGTTTGTGACAGAGTCCTTAAAGGTATTTAATGCGTCTCAGCGGTCGTTTGTCGTGATATCACTAAACAAGCTTGTTTGTACGATGTGCTAACGTTAGCTCGAGATGTCAAATTTTGATAGCGTATCTAGGTTGTACAACCAGGTAGTATGTGTGGATTAATCCGTCGGACGCTAGCATATGCGTCAGGCGAATTGTGCCTTATTTATGGATCCAAATATTCGTGCGAGTTTTGCAATACTGGCGATACTTGCCTTGGTCTCTTATGGGCCTAATCGTTACGTCCACGAGGTTTGTGGGATAATCTGGCGATAAATGCCTAGGTCAACTTATGAACCTAAATGTTACGTCCACGAGGTTTGTGGGAATATCCTTTCTCGCGAGATTTGCGGGATATCTTCCGCGAGATTTGCAGGAACATGCGTTTATGTGTGTAGTGGAGTTATAACCCGTTGTTAGCCTGATCAGGGCTACTAGGTAGGTATCATAGGGGAGAGACTTTGTGTATTGCTGGTTTTTGTACGACACTGTCCATGCTAAGTTTGCAAACAATCTTTAAGCGTAGTCATACTATAGATATATGTAATATGCTGAAAGAATTGCAAAGGAAGGAAAAAACAATAGTGTTTCAACTAATGCTAAATGCTAGAACTGTAATCTAGAATGCAAAGCTGGGTGAATAGTGTACCACTTTCTTGTAAACTTTGAAGTTTTGTGAATAACCAGTGCCTGGTGTTGGCACGAGCCTTTCTTGCGTAGTCGATGTGTAAGGATTCCACCTATAATGCTTGGAAATCATATGAGCATTAGCATGGATTGCCCTTAAGGCGTTATCAAACAACAACGTAGCCATGAGTATGGAAGTCAATCTTCAAAAATATAAGCATTAGCAACTGAGTATTAGATATGGAAAAACTTAGCCAGTTTCAGAGTCTAGATACCGAAACAGGGAAAGATCTGGAGTAGTTCTCAAATAATGTCATGTGATAGTAGTAACTTTAGATAATTTGTCAACAATAATGGATGGAGAGCATATATGCTCCAGATCAGATCCAGAAAATAAAAAGGAAGAAATTGACATGAGAGTCGAAAAGTGTTGGTTAAGGGTGCTTCCCTGAGTATTGAAGATGTAGAACCCCTCTTAGGTCATCTAGGTATCGCATAACCTGAGGGCACGGATCCTTTGTTGTCACAAAAGATCGTGACCTTCCCTCTATGAGGTTCCTGTCTCAGTATATGAAGGACTGGAACGTGATCTTGACTCCAGAAGGGTCTTCTAGGTCGATTTGTCCGGGTTGGCTTCACGTTGTGTTTCTCCAAGATATGACGTCAAAGTTGCTACGTCTCTTGATGCTTCTTTGCGACCATCAAGGTATAACCTCTGTGATTTTTCTAGAAATATCTGGAAGCAATCCAGCAATCAACTGGATTGGCTTGCTCTCCAAGTAAGACAGTTAGATGGGTGTCGTAGCTAGATCTCACGTCTAGAAACTCTGATTGCGTGTAAAAACTGCGATCTCGCGTCTAGAAACTCCGATTGCGTGTAAAAACTACGATCGTATCTAGATACTTCGTCTAGAACTCCGATTGCGTGTTGAAATTGCGATCGCATCTAGATACTCCGTCTAGGAACTCCGATCGCGTGTAGAAACTCTGATTGCATGTAAAAACTACGATCGTATCTAGATACTTCGTCTAGAACTCCGATTGCGTGTAGAAACTGCGATCGCATCTAGATACTCGGTCTAGGAACTCCGATCGCGTGTAGAAACTCTGATTGCGTGTTTAAACTGTGATCGTATCTAGATAGTCCGTCTAGAACTCCGATCGCGTGTAGAAACTCTGATCGCGTGTTGAAACTGCGATCGTATCTAGACACCCCGTCTATAAACTCCGATCGTGTGTAAAAACTGCGATCATGTCTAGGATCTTTGATTGGTTGTCAATTGGATCGAAAGTTGCTTGCTTTCGTTTGGAATTACTTTCTTCGTCTGTTATCCAGGCATGCGATCTGGGTAGTTCATCACTCTCGCAGGTCTCGTGACGCAACCCAGGATCGCTTTCTGGTTGTGGAGTTGGCTGATTGTGTGAAAACGAGTATATGATGTTGATTGTACAGAAAGTTGTTTGCTTTCGTTCGGATTTACTTCATTTTGAGCCCCAAAGTGGGCGCCAAATTGTTGGAGCCAGAAATCTACCAAGCAAGATTGGAGACCCCTTGGCCTAGATCGGGCTTGAACAAAGCAACAAGAACGAAAGAATTGAAGTAGAAAACGTGTAGATTTGTATTGATGGTGTTGAATGTGAATGATAATGTGTACATTGTGTGTATCGTGAATGATGATATCGTGTACAATGCATGGCCCCCTCTATGTATATATAGGGATCTTAAAGATAGAGTGTTTTACAAGATATGTAGATAACTAGATAGATATAAATCATAAAAGATATAACATCCCTAGATTTAATATGATTTCGCCTTTATAAGATAAAAAGAATTATTAATAGATATAATTTAAGTCTATCTTATACTTGGATGGTCAAATATATAGAAATTATGACTTGTTACTCGGATCATGTTCTAGAACATCGCCACTGGGCTCCGTGGGCTTCTTGCAGGCTGCTCTAATGCGCGTCGTGAGCTTTTTGGTAATAGGGCCCAACAATAGATAGGATATTCTTCTTGATATGATAAGATTTTCTTCAATATGGTGGATTGTCTCGTGTAACAACTTCGATATGGCAGTTTTTATCTTTAGCAACAACTTCGAATCTTGTGGGCCTATCTGGATACGAGTACGGGTTCAGTGAGGATTATGGGTCTCAAGCCTTGGGTCCAACAGTTGTCATCTACATTGTTACTGTACGTATATACATCTTGATTTGTGGTCAACGATGTGGTGGCCGGCGATGTGGTGGCCGACGATTTTGGATATGCGTGATTCCTAATATTCTGCAAATGGAACTACGTACAATTTTCACAATATAGTGACCTGCGTTTTTTTTATATGTGTAATTTAACAATTTGTTATTTTTCAAAATTATATTGTTGATGGTTACAAGGAATAAAATCATGGGGGAAAATCTCTCCTATTTTGGATTTTTTTCTATTTTCTTATTAATGGATACTGTAGACACTAATCTCACCATCCATTACATATCTTATCCGATGGATGAGATTTGTTCTCTTGTTCTCTATAGAACCTAACTATATATATATATATATATATATATATATATATATATATTTGTCCATATAAGATTTTATTAACCCACATCATACCATTTATTAAGCCACATCATATCTGTTTGGGTAAATGAATTTTTTTTCCTACCAAAATTGTAAATATAGAGATGTTTCTAAAATATTTTTTTATAGTTGTACAAATAATATTTATAAGATATTAACCTATGTATATATACAAAAGTCATAAGGTTTAGAACCACCACATTGCGGCACATATGATTTGTCCACATGTTGTCCTCACATTTTGTAACCTAGGGTTTAAACATGTGTCGGTCTATCGTTGCTCTATGTAGCATATTATCTAATTTTGTATCAAGCCACATCATATATGTTTATTGATCGCTCACGGATGCAAGGGTCTAGAGATACATTTATAACCCGACCCCGATGTAGTAAGTGGTGGGTGTCGAACACTCGGGAAGTCTACTCGATTGACGTGCCACAATACTAGGAAAACGGGAAAAGAGAACACAAACGAAGGAAAACGAAAAGAAACAACCGGGACCGACACAAGGTCACGTCGGGCCCGAGTTGGCTGGGAAAAGAGGACAACGGGACCGACACACTAGAAGTCGGGCCCGAGGTACTTGGGAATGTCGAACTCGAGTGATTGAAAATAGATCTTGGGCTTTGGGTTCCTTCTCTAGTAGATTGAGTCTTTTCCACCCCAATTCAAGCAACAAGTGATGATCTAGGTTGGATCGAGAAGTTTTCACTTCATCCAAACCACTCTACACATCGATCATGGAGTCGATTGGCTTTCGCCTCTCCCCTTCAATGCAAGGCTTTGTGATGGATGCTTTTCACTTTCGTTAATTCGCCAATCACGAGCCTTGATCCCTAACTTTTGCAAGGGATTGTAGCCCTATGTAGAGTGGGTCCCTAGATCAAGCACTCAAGGCTTATGGAATTGGGGTTTCTAGCTCAATCTAGCTAGAGTTTTCCCCCATTATCCAAGATCAAGGAGATCCACTTCATATGGAAAGCAACAAAAACAACAAAATCACAAGACATCACAATCATCATCATCAATTTCCAATCAAAGCCAAATTTCATTCAACAAACTCAAGTTCAATCCACAATCTCAAAGCCAAGTTTGCCAAATCCAAAGAACAAACCAAAATCAAAGCTAACTAAACAATCAAACCTAGCAATCTCTACTCCTCCTTGGCCGATCTCTTCTTCTCTCTTCTCTTCTCCTTCTCCTCTCCTTTCTCTCCTTTCTATCCAAGTATTGTCTTGAGAGCTTTTGTGTGTGGATGGATCTAAAGGCCTCCTCCAAATTAGAAGAACAAGAGGGGTTTTGTAGGTGAGGGGCAAATGTGGAAGATTACTCATCAATTCCTTGGTGCCCAAGCCACGACCGACTCGGACCGACACAGAGCCACCTCGGGCCCGGCTTGGCTTAACCTCGATCCACGCCTCGTGCCATGACCTCTTCTTCTTGGCTTTTCCTCTTGTTTTCTTCATGGCTTGCTACTTCCCTTCCTTCTTTAGCCATGGCCTTTCTTCCAAGCATCGATCCACCTTCAAGAAGATCCTTGATCCTTTGCCAAAGCGCCTACAAAACACACAAAATCACGCATAGTCTCCGAATCTTATAGAAATGTGGGAACTAAGCTAAAAAGGAAAAAAAAAAAACACAAGAAAAGAGGGGGAAAGAAACAAAACTACTAAGGGAAACACTTTTAAAACACCACCATATAAGAAGACATCATTTATCCGTGTAATATACATATTTTTCCACATAAGATTTTATTAAGCCATGTCATATCCATTTATTAAGCTTCATCATATTTATTTAGCCTACCAAAAAGGTAAATATAGAGATTGTTAATTAAATATTGATACGGGGTTAACCGTGATTAGCCCGATCTTCGACAATCAACGACTCAACAAACAAGGAAACAAGCAAATTGTCAGAAATGCAACAAATGAAACTCGACTAAACTGAAAACGAAATGGAAAAGACTCGACTGAATTGGAAATGATAGGGAAATGAGGATCAACCCAATGAAACAGCAATAAGACCCTCGTTGCTTTGAAAACGAGAATCAAACTGAATGATCAAGAGACCAACCTTGTACGACTTAACACAATCAAGGATCCAGCCTTGAAAGCATGAAGAAGATGCTCGTATTCGACTAGCACACCAACTATGATCGATAATTGATGCAATCAAGACAAACCAAGCTGAAATTGCAATACGATGAAGAACAAGTCTTCGATTCTAACTTTGGAGAGAAAACACTCAGTTTTGTGATAAAGATTGTCTAACTGAAATAATGAGCAGCTAAGGCTATTTATTTCCCTTCCTAAGAATTAGAAAATAGCTAGAAAATGTCTCAATAAAACAAATAAAGGGGGGGGGGGGCAAAATGGCTTAACAAGCCCAAGCAACGCACACATGTGCGGGGTACCGCTGGCGCACGCGCGCTTGTGCCGCAGCTAGGCACCGCGGTGCCGGTGCCTCAAACTGGCACATCGAAGCTTGGCTCCTTGGAGGCGTGGCTCATGAGAAATGGCTTGTTCTCAGGGGCATTCTTGGCTTCCTTGATTCCATGGTACGCCACGAATGCAAACAAGTCCCTTTGAAGCTTCTTGGCTCGCGCCCTTGTCATCGGACCATCAAAGAGGATGGGCGTGCTCGGTGGTGGCTTGACGGATTGTCCCTCATCATCCTCCCCTTCTTGAAAAGGATTCGACCTCGAATCAAGGTCTTCATCCACAGCAAGATAAGGTGTAAGATCAGCCACATTGAATGTAGCACTCACGCCGTACTCTCCGGGCAACTCCATCTTGTAGGCGTTATCACCAATGCGTTGAAGCACTTTGAAAGACCCATCTCCACGTGGTGACAGTTTGGACTTCCGTTGCTCGGGGAACTGTTCCTTCATCTAATGCACCCATACAAGATCTCCGGGCTGGAAAACAACCTTGTGCCGGCCCTTATTAGCTCGATTCGCATTATACTCGGCCCTTTGTTCCAGCTTGATCCTTGTCCTCTCATGTAACTCCTTAATGAACTCAATCTGTTTTCCTGCATCAAAGCTTTCTTTTTCCCTCATCGGAAATGGGGTAAGATCTAAAGGAGTTAGGGGGTTAGTACCATAAACGCACTCAAATGGAGTAAGCATAGTAGATGAATGCAATGTCCTATTATATGCAAATTCCACATGAGGCAGCATTTCTTCCCAAGATTTCAGGTTCTTCCTAACAATGGCTCTAAAGATGGTGGTTAAAGTCCTATTGGTGACCTCGGTTTGGCCGTCGGTTTGTGGGTGGCTAGATGTAGAGAATAACAGCCTAGTACCCAACTTACCTCAAAGAGTTCTCCAAAAGTGACGAAGGAACTTCACATCCCTATCACTAACTATAGTTTTCGGCACACCATGCAGCCTAACAATTTCCCTAAAGAACAAAGAAGCTACATTAGTGGCGTCGTCGTTTTTGTGGCAAGCTATGAAGTGAGCCATCTTAGAGAATCTTACTACAACCACAAAAATAGAGTCTATCCCCCTCTTAGTTCTAGGTAAGCCCACTATAAAGTCCATGGATGTGTCTTCCCAAGGGGCTGAAGGTATGGGCAGGGGCGTATACAAGCCTTGGGGTTTCAATTTAGACTTAGCTTTCAAACAACCTATGCATCTCTTAATAGCATGTTCTACATCTCTAAGCATATGAGGCCAATAAAAATGTGCACGCAGCATATGATAAGTCTTATCCATACCAAAATGACCCATTAATCCACCCTTATGGGCTTCATCAACAAGTAACAATCTCAATGAACATCTAGGAATGCAAACTTTATCCATACGAAACAGAAATCTATAATGCACATAATAAGACTCAAACGACCCCTTTTCATGACATGCTTTATATGCAACCCCAAAATCAGCATCATCCACATATAGATCCTTAATATAAGCAAATCCAAGCACCCTAGAATCTAATGTGGTCAATAATGTGTGACACCTAAACAAAGCATCAACCACTACATTATCTTTGTCCTTTTTGTACTTAATAACATTTGGAAATGTTTCAATGAATTCCATCCATCTACCATGTCTCCTATCAAGTTTATCTGGCTCTTAAAGTGTTTTAGAGAGTCATGGTCAGTTTTAAGTACAAATTCTTTAGGCCATAAGTAATGTTGCCATGTTTTCAACACTCGAAACAATGCATACAATTCTTTATCATAAGTCGAGTAGTTTAAACATGCACCTTTAAGCTTTTCAGAAAAGAAGGCTACAGGTTTACCTTCCTGCATGAGTACACCTCCAATACCAATGTTGCTAGCATCGCACTCCACCTCGAAAGGCCTTGTGAAGTCCGGCAGCACCAACAATGGAGCGTGCGCCAATCTGTCCTTTAGGGCATGGAATGCCCTCTCTTGCGCCTTTCCCCACTTGAACTCGCTCCTCTTCTTGGTAATCTCGGTTAATGGAGCAGCAATTGTGCTAAAGTCCCTCACAAACCGCCGGTAGAAACTAGCCAGCCCATGAAAACTCCGCACTTGCCCAATGGACGTAGGCGTAGGCCAATCCTGGATCGCCTTCACCTTAGCCTCATCAACTTGCAACCCATTGTCATTCACTACAAAACCAAGGAAAGTAACAAAAGTAGTGCACAATTCACATTTTTTCAAGTTGGCATACAAGTGCTCTAGACGCAATGTGTTAAGCACATTTCGCAAATGATCTTCATGCTCAGTTAAGGACTTACTATACACTAGGATATCCTCAAAATACACAACTACAAACTTTCTTATGTAATGCCTCAAAACATGGTTCATTAATCTCATGAAAATGTTGGGGGCGTTAGTAAGCCCGAATGGCATAACGAGCCATTCATATAGACCGAACTTGGTCTTGAAGGCTGTTTTCCACTCGTCCCCTTCCTTCATCCGAATCTGATAGTACCCACTTTTAAGATCGATTTTTGAAAAGATATTGGAACCATGAAGCTCATCGAACATGTCGTCGAGACGAGGAATGGGGTGCCTATACTTCACCGAGATATTGTTAATTGCCCTACAATCGACACACATACGCCATGTGTTGTCTTTCTTAGGCACTAACAATACCGGTACAGCACAGGAGCTTAAACTCTCCCTTATGTATCCCTTATCCAAGAGCTCTTGGACTTGGGATTGGACCTCTTTGGTCTCCATGGGGTTCATACGGTAGGCTGTCCGATTTGGCAAAGACGCCCCGGGAATGAGATCAATTTGATGCTCGATTCCTCTAATTGGGGGTAGGCCAACCGGTATCTCTTCGGGGAATACGTCCTTGTACTCCTCGATTTGGCAAAGACGCCCCGGGAGTGAGGCATGAAGCTCCTCACTTAACAAGCTCAGCTCCTTGCACAAGAGCATAAGCGTTGTTTCCCCATCCAAGTAATCGTCCACTAACTCCCGCTTGGAAGCTAATAGGACGGAGGAGGGTGTAGGGCTGTCGGTTTGGCTCGTCTTACCTCGAGCTTTCCCCTTCTTCCCATTCTCCCCCTCACCATCACCACTTACCTTGCTTACCTTGCCCTTGTCGAAAGCCTCGGCCACCTGGGTAGGCGTCATAGGCTTGAGTACGACGTTCTGGCCCTTATGCACAAAGGAGTGGCGGTTGGTGAATCCATCATGTGTCACCTTCCGGTCGAATTGCCATGGACGTCCTATTAAGATGTGACAAGCCTGCATAGGAACTACATCACAAAAAATATGATCTTCATAATGACCAAGCTTAATAGTAACATGCGTTTGCTTATTCACTCTCAATTCACCACTATCATTCATCCAATGCAATTTATAAGGCCTAGGGTGATGAAAGATAGGAAGCTGCAGTTTTTGTACCATTTCCATGCTAGCTATGTTACAACAACTACCGCTATCAATTATTAAGTTGCACACCTTGCCTTGTATTAAACAACGACTATGAAATAGATTTTCTCTTTTTGATTATCTTCACATGGGGCAGGTTTAACATGCAAAGTTCTCCTAGCAATCAATGACTCCCCAAATTCATATTCTACTTCATCCTCGTCGTTAACATCATTGTTATCATGCAAATCAGATTCATCATTAGCACAAACATTCTCATTATCATCATCAACTTCAGATTCATACTCTCCTAGATGATTAAGCAAAAGAGTTTTAGAATTAGGACAATCTTTCATGTAATGACCTCTCCCTTGACATCTAAAGCACACTATGTCCCTAGCTCTAGAAGAGGTGTTAGAATTACTCCACTTAGGGGATATGGAAGCTCCCTTGAAATTGCCCTTGTTGTTGGATGACGAATTGCTCCATGGGGTCTTGCTTCGTCCCCCTTGCTCTCCTTGGGCGCCAGCTGCGCTCCCCTTCTTCTTGTAAGGCGTGGCTTCCCTTCCTTGGCCAGCTTGTGCACTCCGGCTCTGGCTCCTCCAATTACTCGGCTGGCTGGGTGCGCCTCGACCTCCTTGGTTCCTAAACCTGAATTTCCTTTCTACTTTGGTAGCTTGATGCAAAAGGTCAGTCATAGTAGAATAAGGATAAAGATCAACCTCATTAGATAAAGAAGGATGGAGAATACGAAGGAACCTGGCCATCGTGGCTTCGTTGTCCTCACCCACGTTAGCTCTCACCATCGCCACTTGCATGGCGTTGTAAGTTTCCTCTACACTCATTGATCCTTGCTTGAGACTCTCCAGCCGCTGTCTTAGCTCCCCGGCGTAGTGTTGAGGAATGAATCGACCCCTCATCAACGCCTTCATTTGCTCCTAGCTGGCTATTGGTGCGTCCAGATTGCGCCTCCTCTCTTTCACCAAGTTATCCCACCATATGAGGGCATAACCGGAGAACTCAAGGACAACGAGTTGCACCTTCTTGGTCTCGGGAAAATTGTGGCAGCTCCATATGTGCTCAGTTTTCGTCTCCCACTCCATGTACACGTTGGGGTCACACCGGCCCTCAAATGAGGGTGTTTTCACCTTGACCTTCCCGACACTATCCTGCTCCTGTTCTCGGGGTCTCCTTGGACGCCTATCATCACGGCGCTCCCTACCTCCCCTTCTTGAGAACCGCTCCCAGTTATCCTCCTCCTCGCCTTCATACTCATCATCATATAGGTCCATATCACTTGGCGATCCTCTTTGGTCCTGAAATCCTTGAAAACTATTAGCACGATTATGCCCATCCCGTATGGGAGTGAGCTGGGGACCAATAAGCACTCTTCTAGGAAGATTGCCTGAAGAATTACGCAATGGATTAGAGTTATGAGGCACTTCCCTGGTTTGGTTTTGGAAACCATGTTGTTGTGATGTGGACGCCCTAAATGGATCACCATGGGGCTGGTTGGTGGCATTGGTGGCGTCTTGGTTCTGGCCATCGCCCTCAGCTTGGGCGTGTGCATCAACGCCAAGCGTTACACCGGTGGTTGGCAATGCAAGTGCTCGCGTCTCTAAGGCCGACATCCTAGAGTTGAGGCGTGTGATGTTGCTGTTGAGCGATGTCAACAACTTGAACACCTCGGGATGGATTGGCTGCGGGCTCTTGGGTGTGTTCTCGGTGCTACTGTCCGTCATGATTCTAAGACAACAATAAACAACAACTCAAGCAAACTCGTGAGATTAGTGTAATCCAAAACAGCCTCGCAAAGTGTTTCGCTCACACTCTCCCTCGTGTATTGCAATGATGCTCGTTGTTTCAATCTGCCTTGAAAGAATCAAAACTCAAATTCAAAAGTCAGTGGTAGCTTCAACTCACAAAATCAAGTTTAGACACAAGATCGAAAAGAAGAAGTTGGACGTTTTGAGAAGATGGACAGAATTGTGAAGAAATAGCAACGAGGTGAAAAGGGTGTTAACAAAGAAAGAAATCAGACCTTGATTAAGCTTTCTCTCGCCTCGAGTACCTACACCAAGTAAATCACCTTAATGTGTGGTTTGTAGGACAAAGGTGGCTCTTTTGTGGAGGTAAAGGTATCTTCAATGACGCCCCAAGAGAAGAGAGGAGAAGAAGTGAACTATGCAATATATACAAGTTGAATAGAATGCAACTATATGATATGAATAAAATGAAAGGAGAACTAAACAAATTCTGATTTCTGATTTTTTTTATTTCCGAACTCTTTTATTTTTTAAATCCCTTTTTTTCAAATCTCTCTTTTATATATATATATATATATATATCAGAAATTAATGAAATAAATAAAAATCTATTACAAAGTGCAAATGAGATAAAATGCAAGACTAAATATACAAGTGCGTTTGAATTTCAAATGGGGTGTGGGCTGATAAGCTCGAAGCTGATATTGTGGAGGAAGAATAGGGTGGTTGTGGTTGAATTTTGAATTTGAATGGGGATTCCTAAGAAATAGGAGGCGTGGGTATTGTTTTGTGGAGCTGGAATGAGTTTGTTTCAGCTTGAGAATAATATCCCTTGAATGTAGGAGGCTGGATAGGATGGGGTTTGAATTTGAATTTAATTAAAAAATATGACCTTTTAATTAAATAAATTCGTGGCTGGCAATTTTATGAAGGTGATGGACGTTTTTGGTGGTGGTGGTGGGCGTAGGGTGGCTGAATAGGTGGCTAAGGCAACAAACCACTACACGTCAGGCAACAAACCGGTTAGTAACTTCTCGAGAATGATAAACGAGATAGGATTAACCAAACCTGACTTCGAAGGACTCTTTTTTGTGTTTTTGGATTTTTGATGGAGGACTCCAATGGTAGACGAGTTGAATGTCGGGAACACAGCTCTGATACCAATTTGATACGGGGTTAACCGTGATTGGCCCGATCTTCGACAATCAATGACTCAACAAACAAGGAAACAAGCAAATGGTCAGAGATGCAACAAATGAAACTCGACTAAATTGAAAATAAAATGGAAAAGACTCGACTGAATTGGAAATGATAAGGAAATGAGGATCAACCCAAAGAAACAACAATAAGACCCTCTTTGCTTTGAAAACGAGAACCAAACTGAATGATCAAGAGACCAACCTTGTACGACTTCACACAATCAAGGATCCAGCCTTGAAAGCACGAAGAAGATGCTCGTATTCGACTAGCACACCAACTATGATCGATAATTGATGCAATCAAGACAAACCAAGCTGAAATTGCAATACGATGATGAACAAGTCTTCGATTCTCACTTTGGAGAGAAAACACTCAGTTTTGTGATAAAGATTGTCTAACTGAAATAATGAGCAACTAAGGCTATTTATATGCCTTCCTAATAATCAGAAAATAGCTAGAAAATGTCTCAATAAAACAAATAAAGGGGGGGAGGGGGGGGGGGGGGGCGGCCCAGAATGGCCTAACAAGCCCAAGCAACGCACACATGTGCGGGATACCGCTGGCGCGTGCGCTTGTGCTGCAGCTAGGGGGAGGGGGGGGGGGCGGCCCAGAATGGCCTAACAAGCCCAAGCAACGCACACATGTGCGGGATACCGCTGGCGCGCGCGCTTGTGCTGCAGCTAGGCACCGCGGCGCCGGTGCCTCAAACTGGCACATCGAAGCTTGGTCCTTGGAGGCGTGACTCATGAGAAATGGCTTGTTCTCAGGGGCATTCTTGGCTTCCTTGACTCCATGGTACGCCACGAATGCAAACAAGTCCCTTTGAAGCTTCTTGGCTCGCTCCCTTGTCATCGGACCATCAAAGAGGATGGGCGTGCTCGGTGGTGGCTTGACGGATGGTCCCTTATCAAATATTTACTTCTTTTTTTTGTATTTGTACAAATCTTATCTATAAGAATTTGAATTGATTAAGATAATAATTAAGAAAGAGAAGATTTTGATAGTTATATATTTCTCAATAGATATTCTTATCAAATAGCCAAAATCAATATGTTAATTGGTCTTTTCTTTTTGGGAAAATTAGTTCAAATAACCCAACTTTTTGATGGGTGTTAAATGAATAACCCAAAATATTGATAGTAAGTAAAATTACTTTTTTTTGATCGAAAGTAAACAAAATAACTCAAACTTGTAAGATGTGTTAAAAAATATCACCGAGGTAAATTTTTCGGCCACTATCGATGACTTGGAACCGGACATTTGAAATAATAATGACATGTTATTATTATGAGAAATTTGCACTAAACCACCCGTTAAATGGGCGAATTTACACCTAACCACCCGTTATACAAAAATTTGTTTTAAACCACCCAAAACTTTAATTCCGTTAACAAATAGCCACCCACAGCTCCATTCCGTCAAAAAAACCGTTAAATCATGTACAATTACTATTTTACCCTCAATTGTTTCAAAATATTACATATTAAGCCATCCAATTTGTCATTTTCAATTTTCCTTCAATTTGGCACCAAGACTTACTTTAATTTTCCTTTTAATTAATTTTCTTTTAATTAACTTTTTTCCCACTTCTCCTTCCTTCTTTTCTCTGGTTCAGTCCTCCCAATTCCAAATCCAAAGTCATCCCGCCGGCAACCCTCGACGACGGTCAGCTCCATTCGCCCACCTTCGCTGGCCAAATCCTGGCCTAGCCCGGCTTCCGACCATGATGCCCAACTCGACCAGTTCCCCAGATCTCGGCTCTGCCCTTTCGCCATCGCGACCACGCTCGCCCTCGCGGCATCCCATCTCTCCGACCTGCCACCACTGAGCCCACCCTAGCCCAGCGCCCAACTCGACCAGCCAGCCTTCTCCGCTTCCCCTCCATGAGTCCTGATCTGGTTCATGCCCAAACTCACTCTCACGCTCGACCCATCTCCGACGAATTCGCCGCCCAGATCTGCCGACTACGACACCATCGATCGCCGGCCCACACAACCCCGCCGGCCCTTGCTCCAGCGACCGCTAGGCCGGGATTTGGCTGGTAAAGGTGGGGAAGAATTGTGGGGTTGACGAGTTATGATACCCGACAATGGATTTGGGGAAGAATTGTGGGGTTTGGGGTTTTGTAAGTGAACCGGCTCAAATTTTTATTTCATTTAAAAGTGAACCGGGCGGTTCCCAAAAATCTGCCCAAACCCCTTGGTTTTCTTGTAATTTTTGTGAACAGTTGAGGGCATTATGGTAATCTTACATGTTTTAACGGCATTTTTGACGGAATGGAGCCTTGGGTGGCTATTTGTTAACGGAATTGAAGTTTTGGGTGGTTTAAAACAAATTTTTGTATAACGGGTGGTTAAGTGTAAATTCGCCTATTTAACGGGTGGTTTAGTGCAAATTTCTCTATTATTATTATTATGAAAAACATAGAAGAAACTAAGTTAATTAATTTTAAATTTTTATGTCATATGTATACTCCATATTAACTAATTTTTTTATTTTGTTGTTTTGTATTTATATACATAATACATGTATATATCTACAAGTTGCATAGCGAAGCAGGTTGTGTGAAAATCTACCTATTTGACGTGTTATCTATACATTATTAATGCTCAAGGATATGTATCATGAATGAATTGTGGCTGACAAATCAACAAGTTATTTATAAAAGTAGTAATAATATTCCGTACGTAAATAGTTAATAACATGGACTTGTGTCATCCACTTATAAAACATGGGTCTTGAAAATTATTTTCTAATTTTTTTTATCGATTATTACCATGTCATTATTATTTCAATTGTCATGTCATTTATCTGTTGTGAAGTCATCAATAATGGCCGAAAACTTTATCCCAGAGATATTTTTTGAACATATCTTACAAGTTTGAGTTCTTTTGTTTATTATCTGGGTTCATTCATTTAACACTCATCAGAAGTTTGGGTTATTTTGATTACTATCAATATTTTTAGTTTGTTCATTTAACACCCATCAAAAGTTTGAGTTATGTAGATTAATTTCCCCCTTTTTGTGATTAAAAATTTGATTGTATATAACTTATCCTTTAATTCTTATTAAATAGTCAAAAAAAATTATTTCTTGATTAATATGTTGATTAATCTTTTATTTTCTTAGATAATTAAAATTTTGATTGTATATAGTTTATCCTTTTAATTTTTTACATGATAGTAGTTTTTTTTTTAAACTTGACTATATAAATCAATATGATCATTATTTCTCAAAAAAATTGAATTATATGTAATATAGCATATGTATTTTATATCATGTCAATATACCGTACTTAAAAAACTACTAAATTTGAATGTTTATTGCCTAACAATTTTATAAGAATAATCAATACATTAGAGAGGAGTACCTAGTTTTATAGTAACGGTTTTCCTATTGTGCGTCCTAAGGACACATAAAAAGCATACTAAAAACAGAAATTAACACCATAGAAAGGAAGCGGTGAACTCGTCACAAAAAAGATTAAAAAAATAAATTTGTAAGATTTACAAAAAAATTACATTATTATTCTCTTATAGTGTGCCATTGGCACATGGCAGAAAATTCAATAGTACACAAGGGCGGACACAAGTGGGGTCCAATGACCCCACTTCTACCCCAAGAAACGACACTATTTAATGAGGTTTCTTGGGAGGTTGGTGATTGAGACCCCACTCTCTTGACGTCAAAAATCCCGAGATTGACATAAATGTTTGTAGGCTTGAGGTGGAAGAAGGTTTGAGGTTGAAATTTATCATAGAAGTTACATCGTTTTGAATATTTTTTCAATGGATTCCGTCGAGAATTTTAATTAGACCATATCGTTTTATATATACAAAAATTTGAACTAAAAAATTTTACTTTATAGTTATACGTATCTACCAACTATCCAAAATACCTTTTCAAAGAAAAAAAGTTAAAATACCATTCCAATTTCCAAAAATCAAAACTTTCATCACTAGTTTTACTTTTCTCAAAAAAAAAACTATTATTTTGATATAGAAGATTCTAGTCCAAACACTTCATTTATACCAGACAATTAAATAACAAGAAGTGGCACATTTTTCTACATTTATTACATGGATTTATATGCTTTGTTTGGTTTAAAAAAAGAGCTTTTTGGAAAAAATGCATTATGGTGCATAATATATTGTGCACCAAACAAACAATAACATTGTTTTGGTATGTAATGACATCTTTTGCATTATTTTTATTGTTTTCCCTTTATATATTTTAGGAGTTATTTGATACTCCCTCTATCCCCAATAACTTGTCCATAAAGCAAATATACACAATATTTAAGAAACTTCAAATCAGGCAACAGTGGCAAAAGTTGATGAAAGAGAAAGTACAGATTTTGAATGTAGAAACTGAGAGGGAAAAGGGTGGAATCCATGTGCTTTTCTTACAACCAATCAAAACACTTTAAATTTATACAAGAGCCAATGAAAACACATTACATTTCCATACATGGATTGCTGACATGGCAGGGGCAATATAAAAGGGTTTCCATTGCTGGATTTAACTGAGCTACTGCATTTACACACAAAAAAACAAAGCACACGAATGCAATAAAGAGAGGAGACCCAATATTCTCTGCATCATTGCCAGGACTTCAATGGCTTCAGCTTTTAATCTCAATGAAGACCCACCATCTGAAGATGAAGCCCCACCTCACCAACAGGTCCCACTTTTCTTTGATTTGAATGAGCCAACAATGGAGGAGACAGAGGTGGCAGGGCAACAGTCAGCAGGGCAAGGGAATCACACAGCAGCATCTTTGCATCATCATCCATCGAAGTCCCGGCTCAGCTTTGAGAAGCGCTTTCAAATTCTGCTGAGGCTTCTGCAAGTGCACACAGCTACAGGGCATCTGTATAGGAGACATATGCAAGGAGCAGCATCAGATTTTGGGGTTTCAGCAAGGACAGCATCAAGAATATGGAACACAGCCAAGGCACAGATGGATGCAGGACAAAGGCCCAATGTAAGCAATAAATGGCACAATAGTGGAAGAAAGAGGACAGAAGTGAGTCAGGATGCAATTACAGCAATAACCATGGGAGACAGGTATGCATCAGAGATCTAGCAGCCAAACTGAGCATGTCAAAGAGTGCAGCACACAGATTGATTAAAAGGGGACACATAAGGCCTCACACAAATGCACTGAAGCTAGGGTTAAAGGAAGCAAACAAAATTACAAGGTTGGAATGGATTCTCAGCCTATTAGAAGGGGGCACACCAGAAACCAAGAAGCAATACTATGCAATGTATGACTTTGTTCATATTGATGAGAAATGGTTCCAACTAAGTAAGAAGAGTCAGAGATGTTATCTAGCAAGAAATGAGAAAGGACAATATAGAGCTGCAAGTTCAAGCAAATTCATTCCCAAAGTTATGTTCACAACATCAGTGGCAAGACCAAGGTATAATGCAAAAGGAGCATGCACATTTGATGGTAAAATAGGGATATTTCCCTTCACTTACAAAGAAGCAGCAAAGAGGAAGTCAAAGAACAGAGAAAAGGGCACAATGGTTACCAAACTCATAGAATCAGTCAATCAGAAGGTAACAAGAGAAATGCTCATAAATCACATTGTGCCAGCAATCGAGGCCAAATGGCCTACACTTGGAGGATCACATCAAGTCATATTTATTCAATAGGACAACGCAAAAGCACACATAACACAGCAAGATGCAGAGTGGCAAAAGGTGTATCAACAAGACAACTTCACATTCATCCTAACACAACAACCCCCAAACAGTCCAGACCTCAACATATTAGACTTGGGATTTTTCAGATCAATTCAATCATTGATGCACAAGAAGATGCCAAAGAATGTGGATGCAATGATGGAAGCAGTCAATCAGGCATTTTATGAGCTAGACCCTAAGAAACTAGGCAATGTTTGGATGTCAATGCAGTATGTAATGAATGAAATTCTCAAGTGTAAAGGGTCAAACGACTATGATTTTCCACATGTAAATAAGAACAGGTTAGAGGCCCTAGGTACACTACCAATCCAAGTACAAGCACCTATGTGGGCTGTGATACAAGCATGGGGGATTACTCATGGAACACAGGAAGCAGAGCAAGGAACTCAACAACAACCAATGCATGGACAGGATGCAAACCAGGACACACAAGCTAGCAATGCAAATAACAGTCAAGAAGAAGAATTTGAAGACAATCACAATCTGTAATGGAACCAAGCAGAGAAGAAGCATGTATTTTGGATGCAGAAACTCACTAATTTTGTAAGTATGACTCATAATTTTGTAAGTACAAACAGTGGCAAGTATCCACACTTTTGGGTATGAATGACAGATTGCATTACAGTTTGAAGAAAGGTTGGAAAAAAATTGAAAAGCAACCTCAGGTATCCCCAATCCTTCATTGATGCAATCCACCCACACTACAACTTCATACACAATGGCGTGCCAAAGTCCTTAAATAGACTGGCTTCCAATTGCATAGCATGTTGATGTGGGGATGTAGAGGATATACATCTCAGTTCTGTATCATCATTGGTAAAAAAAAAGAAAAGGAAAAAAAACCTCAGATGTCTCCATTCCATCATTGGAGCAACCCACCCACATCACCTTGGCATACACTAGCGTGTCATAGCCTAACAGGCTGGCTTCCTCATCTATGCCAAAGTGGTGGGAATGTAGAGGCATTGCTCCTCAGTTTTGCTGGCATCATCATTGGTAAAAAAAAAAGGTAAAACAACACAACAAAGATAACAACACACCTCAGAGAACAAGCATGTATCTTTGCAATGCAGAGAAAGAAATTTCATTAAAACAAAGAAAGGCAAAAACAGAGAACGCACATTCATAAAAACAGAGAAGGAAAACAATACAGAGAAGGAAAAAAACAGAGAAAGCACAAAACAGAAAAAGCAATAAATAAGGTTAGGGTTAAAATTTGAACAAAGAAAGCAAATTCATTAAACAAAGAAAGAAAAAAAAAAGAAATGGCAAAAAACAGAGAAAGCAAAAAATAGAGAAAGCTTGATGTTTGAACAAAGAAAGCAAATTCATTAAACAAAGAAAGAAAAAAAACAGAAATGGCAAAATACAGAGAAAGCATGACTGTAAGAGAAAGCTTGAAGTTTGAACAAAATAAGCAAAAAATGAAACAGAGAAATAAAACAAAAAACAGCATATGCAAAAATCAGAGAATGCAAAGCAATGAGAAAGCAAAAAAATTGAAATAAGAAAGCAAATTCATTCAACTTGCAAGAAAATAAAAAGAATAGGCAAAATCATGAAAACAAACAAGGCAACAAAACAGAGAAGGCCAAAAAAAAAATCTACAAAATCAGAGGTTTTAGGGTAAGGGTTCAGGGTTCTAGGTTAGGGTTTAGGGTCTAGGGTCTAGGGTTTAGGGTAAGGGTTCAGGGTTGTAGGTTAGGGTTTAGGGTTTAGGGTTTAGGGTTTAGGGTCTAGGGTTTAGGGTATAGGGTTTAGGGTATAGAGTTCAGGGTTAAGGGTTCTAGGTTAGGGTATAGGGTTTAGGGTATAGGGTTCAGGGTTAAGGGTTCTAGGTTAGGGTATAGGGTAAAGGGTTTAGGGTTTAGGGTATAGGGTTAAGGGTCTAGGGTCTAGGGTTTAAGGTTTGTGGAAAGCTCAATCAGAGGCCACTTTCAAGCACAAAAGTCACGAATTTTCAGGGTTTGGGTTAGGGTTTGGGGTTGGGTTAGGGTCTAGGGTATCCAGGATCTCAAACAACATTTAACAAGGATCTCAAACAACATTCTCCACAATTGAACACAAACAATCAACGATAGAGGCCCAATTTCTCAGATCCGACAGGGGGATTCCACCACAAGGTGGTACCCTTTCTATCCAGGATCTCAAAAAACAACCATCATAACACAAAATCCAGGATCTCAAACAATTAACAACACATGCAATCACAACAAACAGAGAACGAAAAAGGCATGGAGGAGACAAGTATTGAACACAGAGGTGCACATGAGGAAGAAAATGAACACAACACAAGGAAAACAAATTTGCTGCTCAGATACGACATGGAGGGGACAAGTATTTCACAAATACGAAAACCAGATTCCACATGCAACTTAACAACATTAAACAACTTCATCAAATCGCACATGCAACACCAGATCTGGGCAAAACAGAGTAGTAGGAGACATGCAAAGGATCAAGAAGGGACTTAGCTACTCAGATTCGTATGAATCTTGGACGATTTCGCCGTCGCCGTCCTCCTCGATCACCCTCTCCTTGGATTCCACCGCCGGCTCCTCCAGCTTGCTCGCCACCGCCTCGTCCGACTCGTAGTTGCGAACCGAAGACTCCGATTTGTGGTCATGACTGTAAGAGTTGAGGGCTTTGCAATCAGAGGCCCAATCACACCGGCAAAACTCCGACCACAGCGCCTCTGAGATCCCATCGAGTGAAGGATGGGGAGATTGGTATGAATCGGGAGTCCGAGTGGAATCAGAGGACATCGCGGGCCAGCAAAACAGAGAAAGGAGACAAGAGATGGGTTTGTGTGAGGGAGGAGGCAAGGATGAGCGAAGAAACTCGGACAAATCCAAGGAGAGAGACGAGTGAAGCGGGTTAGGGTTTTGGGAGTGAATGCAGAGAGGATGAAGAAGAAACGGCACAAATGAGGGTTGGGGTAGGGTTGATAGAGAAAGCGGGATATATGTATGTGGATCGAGGGAGATGGATCACCATGGAAGCCCAACCTGCCAGCCCAACCACAACACATAACTCCCACAACAACACTCACGCATAACACAGAGATGGAAATGGGGTTTTATGTGGAAATTGTGCCGTTACTCACTCGCAGCAAAGTGGGCCATTAATGGAGGATTAAGGTGGTAATTTGGGCTTAATTTTTTTTAGCCCATGACTGATTGGGTTTTGTAGAGCAAAAAAAATGAAAAATATCCATACATTATGTTTAGTCAAATTTTAATATAGCTAGAGGATACACATTTTTTTAAAGATTGAATTAATGTATTTTTAGGATTTGAGAAGAGAGAAATGGGGAATGAGAAGGGTGAAATTGTGTGTATTTGTAAGGGTAAAAGTGGAAAGAATGTATGATATCAATGGAAAGAAATAAAGATGGACAAAGTTTCGGGGACGCCCGAAATAGAAAGCCGGACAACTTTTCGGGGACAGAGGGAGTATATGTTTTGATTTACATGAAGTTGGATGGAAACCTAAAAAACAAGATGAACTCACAGACCCTTCTTAATGCAAAAACTCAATCTATGAAAAATAAAAATACCACTCTTAACATTGTTGGAGTGACTAATAACAAGAAACTTAATACGTTAGAGTGTGTCCAAAAGAACCCACTCGAATTATTCATTCCCTATCCCTTTATTATTTTAAAATTTTCTTGACCCCACTCATTTTTATGCATCCCGTCGCTTGTAGGGCACACTCCAGAAGCACACTATCGAAACGAACGCGGGCGGTACTCGTATCGGCGATATGGAATATAGTCTGTGATTTCAAATTGGAGGCTTCTGTCAGAGCAGGTAAGACGGCCGATTGACACGTGTCCGGGTTGAGTATCTCAAGAAGACATCCGTTCGGGGATTGAGGGGCAATTTGGTCAAACCCTCTAAATACCGAGTTCTGGAAAGTGAACGTTGGCCAGGATTGCAACGTTTATAAGCAACCAGTTGGGGGATAATTGGATAAAAGCTCTTTTTTCACTTGCCGTTAATGGGTGTGCAGGCACGATAAGCTTCACAAGTCGGCAACGCGCTTGCTCTGTTCATCGCTCGCCCCTCTTTTTCTCTTTTTCCTCTTCTTCGACTTCGATCCGCCACCGTCGCTCAGCTACATAGATTGCCTCTATTTCGCGCAGATCTTCAGCACAAGTAATTGATTCTTGAAGTTTTCAATTGGTTCGTCCTTGTGTTTGCTTTCGCTACACTTCCGTCTTCTACTTGCTCGGAAGAAATTGGTTCTTCGAGTTTTATGCTTGTTTGCTTTAGGTTTTAACTGATCAGGATTTATCTCTAATTTCCCAAGATCGCTGGTCTCTTCTTTGTCTGTGAAGTCCGATCCGATTTGTTTCTTCTTTGTTGTTTCAGTTTATGCGTATGATTATGATGATAGTTTGGGACGATAGTTTCTTTCTGATGTGGAAGAGTCGTTAATGTTTGTTTATATCATCCAAAATGATGGAAAGCTGAGCAGTGTGCCTTTTTGTAGCGAATAACAAGTACTCATGGAATGTTAGGTTTCTGTAAAGTTAAGTTGAATGTCTGTATGAAGCAAATGAGCTTGGAAGTAACTAGTATTAGGAGCTTCTCATGTTTAATTCGATATCTGAAACCATTGATTGTTGTTTTGGTTGATGCTGTTCTGCCTACTGTAATTTCATGTCATAAGTTGCTTCATTTATAAAATGAGCTGCCTAATCTTTATTATAGTTCAAACTAAAAAGTTTGAAATTAATTAAAAAATATCAAAAGGAAATGGCAAGTTTACGAACAAGAGTGTTCCTAGCACTGAATATTTGGTTCGTTTATAGCTTTTCTTATTCCCAATAAAAGAATTTCAAGAATGTTCATATTGGGCACATAATCATAGTATATTCTAAACTCACCTAGGAAAAGCACATAAGAATTTGACAAAAGAAAGTAGGCTTTTGTTATCTTATACGCTTCTTGAATTTTTCACTATAATGGATTGCAGATTTATAAGGAAACAGTTGTAGATATGGCTACACTTCAAGACATTGGTGTTGCTGCTGCAGTCAATCTTCTTTCAGCTCTTGCCTTCCTCATTCTCTTTGCTATGTCACGGCTTCAGCCAATAAATGATAGAGTATACTTTCCAAAGTGGTATCTAAAGGGAATCAGAGACAGTCCCACATATTCTCGAGGTTATGCTGCCAAATTCGTCAACCTTGACTGGAGAATGTATATAAGGTTTTTGAACTGGATGCCTCAGGCGTTGCGAATGCCAGAGCCTGAGCTTATTGAACATGCTGGACTTGATTCAGTGGCATATATTCGAATTTATCTACTTGGGTAAGTTCCTCAGCTAACCGACATTAGACTTCCATAACTCAATGCAGCTGTACTTGTGAGGAGGCGAGGTACAGCTGTACTAGTATTTTGAGAATTTGTTAATTAACTTCAGCATTTGTATTTTTCACATGACACTGTTCATTGAATTATTTTTTTACGCTTCTTTGACAAATGAAGAATAAAATAAAACCAAATAATAGGTGAATGGGATTGCTTCTTAATCTTCTGTAAATACTTTTGGCTAATGACAGTTTTTACTTCAATCTTGCTGATTTTGTAATTTGATTGCAAATATGCAGCTTGAAGGTATTTGTTCCAATTGCAATACTGGCTTTTGGAATTTTGGTGCCTGTTAATTGGACTGGGAAATTGTTGGGTCCAACAATCAAGCTGAATTATAGTAATATAGACAAGTTATCAATCTCAAATATTCAGCCAGGATCAAACAGGTTTGCTAAACTCATTCTCCCATGGTATTTGCATTCACTGTGGTGTGTGAAAAGATTACTTGATTCGTTAAAAGCTTGTTTACTTGTTTTTTTTAGTTTGTGAGTTTTTGATGCGTTCCATACTTGTCAGCATTGAATAGGGTAAAGTTCTAAATATCTTCCTTTAGTTTGTGTGGATCAGAATCTCCTTGAGTGTTTCTTGTTTACTCTTTTAATGAACATGAGATGATCGAATAGTGAATTGAGTTGCTCCTTGAATATCAAGTATATCACACTTTTTTAATCCTGACTCCATCTTTATTCATTTCGGCACAAACCGAATGCTTCATTGTCAATGTCCTAATAATAGCTTAGTTTAAAACATTAATTCCTGAACATACTTCGCTTATGCAAGAAGACGACTCTTAGACTGATTGCAAACTCTTGCACACTATTTGACATTCCACAGTAGATATTAAAAGTTCATTATCTTTTTCATGCTCAGTGGGGGAGATGTCTCTAGAAACATGATATGAGTTTTTGTTGGGTACTGCTATCTGGTTCTTGCTGAAAGAAGATTTATCTAGAGAAGATGCCCACTAAGCTACACTGAGGATCAGATATTCAGATCTCAAAGAAATGTCAATATGTCAAGAGGGGAAACAGAAGTCGAGAATCTGTCTAGCAGAAATCAAAGCATTATAATTTTTCCGTTTTATGTTTTTGTATCTGTGTTTCCATAATGAAGCATGTGGTCATTTTTCCCGTCCTCTCTAGATGTAAAACCAGTTACATATTATCACATCTGATCTGTTTGTTTTACTTGTGACTGGTTTACTTTATGTCATCTAATCCATGTATGTAAACAGGTTCTGGGCACACATACTGATGTGCTATGTTTTTACATTCTGGACATCATATATGTTGTACAAGGAGTATGAGATTATAGCAGCTATGAGATTAAAATTTATATCTCAAGCAGAAAGACGACCTGATCAATTCACAGTAAGTCAAGTTAAAAAGCATCATCAGTGGCAATTTCTGTATCCAATTCTTTGTGGACTTTTTATTCTTCGAGATAAGTTATACAATATGAGCTAATAAACACAATGGGCTTAAGATTCCTCTTTCAAGCAGAAAGATGACATGTTTGATTCAAAAGTAGTCAAGCTAAAAATTACCATTTAGGTGTTACCACATAATTACCATTTAGGTGTTACCACATAATACAACATGATATGGAACATCACATGTATAGGGAATTCTTTCCTAGTGAAGTTGTTCCAAACCTATTTAAAAATGGGGACTGCTTGTTTTGCAATTTGGTGATTTCATTCCTTTTGTAGGTTCTTGTGAGAAATGTTCCCTCAGACCCTGATGAATCAGTCTCCGAGCATGTTGAACATTTTTTCTGTGTGAATCATCCTGATCACTATCTTCTACATCAGGTAGGCCTATGTTGTTATCCTCGTTTGGTAAGCTTATAATGTGATTATTAATGATTTATATGGCTTTTGGCAACAATTGGATAAGTCAATGTGATGATTAATGCATTATGAATTGTGATGTGATTATTATGATTGCTGTATAAATCAATGGATTGATTTGCTTTTGAAGTTAACTTTTGAACTTCCTGCTATTTTACTTTCAGATTCTGTACAATGCAAATAAGCTTGCAAGTTTGGTAGATAAGAAGAAGACCATGCATAATTGGCTGACATACTACGAAAATAAATATGAGAGGAAACCAGTAAAGAGACCTACTACTAAGGTATTAGTTTTCTTTGATAATTTTTTATTTGGGAATGTTTTGGGTTACTGTTGATCAACTACTAAGAGGCATGTCACCATTACTTCTGATTTATAGACAGGTTTTTGTGGTCTTTGGGGTGCACGTGTGGATGCAATTGAGTACTACACTGAGGAAATTGAAAAGCTAACAGAGCAAGTAAGTATGCAGTGCAATGCACAGCATCCATATCGAGTGCTATGCTATTTACACTATTCTTTTCCTTCCCTTCTGTGTGGAAGTTATGTGGATATGCTATACAATATGTTATGCTATAGCTATGTAGAGCTTACATTTAAGATGTTGTGAGGTTTTTTAAGGAAGTGATGTTTTTTTTGCAATTTAATTATCTCTGTTACTTGAACGAAACCGTAATCTTCCTTTTTGAGTTCATTTAGATGGTTTGAATTGCAATTGTACTGTATGAGAAAGTTGTTTACCTCCCCTTCTTAATACAAGATTACCGCTTCTGCTCTAGGAAGCTGTAGAAAGGGATAGGGTCCTGAATGATCCCGAGGCTCTATTGCCTGCAGCATTTGTTTCATTTAAGAGTCGTTGGGGAGCTGCTGTTTGTGCTCAAACTCAACAGACAAGCAACCCTACAATGTGGTTAACAGATTGGGCTCCAGAACCACGTGACGTTTACTGGAACAACCTTGCCATACCATTTGTCGAGCTCAATATCCGAAGGTTGCTTATGGCAGTTGCCTTCTTCTTTCTGACTTTCTTCTTCATGATTCCTATAGCATTTGTACAATCATTGGCCAACATTGAAGTGATCCAGAAGACATTTCCCTTCCTTGAACACTTCATTCAAACGTAAGTCAATTAATCATTTGTTGCATTTTGTTTGTGCCTGTTATTTCTGTATGCCCCCAAATTTTCTATGCTGTCATTTTAGCTATTGTCATTTCAAATATTGAATCAATGCCTGCAGAAGATTACTTATCAATTTTAAGTAATGGTTCGTTAATAGATCCTTCGGAGGTTAGCATTACAAATTTTAGAAGAACTGATTTTGGAACCAACAGTCAATGTCTCTTGGTGAATTAATATTAATGGACATCTGCAAGTACTATGTATCTTCATCTAGATTTTTTAAATCCTTAGCTTGCTCTTTATAATCTCTATCCTAGTGAAGTGCCTCTTATTAGAAGAACAAGGAAGCTGTTTATTTTGCGGATTTCCATTTAAGCCAACTGATATACCAAATTTTCAAGTTGGAAAAAAAATGAAATTATCATTTGTATTGTCATGATGAAGAGCATACTTTGTATTGGTAATTGCTTTCCTTATATGTCCAATTTTGCTTAACTTGCCAGTATATTTACTCTCAAATTTTGGAATCAGGAAGGTAGCTAGATCTTTCATACAAGGATTTCTTCCTGGGATGGTATTGAAGATATTTCTTATTCTTGTTCCAATGATTTTGATGGCCATGTCAAAGATAGAAGGGCTCACTTCATATTCATACCTCGAGAGGAGATCAGCTGCAAAATATCATTTGTTTATACTTGTGAACATTTTCCTCGGATCCCTGATTGCTGGAACAGCGTTTGATCAACTAAACAGATTTGCACATCAGTCTGCAACTGAGTATGTTTTTGTTTCTTTTTGTTCTATGTACACTCTCTACCACCTAAAGAACAGTTTCTGCCTGGCTAACAAACATTTGCTTTAGGAAGCTTGTAGGCAAAGCCATAATTTTGTTTAATGTTGTCATAAATATCTAAAATCAATGTGTATTGCGGAACACATAGAACACTTATGCAGGGAAGGGTAATCTTGAAAGTCCAGTAGGCATTAGTTAGCTAGTTCGAAAACGGTACTGAATAACAGTATTTCTATGTCGGCTAACAGAGATAATATTATTGGATATTCGTATCTTGTGATGTGTTATCATTGATATGACATCTATGGTTGATGCAGCATACCTAGAACAATCGGAGTGTCTATTCCCAGGAAGGCTACATTCTTCATAACTTATGTCATGGTTGATGGCTGGGCTGGAGTTGCTGCTGAAGTCGTGAGACTCGTGCCATTAGTTCTCTACCACCTAAAGAACATGCTCTTGGTTAAAACAGAAAAGGACAGGGAGCAAGCAATGGACCCTGGTTTTCTAGAGTTTGCTACCTACGAGCCCAGGATACAGCTTTACTTTCTGCTGGGACTCGTCTATTCAACAGTGACGCCATTGCTCCTTCCATTCATCATTGTCTTCTTTGCATTTGCCTACCTAGTTTTCCGCCATCAGGTATTTTGAATGCAGATAATTAGAAACTTCAGAAAACAATGAATGCTCAGGGGGAATGAATTTTGACCCTTTCTTTTTGGTACGGTGATTGTCAGATCATTAACGTGTATGATCGAAAATACGAGAGTGCAGCGGCATTTTGGCCAGACGTCCACAGGCGCATCATAATTGGACTGATAATTTCACAGCTTCTGTTGCTTGGATTACTGAGCACCAAGGGCCTTGCACAGTCAACCTTTGTGCTCTTGGTACTTCCGGTGCTGACAATCTGGTTCCACAAAGTTTGCAAGGGTCGGTTCGAATCGGCATTCAAGAAATTCCCACTGCAGGATGCAATGGCAAGGGATACTTTAGAGCAGGCACTGGAGCCCCAGCTGAACTTAAGGACTTATCTACGAGATGCCTACGTTCATCCCGTTTTCAAAGGCGGAGAGATCGATTGGATAAGGCCTCTCGACATTGAAGAGGACGCACCTCTTGTGCCAACCAAGAGGTCACAGAGGAGTAGCAGAGTTACGTCGATTGCCAGCTCTGACATGGTATGACATGCGAGGCTAATTTTTTCTTTTTTTGGCTTTAGTAATGTACATCCCAGGAAGGAACGTGTAAAGAATTTGTACTTGATTCTAGATTGTCTTACAAATTTTAACTTCACTAGCATTGAAACTGCTTATCAAAAGGATGAAAATATATCTTTTGTAAAATTATTGTTTGATTAGCTCTTAGAAATCTATTATAAAATTATCATTAAACTCCATTATAATATGAGTTTTAATTAATGTATCAACTCGTGCACAAGAAGCTACGAAAATATCGCCAGGCCTTGCTTTACCAAAATCACTCAATTGATCACCTGTTTTTAAGTTCATAAGAGTGAACCACATTCTCTAAGAAAACACTAGCCCGAACCAAATCATTTGTATATATGAACCATAAATTCTTTCATGACCGACATACAAAACTTGGGCATCAAAATCCCCCCATTCAGTTAATGTTCCTACCCAAATCTTACGGCTTTCATCTCTAGCGATCCCCTGGCATTCATATGAATCTAGATAAAGTTATCTGCTACCAGTTCAAGTTGACAGCTAAATTCTACCAGTTCAAGTTGACAGCTAAATGGAGCAGAGATTCCACCTGGTGTATGGTTCGCTGTTTCTCTTGATGCTTGAGCCTTGCAGCTACAGATTCCGGCTCAAACCCTTGAGAGGTCTCTACTTGTGCCTGTTCTGAACGTACTTCTTGTAGCAACTCATTGACCTCGCGCACAAAATCTACTCTCAGTAACATGTCGTCATCAGCCAAAGGTGGAAGACCCACTCGACCTTGGTGCTACACAGATGAGAGCATTTGGTCAATGACAAACCTTGTTTCTGAATGTTATAAGTTAGTACCTATTCACAAGTAGTGGAGAAGACGAGAACAACTGCAAACTATCCGTGCTAATCTTAGTGGCAAGGAATAATACCTTATCAATGTCAAATCCAGTTGGAACAAGAATGCTGAATGGATCTTCTCGTGGGAAAGTCTCTATCATACGCTTCTTGCAATCCTTCAGCCAAACTTCATCATCAAACCCATCATGCATGTTCAAAAGATCGTTCAGAAGTCTCATGGCAGGAGAAGCTGCCCTTTTCATAATTTCAGTCTAGAATGACAAATAGGATGATAAAGATATCAGCAAAATGTTCGATTTTCCTTCAAGAAAAAAGACATTTGGTGGCCAAAATTCAGGTAAAGAATACCACAAAATGCACATTGTATAGTGGATAAATGTTTTTCTATAAATGCATCATATATTCAAGGCTTCCCAATACTAAAAGAGATATATTAACATAGGAACAATTCAGGATACAATATTTGCTCTCAGCCTTTTCACTATTTTAGGAAGTAGGCATCTAGCCCCACAAGATTTAAACATTCCATCAAAAATCGATGCAACATGGTGACATGTTGAAGCACCAATAAAATACATCACTACTTGTGCATTCTTAAGCACTGTGACTAAAACCTTTATTCTAAGAACTCATAGAGACATGCATAGGTTTTTATTGACAAAATCATTACTTAATAATGTACTAGAACTTGCTAGTAAATCACGTAACTTCTGCATAACAATTTTGAAACCATTTCTAAAATATAACTTATTAAAATTGTAAACTTAAATAAGGTTTGAACTACAGATTATGATATATACTACGTATATATCATGGAAAAACATACCTCAACTCTTCTGTAAAGAAGATCAAGACTTCGGATTGCATCTTTCTCCTCCTGCAATCAGAAACATCTTATAGATTATGAGAGCTCATTTTAGCTTATGAGATAGACAGGTTGACAAGTGAATACAGATTTATCTAAGAGACCTAAAATCAAAGATTTGCTGAATGATTAAATGACTATCACTGCAAGTAGATGACAAATGGGATGCAGCAACGAGGAAATGCTGAAAAAAAAGACGTACATCACGTCGAGCAAGATCAAGTCGATTCCATATGACCAGAAGAACAAGCTCTGTAAGTTCACCCTTTTCAGCGGCTTCTTCAATTTTCTGCAAAAAAAAAAAAAAAAGAAGGTGATCTTGAGATCTGCAGAGTCTTCAATTCCTCCAATAACGGATCAGATCTAAACTAAGAAGGGGAAAAAGAACAAGCACACTAGAGCCGAAATCTCACAATAGGTAGACAAAGTTGTTAGCTAACATGGCTTCTGAACAGTAGATAGGTGTTTCTTAAACTTCTTCACTTTTAATGTTCTCGTTGTAATAGGACTGTCCAACGGTCCAGACCGACCTGATTCATAATTTCCGGGCACCCGACCAGAGTCATATATAATTTCCATATACGGGTTATGAGTCAACCTGTAAACCCCATAAAATAAAAAAGTAGTAATTTATGTTTACCTTTATTTTCTTTATTTGAACTATGGATTGTATAATTTTTTTATTTTGATTTATGAGACTGAGACACATTTCGATAATTTTATTGCTTTGAAGGTTAGTAAAACAGTATTGCACAGCTACAAGTTTTTTTAAAGTGTGAAAAACGACATCATGACCCGCCCGTAAAACCCATAAACCGGGTTACAGGTCGGGTCTCGAGACATGACAGCCCTACATTGTATCCATGTTATCTGGCGTGAACTGTGAAGCTGTTGTTCCTTTACACCTGACAACTGATTCATATAGCTACTAACTTGGAACAATTGAAGGGGTGAAATTTAATGACTACGAAAACTCCAAAGCAACACTTGAAGAAAGGGGGAAATGAGTGATGAAGAAGAGCATTAGCATTTGAAGAATTGGAATTTCATACCTCTTCCACTTCCTCTGCGGCTTTAATGAAGCTTGAAACCAATAGGCGTGCTTCCTTAACATCTTCTTGAGGAAACTCCTGCAATCTTGTGCCTATTTCACGATACTCTTGAACCTTGCGCTCCTCCTCTGCATCCTCTTCTTGACGCATTCGATGTAATTCCTTTGTCTTCTCCCTTTGTTGAGCTTGCCACTCCTGATGTAGAAACGAAGGATCACCCTCAGTACTAATTGTTCTCAGTTGAGAGGCAAACTTAAATACAAAATGAAGAACAAAAAATCTCTCATGCTATCTATGAAATGGGTGAAGCAACCAAGTAAACAGGGGTTTCAGTGAATGATGAGAAATCCTATTGATGTAAATATGCATCAACTTTTGAATTTGTATAACACCACAAAATTCACACAATTTGAGATAACATCAGCTCACAACAACACAACAGCTAGCTACCAGTTTGATACACAGCATGAAGTGAGTTATAATACGCAATCATGTATAAGATTAGGAGTTGGAGAAGGAGAATATAGTGACATCATCATAGTACTCAGGTGGCAACCCATCCAAGTCGTGTTCTTCCTTGGGCTTGCTCCATCTCAGAAATGCTGGGGTTTGAAAAACAAACGAGGATTTTTAGGGAGGAGAGAGAATGAAACCCCAGGCTTAGAGGAAAGGGGAGATGGCTAACCTGCGCCGGGGAGGGGTTTAATTCTTGCGGAAGAAGAGGGATGGAGAGTGGAGCGTCGTACAGGAACAGGATGGGTTGGATTTGAGTGGAGAATTGAGCAGCAAAGCCGCAATCTTGCTGCCTCCATTTTCAGCAGCTCTCCTCGTTTTTTTTTTGGTCGATAAACTCTTCCAATTCAACTTCTTGCACTCCGTTTTGCTTCAAGTATAAGAGAAATTTAACGACAGTGCATAGACAAAGTGAATGAAAAAGATTTCAAAATGTACCTACGGCTCCGTTTGGCACGAGTAGTGTAAGCTGGGACTGGGGAGTACAGAGTACTTGGAACTGGCAGCTGAATTTTTGTGTCTAGCTGGGACTGAATTAGGTAGTGGAATCAGTAAAAATTGAAAATGAGTGTTCGGGAATGGTAGTAGCGGGTTGAATAAAATGGGTAGTGTTGTGACCAAAATGCCCTCAATCTTTTCCAAATTTTGGCCCGCTCGTGCACGTCACGTGACCAACAATGAATTTTACCCCATCTGCTTACCTAGGGCTCCATTCAAGCTTCACTCATCAGATCTGGCCGCTCTCCATCGCTCCCAGCTGGGCTTGCACTCCGTTTGGGCTCCGGTGACGACGAGCTAGTAAGGTAAGCTTCATTCATCAGATCTGGCCGCTCTCCATAAACTTACTCGTCTTGCTTCAATACCAACTGAACTCGTGTTCATCTTGCTTGGTAGGACTCGACCTCGTGCTGTTGCGGGGATAAGGTCAAGGCGCTCAAACCGTTCAATTTTCATCAGGTTAGAACCCCTTTTTTGCGTCGATTTTTTCCAAGTGCGAAATTAGGGGCTTTGGTATATATGATGTGTGAGATTTTGGTATACATCAAAGCATGAACGTTCTGGATGTGTGCTTCATATTTCATGAAAATTGATATGTCATGGATGTGTGCTTAACCTCTGAATTGTTGATGTCATGAAACTGCTTTCGGTTTTTTGTGAAAGTATACCCTATGAATGTGAGCATATGTGAATTGACGTTCTCTGAATTCACTTTGGATTGGGTTGGAGAAAGTGCTTTCGATTTGTTGTTCGTCGTGGGCGAATTGACGTTGTTGTGTGTTGTGTCCCGTTTGAATGTATGTCGTTCTCTGAATTCACTTTGGATTGGGTTGGAGAAAGTGGAATGTCGTCCAACGGAACCGAGAACATCGACGAAGAGGGTATTGAGAAGACTGGTGCTTGGACTCCGCAAGAGGCCAAGGCACTTCTCAGTATATGCCAGGAGTATCACAAACAGAATGGGTGGACACGCATTTCAATTGGGGTGAAATAGCCAAGAAGCTAGGAAAGGAATTTAAGAAGAAATTCAAAGGTCCAATTTGTAAAAATAAGTTTGATTACTTGAAGAAAACTTGGAGGACTTGGAGTAAATTGCGTATGGATGAGACTGGTTTGGGCTGGGATCCTACTTTGGGAACGACAACAGCAACTGACGAGTGGTGGTTGAAGAAATTTAAGGTAAGGCAACGACCTCTTTGCTGTGATATCATTTATGTGGGAATGGTGCTAATTGATGTGTCATATGTGAATGTGTGCAGGAAGACAAGGCTTATAGGCGATTCAAATCCAATCCACCTGACCCTGAGCTCAGCGAACTTTGGGACACCGTTTATGGGAGTATCGTGGCGACCGGTGTGCAATGTGTCTCTCCATGTATGGTTGTGCCAGACGTGACCCAAACTAGCCAAGTCGCAACCAGTGAAGCACCGTGTTTTACACTGGAGGAACTCGTGGGCATGAATGACAACTTGGACGAGAATGAGCTGCTTATGGATTTCAATGCGTCTTCTCAGCAGCTGATTCCTGATTATGCTTCACAGGACACCATGACTGTCACCCACAAGGACAGCCATAGTGAGACGAGCCATCGACCACAGGAAAAGAAGAAGAAAGGATCCGCCTTCCTTGAAGAGAAGCTGATCAGTTGTGAGCTCAATACCGCACGTGCCCTCAGTCTCGCGGAAACTGATTCGAAGAGCAACACAACGGTGGCGACGGATTCCAGTTTGAAAGATGCCATGGATGTTATTGAAAGGATGGTGCAGGCTGGTTCCCTGAAAGAGTTGTCCAAACTGTGGTGCTATGCCGTAGATGAAGTGAATGATGAACAAACCGTCGATTGTTCTTGGCCTTCAAGAGTGATGATTGTAGGCTTACATGGCTACGTTACAGATTCAGGAAGGTCGACGGGAATGATGGTGCAGATGAGGAGACGACCCTTGTTTGATTTTCTGACGTCTCGTTTGCTTAAGACGATGTGTTGAACTTATGTTTACGACCTTGTGTGATGTACTTTTGTTGAACTCTGATGTTGAACCCTTGTTCGATTGACTTATGTTTAACTCTGATGCAGCGAACTTTGTTTAAGACCTTTTTATCTATTTGCATGCGTTATATTATATGAATGTATTGGTGTGACCTATTTGTTGCATATTGGAGTTATTGTTGTTCTAGGAAGTGAGCAATTACTTGTGTTGTTGTGAATGGGTTGAAGACAACAAAATGATTTCTGCATTACATTGTTTAATGCTGCACAGGTTAGGGAAGATGAGCAGGGGGCAACTCACTCAAAGGAGCCGGCGTCAAAGGCTACTAGCTCTAATCACAGTTCTCCTGCAAACACAAGCCACCATAATATACAGCTACTACCTGAAATACATGAGGAAGATCCGATGCTACACGTCGCCGATGACCGGTTACGTATGGATGATGGAAATCATGGAATCCCAATCCGAAGTAAGGTGCATCAATGCCTTCAGGATGGAGAGACATGTGTTTCGCCGTCTATGTGACGCTTCAATCCAAGTATGACCTTCGACCATCAAAGCATATGAGTGCCCTTGAACAGGTGGGGCTATTTCTGTACACCATTTCCCAAGGGCTCTCGAATAGGGCCATATGTGAGCGATTCCAACGGTCAGGGGACACAGTCAGTCGTGCCTTTCATGACGTCCTCGATGCAATAATGGGTCGAAAGAGTGGGTTCAACGGACTGGCCGGAGCCCTTTTAAGGCCACGGGATCCAAATTTCACTGCGATTCCCGACAAGGTATCTAAAGACCAACGTTATACGCTGTTCAAGGTATGTTGAACTGCCACGTTATCGTCTGTTTTGACTATAAATCTTGTAGTAAGTAACTTGACCAAGTAATGGAGCTGATGTGGTTCCTGTTGTTGTTATGATTCAGGATGCTATTGGATGCATCGATGGAACTCACATCACTTCTACCATTCCCCGAGCCGAACAATTGCCTTACTGGAATAGGAAAGGGGTGACTTCGTTCAACGTAATGCGGTATGCGACTTCGAAATGTAGTTCATATTCATATCAGCGGGATGGGAAAGGAGCGCACATGACGCTCGTGTTTTTGACCATGCCCTTAAGATGCCGGCCATGAACTTTCCGTATCCTCCGCCAGGTAACATATTTTAATCTATCATTGCACTTCATTTGGGTCGTATAGTTTGATAGGGATATAGTTTACGAGTTGTATCATCCGATGACAGGACGTTACTATCTCGTCGACAAGGGCTACCCAGATAGGTTGGGTTATATGGTGCCATATAGTAGGGTCAAGTACCACCAATCTCAATTTCAGAACGCGGTTCCGAAGGACGCCAAACAAGCATTCAACAAGGTCCACTCATCGCTCAGGGTTTGCATTGAAAGGTGCTTCGGAGTCCTTAAGAAACGGTTCCGGTCTCTCACACATATGGCCAACTATGACATTCCGACGCAGATCGATATCATTATGACATGCTTTGCTATCCACAACTTCATTGTACGCTACAGGATCGAGGACAGCTACCTCGAGGATGACTACGATGACCCGGACTTGCCACCCCATCGACGTGCGGAGCGTGCCCAAGACAACGCATCTGGTGGGATGAAGCACGTTAGGGATGCCATAGCTAACGAGATATGGACTTCGAGGAGGTATTGGTAATGGAACTTGGTGACTGCTTATAGTTAACATTTGTGTACGATTTGTTCGATTGTGCTTGCTTGGTGTGTAGACGTTGTACCACAACAGTGGTGTGTTGTTTGGATATTTTGGAATTGAGTGTGGACTCCTATTTCATATTCTTGTGCTTATTGTGACGTTCATGTTTCACCGTGTCGATATCTAACCCGATTAGTCTAGTTCTTATTGTCAACATTGCCAAAAGAACAACATTACACATTCTAGTTCACAACACTTCCAAAAGAACAACACTTCCAAAAGAATCAACCCTTGAAGTTAACAACATCATAATAGCATTAATAAACTTGACCATATATTGTTGTTGGCTAACACCATAAGCCTTGATTTCCCATACGAGGTTTCATGACCATTACATAACTTCAAACCACCTGACATAACTTGAAACGGACATTACACTACCCATAACAACTTGAAATGGACCTTACATAACTTTAAACTTGCATAGTTACCACAAACGAAAACCCATTTATTTATAACTTCCATAGTTAGTGCACACCGACGCTAGTCTCCTTGGCTAAGCCTTGCTTGTCTCCCCCTTGCTAGTCTCCCCCTTGGCCTGACTTCCGCGTGTTCCAATGCTAGTCGCCTTGGCTTCTATCTCGTCACCGTTAACCATGTGCAGCTGCGACAACACAAGATTAGTTGTAGAGGAATGAGGCAGTTCAGCTGAAATGTGCATTTCAGTGCAGCAATGGGGCACTTATAGATCGCGGGGACATAAGGTGGCGGCGATGGGTGAGGCGATGACCGTTGAAGTAGAAATCAATGGTTCCCTTCCAAATATTATACTTCTTGCAAAACTTATCGAACAGTTTGCTCAGCTTGACATCCGGTAACATGCGGAAATAAGTCTTCCGCATATCCTACAACATGGTAACGTGTTGGTTAACACGCGGAAATAAGCATCGATGTGTATGTAAAATAAATGGATAATAGAAGATGTAGGCCAATGAAGATAACCTCTGCCACAATAGCAATCTCGACGTGGTTCTCGACCTCGCTGCGATCGCTCGCCTGGCTACCCTCGCTTCCACTTCTGTCATTGTGTGGGTCCATTCCGATTTCTTGAAGTTTTTGTTGTGTTTCCACTCAAGGCAATGTCCGAAAGTATGGATGGAGTGTTAACATTTATGGTGACTTCGAGGGGTATGTGTTAATGCAGTCAATGAAACTTTCAAGGCCTCATCAATAAGGCCAGGAAAGTAACCACTGTAGCCTGTAAATGCAGTCAAAGAAACGTGCATGCATTGGTGATTAAATTTTTGAAAAGAATGCATCGATGGGACTTATCAGTCAAAGATGCAAAAATAAAACCCATTAATAAGGCGTAGGAAAACCTACTATATGGCCAGCTACAACAACTTTATCTACTGAAATGAAAAACAAGTATAAAATATAATATATGATATATTATAAAATATAATTGAAAATATAATATGGATAGGAATCATTAATAAGGCTGGGAATGGGTGGTTGGCTGAGACATGCATGCAGATTCTGATTCCCTCACGAGTGAATAGTATTTGCATGCATTGGATGTCAAAATCACAAACATAGCAAGCAAAACATTGAATGACTTGTCCTAAAAGCATAACAATAAACAAAGCAAGCAAAAGCATTTGAGGACTCAATTTTTGATAAACCAACCAAGCATGGTGTTCAGAACATTTGAATTGAGAAGACCATCAGCAAATGAACTCAACTATCAATACAGCAAATGAACTCAACTATCAATACAACAACGATTATAAGAAAGTTACCTCAGTTATCGTGGATGTTTCACTTTGCGGAAATGGTTGACAGTTTGCAGTGTTCGAATGTGTGCTTTTATAGAGCAAAAGTGACCAAAAATGAGATGCCACACCTACCCTAAAGTTCATGTATTAACTGCCTACAGTTTTGGAAGATCTTTTATAAAAATTACACATAAATATTTCAACATGTACTGAATAGAATATCATATAAACTAATCCATTCATCATGAGCTTTAATTCATCAAATAAATTATTATTGAACTGAATTTCATATAAAATAATTCATTCATCATAAGTTTGCATTCATGAAATACATTATCATACAGCAACGTTCATAGTCAAATAGTTCACCACCAAGCATGAGCACATAATTCATCAAACACCATCACATCAACAGAACACATAATCTATGCAAAGAGCAATTAACACAATTAAACAACAGGAGCACAAATACCACCTGTTTGCGTCTTTCAGTGCAGCGTCTCGCTGGGCAACAATTTCTCTATTGGTAGATAGCTGATTGATTGTAGAAGCATCTGCCTCACTCACTGCCATACACCTCTCAGCAGCCCACCTTGCGTTAATGAGTTCAAACTCCAGCTTTATTCTCGTAGTACAGTTACTAGCAAGAGCTTGGATGGTGTCACAGAATGCAGCAACTAAAAAAGAGGCATGGATGGTATTACAACAACTGGAAAGGGAAAGAAACATCACCTGGAAAAATTGACATAGGTGCTTATGGGCCTTGTTATCGGACAATGTACAACAACAATCAAAACCATGAAATTAAGCTAGAAAAATACAATGAAACAAAAGATGAGAGAAATTACTGGGTTTGCATTGGTTACTGCGGCACATGACGGGTTGAAGAAGACCTTGCACATACCACATATTGGTGTTCCCTGTTTCAATAAAAACACTACACAAGCTATGAAGTAGAGGTATGTGCACATAAATATTTCAGCCACATCAAGCAAGTCATTACAACATCTAGGGTTACTAGAATTGAAAAAGTACGAAATTGAAAGGTTCCATGACCGACCAACATCTTAAACAGTAAGCTACAACAATCCAAATATTACACATATGAGATGTTTAGGTGAATAAGTTATGCTCAGTCGGAGTTATCGTCTCCAACTGGCCCTACATCATCGATCGTGGTAGCAAAGTAGTTGTTGGCCATGCGGGAGAACTCATCTGGATGATCTCCAAACGCATCCTGCCACAGGACAGTGGTTTCCCGATCAACACCAGCCCCCTGCATTCTATTCGCTTTATCCCCTACAACCTGAACCAATAATAAGAAATGAGATACAACTTTGCAAATGACATAGACGTTTGGGAATGATACCATTACCTGCACAGCACGTCCCCACCACGCGTCATCAGCTACAAGTAATCCCGTGTTGTTGTCCCAACCAAACTCCAGGCCACCTCTCGTCATGCATGTGAACATACGCCATTAGAGTTTGTTATAGTCGATCCTGTTTTTGAGCATGTTCTTGTTCAACGCGTTTGCAGCTGATAGGCAACAACCATCAACTCCCAGTTGGTATGAACATCAGGGCTGTAAAGGCTCCGTTAATCGCGGTAAACTGTGAGCAAGGCCTTGTTCCTCTCTAATGTCCATGGAATTACAACCATCTGAACGCAACAATTACGATACAAATACCTTAGTTGATTTGAAACAATTGTTAGTACTAGTTTTAGGCTACTCAAAGGAAACGATTATAAGAACATTTACCGCAGTTATCATGGATGTTTCACTTTGCGGAAATGGTTGACAGTTTGCAGTGTTCGGATGTGTGCTTTTATAGAGCAAAAGTGACCAAAAATGAGATGCCACACCTACCCTAAAGTTCATGTATTAAATGCCTATAGTTTGGAAGATCTTTTATAAAAATTACTCATAAATATTTCAACATGTACTGAATAGAATATCATATAAACTAATCCATTCATCATGAGCTTTAATTCATCAAATAAATTATTATTGAACTGAATTTCATATAAATTAATCCATTCATCATAATTTGCATTCATGAAATACATTATCATACAACAACGTTCATAGTCAAATAGTTCACTACCAAGCATGAGCACATAATTCATCAAACACCATCACATCAGCAGAACACATAATCTATGCAAAGAGCAATTAACACAATTAAACAACAGGAGCACAAATACCACCTGTTTGCATCTTTCAGTGCAGCATCTCGCTGGGCAACAATTTCCCTATTGGTTAGAGATAGTTGATTGATTGTGGAAGCATCTGCCTCGCTCACTGTCATACACCTCTCAGCAGCCCCCTCGCGTTAATGAGTTCAAACTCCAGCTTTATTCTCGTAGTATAGTTACTAGCAAGAGCTTGGATGGTGTCACAGAAAGCAACAGCTAAGAAAGAGGCATGGATGGTATTACAACAACTAGAAAGGGAAATAAACATCACCTGGAAAAATTGACATAGGTGCTTCTGGGCCTTGTTATCTGACAATGTACACCAACAATCAAAACCTTGAAATTATGCTAGAAAGATACAATGAAGCAAAAGATGAGAGAAATTACTGGGTTTGCATTGGTTGCTGCGGCACATGACGGGTTGTCGAAGAAGACCTTGCACATACCACATATTGATGTTCCCTGTTTCAATAAAAACACTACACAAGCTATGAAGTAGAGGTAAGTGCACATAAATATTTCAACCACATCAAGCAAGTCATTACAACATTTGGGGTTACTAGAATTGAAAAAGTACGAAATTGAAAGGTTCCATGACAGACCAACATCTTAAACAGTAAGCTACAACAATCCAAATATTACACATATGAGATGTTTAGGTGAATAAGTTATGCTCAGTCGGAGTTATCGTCTCCAACTGGCCCTGCACCATCGATCGTGGTAGCAAAGTAGTTGTTGGCCATGCGGGAGAACTCATCTGGATGATCTCCAAACGCCTCCTGCCACAGGACAGTGGTGTCCCGATCAACACCAGCCCTCTGCATTCTATTCGCTTTATCCCCTACAACCTGAACCAATAATAAGAAATGAGATACAACTTTGCAAATGACATAGACGTTTGGGAATGGTACCATTGTCTGCACAGCACGTCCCCACCACGCGTCATCAGCTACAAGTAATCCCGTGTTGTTGTCCCAACCAAACTCCAGGCCACCTCTCGTCATGGATGTGAATGTACGCCGTTGGAGTTTGTTATAGTCGATCTTGTTTTTGAGCATGCTCTTGTTCAACGCGTCCCCGGTCTGCAGCTGATAGGCAACAACCATCAACTCCCAGTTGGTATGAACATCAGGGTTGTAAAGCCTCCGTTGATCGCGGTAAACTGTGAGCAAGGCCTTGTTCCTCTCCAATGTCCATGGAATTGCAGCCATCTGAACGCAACAATTACGATACAAATACCTTAGTTGATTTGAAACAATTGTTAGTACTAGTTTTAGGCTACTCAAAGGAAACGATTATAAGAACATTTACCGCAGTTATCGTGGATGTTTCACTTTGCGGAAATGGTTGACAGTTTGCAGTGTTCGGATGTGTGCTTTTATAGAGCAAAAGTGACCAAAAATGAGATGCCACACCTACCCTAAAGTTCATGTATTAAATGCCTATAGTTTGGAAGATCTTTTATAAAAATTACTCATAAATATTTCAACATGTACTGAATAAAATATCATATAAACTAATCCATTCATCATGAGCTTTAATTCATCAAATAAATTATTATTGAACTGAATTTCATATAAAATAATCCATTCATCATAATTTGCATTCATGAAATACATTATCATACAACAACGTTCATAGTCAAATAGTTTACTACCAAGCATGAGCACATAATTCATCAAACACCATCACATCAGCAGAACACATAATCTATGCAAAGAGCAATTAACACAATTAAACAACAGGAGCACAAATACCACCTGTTTGCATCTTTCAGTGCAACGTCTAGCTAGGCAACAATTTCCCTATTGGTTAGAGATAGTTGATTGATTGTGGAAGCATCTGCCTCGCTCAATGCCATACACCTCTCAGCAGCCCCCTCGCGTTAATGAGTTCAAACTCCAGCTTTATTCTCGTAGTATAGTTACTAGCAAGAGCTTGGATGGTGTCACAGAAAGCAACAGCTAAGAAAGAGGCATGGATGGTATTACAACAACTAGAAAGGGAAATAAACATCACCTGGAAAAATTGACATAGGTGCTTCTGGGCCTTGTTATCTGACAATGTACACCAACAATCAAAACCTTGAAATTATGCTAGAAAGATACAATGAAGCAAAAGATGAGAGAAATTACTGGGTTTGCATTGGTTGCTGCGGCACATGACGGGTTGTCGAAGAAGACCTTGCACATACCACATATTGATGTTCCCTGTTTCAATAAAACACTACACAAGCTATGAAGTAGAGGTAAGTGCACATAAATATTTCAACCACATCAAGCAAGTCATTACAACATTTGGGGTTACTAGAATTGAAAAAGTACGAAATTGAAAGGTTCCATGATAGACCAACATCTTAAACAGTAAGCTACAACAATCCAAATATTACACATATGAGATGTTTAGGTGAATAAGTTATGCTTAGTCGGAGTTATCGTCTCCAACTGGCCCTGCACCATCGATCGTGGTAGCAAAGTAGTTGTTGGCCATGCGGGAGAACTCATCTGGATGATCTCCAAACGCCTCCTGCCACAGGACAGTGGTGTCCCGATCAACACCAGCCCTCTGCATTCTATTCGCTTTATCCCCTACAACCTAAACCAATAATAAGAAATGAGATACAACTTTGCAAATGACATAGACGTTTGGGAATGATACCATTATCTGCACAACACGTCCCCACCACGCGTCATCAGCTACAAGTAATCCCGTGTTGTTGTCCCAACCAAACTCCAGGCCACCTCTCGTCATGGATGTGAATGTACGCCATTGGAGTTTGTTATAGTCGATCTTGTTTTTGAGCATGCTCTTGTTCAACGCGTCCCCGGTCTGCAGCTGATAGGCAACAACCATCAACTCCCAGTTGGTATGAACATCAGGGTTGTAAAGCCTCCGTTGATCGCGGTAAACTGTGAGCAAGGCCTTGTTCCTCTCCAATGTCCATGGAATTGCATCCATCTGAACGCAACAATTACGATACAAATACCTTAGTTGATTTGAAACAATTGTTAGAACTAGTTTTAGGCTACTCAAAGGAAACGATTATAAGAACATTTACCTCAGTTATGGTGGATGTTTCACTTTGCGGAAATGGTTGACAGTTTGCAGTGTTCGGATGTGTGCTTTTATAGAGCAAAAGTGACAAAAAATGAGAGGCCACACCTACCCTAAAGTTCATGTATTAAATCCCTATAGTTTTGGAAGATCTTTTATAAAAATTACTCATAAATATTTCAACATGTACTGAATAGAATATCATATAAACTAATCCATTCGTCATGAGCTTTAATTCGGCTCATCTTCTTGTACAAATTTACTCATAAATGAATAAAATTACTCATAAATATCATATGATATTAGGGTAGAATAACATAACATACTCATCCTTTGAGTAATTTTTATATGATATTTATGAGGAATTTTTATATAATAGTAATTTTTATATAAAATTACTCATAAATGAAGAGGATGAGGTGCTGCCAAACAGCACCTCATCCTCTTCATTCGGCTCCTCTGTCTCTTCCTGTGAAGCCCAAACAAATTCATATGTTACAAACAAAGTTACAAACAAATTGCCAAACTGTATAGCTAAAGGAAATTAAAGCAAATTATTAAGTGCCTAAACAGTAAAAGAAAAAGATGAGTTACCTCAGTTGAGTATCTACAATAACCAAGAACATCTGGACTTCGGATTCCATCCGAATCAGAGAAGGAATCATGAGAGACCATTATACACCTACAGAAGAGTGATGGAAATCATCAAACATAACATACTCTTCAACCAATAACTTCATGATCATTAGAAAACAAAAAAAAAAGCAATACCAAATTGACAGGATACAAAGCAGGTCCATTCAATCACAGTTTCATAGCAAAAATAGCAAACAACAAAGTAGGTCCATTCAATCACAGTTTGACAACAAAAATAGATGAATTAATTCAAAACTAACCAAAACAAGCAAGTTACCAAAACAGATTTGAAAAGGGATGTGAGGTGTCGGTTGAGATCAAGCAAGTTACCAAAACAACTCATAAATGACCAAAAAGCATATCATCAAATCAATTTGAATTAGACCAACACAACTCAGAACTAACCAGAAAGCATTTTATCAAATCCTTTTCAAGTACACCAACACAACTCATAACTAACCAAAAAGCATATCATCAAATCCTTTTGGAAAGAGATTAGATGAAATGAACTTATTACATGACATCATAGATTACCAAAACAATTGTGAACTAACCAAAAAGCATATGACCAAAAAGCATATCATCAAAATCTCATGAAATCAATTTTAAGTAAACCAACAGAAGCCCTTTCTGAGTTGCATCAAATCCGTCTGAAGTGACCAAAACCATATCATCAAATCAAACTCCAACTCAGTTACCAAAACAATTGAGAACAAACACATTGTGCAAATCATGAAATCCAACTCAGTTACCAAAACAATTGTGAACAAACACATTGTGCAAATCATGAAATCCAACTCAGTTACCAAAACAATTGTGAACAAACACATTGTGCAAATCATGAAATCCAACTCAGTTACCAAAACAATTGAGATCTAACCAAAAAGCATATCAACTAAAACATTGTGCAGATCTTCAAAAGTAACCAAACAACAATGTGCATATCATCAAAACTAAGCAAAAGCATACCATCAAACTCAGTTGCATCATATCATCAAAACTAACCAAAACCTAAAAACAATGTCAAGTAAACAAACTCAGTTCAATGGATGGTACACCACAACAGAAACAAAAGCTTGCTCCGATTATCATGAAATTAGGGTTTCATATCCAAACTCATATAATTTTTTACAGAAGAGCATCAAGTCCACAACATTTCATCAAATTAGGATTTGAAATCCCTCACACATAATGAAAACCACGGTTAGCAGTACCTTAGAAAGACTAAACCTTGCTCCGAATCCAACTCGGTTCACAACAACAAGCCCTAATCGCACACAAATCTACACCAATTAAACAAATCGAAAGCCTTTTAGCAAGCATGTTGTTATTCAATCGAAAGCCAACAAATCGAGCATGAGAAGTGAATATAACCTTGCTCCAAAACCAAAGCCTGATCTGAAAATAACCAAAACGAACAGAAATCTGCAACACAACCGATGGGAAAGCGAATGTGAGACGACAAGGGCAAGGAACCAAAGCCAGATCTGAATACAACAGATGGGAAATCGATTGTGAGACGACAAGGACAAGGAGCCAAAGCCAGATTTGAATATAATGATTTCGGAGCAACAAACCCTAATCGCCGCCGGTCGCCTCGCCACGCCCAACAAATCACCGCACTCAAACAAACCCTAACGAAGACAAATCTGCAACAAATCACAATAGAATTCGAATGTGAGATGAACTGGATATGAGTATGAGAAAAGGAATCAGAGCAACGAACCCTACTAATCGAGTACCTTTTCAGCAAGATCGCCGCCTCGCCTCGCCTCGCCTCGCCCAAAATCGCCCGCTTCAACCCTTTGAGAAATTCATGAGATAGGTATCGGGGGTATTGGATTTGGATTTTTTCGTGGTCCCAACGTAGCACCGTAGATGAAAACGCTTGCCATCTGGGGGGGGAAGCGTACGAAACGCCAGCGTCTCACGCTCCCTAAAACGTCCCCGCTCGCAAACCCGCTCCGTAGCCGAACACACCTCTACCCTAGCGTGTTGGCTAATATTAAGCTCCAGCTACTTCGGGACGCCAGTCCCGAATGGAGCCTTAGCTGGAGGTTTCGACTAGCTAAACATTCGATCCGAATCTTCTATCCCCCAAACACGTCCCATTACTTTTGATTGGTTGAAGCTTTAAACTAGGACTTTAAAAAACACAAAAAAACATAAAATGTTAAAGTTTCAACCAATCAAAAGCAATGGGACGTGCTATGGGACGTGTTTAGGGGACAGAAGGGTGGGATACCGCCTACCCTTCACCTAAACTATCAACCCGATTCTTTTTGCACGCCCACCCTTCGCCTAAACTATCTACCCGATTCTATTTGCACTCCAATGAATTCCTATTTACACTCGCGAAATAAGAATTAGTGGGATCTCACAAAATGCAGTTTAGTGAAATTTGTCGGGTAATCCGAACAAGCGTTTGGATAGAGATGGATTTTCAGGAAACACCATTTAGTGAGATTTCACTAAACCTTGATTTGTGAGAACTGTTGGGTACCAAGCGGATGTGAGGCTCGATGACAGCCTCACTAATTGGTGTTTGGTCAGATATTAACTAAATAAGGTTTCGTGAAATCTCACTAAACAGTATTTAGTGAGATTTTTACCCAGACTAAAACCTGCCTCCAATTTACCCTACAAAACCGTGTTTCATGAGATTCTGATTTGACTACAACTGTAACTTTGATTTGACCAGAAATAGTAAAAAATTTAAACTTGTCAAAATTCTAAAAATAGGTTGAAGAATGATATTGGAATGCTCACAATTGGCCTCTTTCATTCTAAAACCACTTACAAATGTCTTATTATGAGTGGGATGTTAATCGAGATTCATCGGCTTCAAGAGAAGAATATACTCCACTCGACCCGAGCCCTTGGTTAGAGGTACTTATTACTAATCATAATTTTTAATTGAAATAAATTTGGTAGTGAAATAAATGACTTGGTAATTGAAATCCGTAGTAGTTGTTTGACATTATGATCCATAGCAATTATAATTCGCACTACGCTTTAATTAAACTTTATTAGTCGTCATATAATTAATGAAAGTGAGTTAAATGAAGAATAATGAAGACGGTATTATGAAGCATCATGGTATTATAAAAGATGAATTCAAACAAGATGAGTGATTAAGGTATAAATAAAACTAGTATCTTAACTTAATGAAGATGAATTAAATCAAGATTAGTCTTTGACTTATGAATACGTTCTCAAATATAACTTTCATCGGTAGAGTTGGAGAAAACATGCTCACTAATTTTAATTAATTAATGGCCTAAATTTGTCTAACTATTAAAATATAGAATTACATAATATACTTAAGTAATTAAAAGGATAATGAATGCAAGTGATAAAACTTGAATTAAATCTAACAAATTGTTTTATATGCCTATTTTAGTTTATATACCATCTCTCTTTTACATCTTCTTTGTTGTAGTCTTAGCTTCTATTTAACTACTATGAATGAGAAAATTATAATTTAGGTTGATTTTAATATAAAGTTTGTGTGTTTTTATTATATTTAGTTCAATTATGTAATAGATCCATAAAGATAGTAGGAATGAAAAAATAGTAAGTTTATCTTAAACCCTAAACCCTAATGTTAGGCCCAGATTTTCCTCACAAAAGTATCAAGACCCGCTTGTTAATTCTTCGCTACTTCTTCAGAGCACAGCGAGAGACGGCGAAGAACGAAGTCGGTTAAACAAGATAGAATTTAAGATATAAGATAGATCTCTTAAAGATATTTCGTTAAGATTACGATTAGTTAGAATCTTGTATTTTCATATCTTTTCTCACAAGATAGATCAATCCTAAAGGACGCTATATAAACCAATTGTAAGCCCTAGAGCTAGATTACGCTCTTTTACACCTTCAATCATACTTTGAATACAATTCACGAGCTTTAGCATTGAACGAGTTCTTCGTGATTCCCCTCGATCAGGCCCGATCTAGGTCAGGATTCCCTTGGGAGAATTTTGGCTCAAACAGTTTGGCGCCCACCGTGGGGCCGTGATCGGAACAATCACGCAAAGACGTACCATTCAAAACGCCAACTTGAACTTCCCAGTCGCAATGTCAGGCGACGGAAACGAGACTCCCAAAACTCCCCTTGTCGACCACGGCAAGGATCCCGAACTCCTTGAGAACCGATCGCAAGACGAGGAGATGACTGACCTCAGGGAGCGGATGCAACTTCTCCAAAAGGAGTTAAGTGACCAAAAGAGCTTCTACGACGCCCATGTAGAGCGCCTCACACGAGAAAACAGCCAGTTGAAGCAGCAATATGAGGTTGTAGCCACGGGTCGCCGATCTCTCCGCGTTAATCGCCGCACTGAGGGCATAGTTAGAAGACTCGACTTTGGCGTGGGAGAAGGAACTTCCAAAGAAGGCGAAGCTCTGGACGCGCGTGACAAGACACCAGCTCTACAAGAAGACGCCCCGGAAGCTTTCGCCCGACACCGCCGTGAAGAGGTTCTCCTTGACAAAGATCCACCAAGGAATCCCCGGTCAGAGGCTAGGAGACGCCGAACACCACCTCGGGATACTTGGCCGGATAGGGGAGAAACCGATGAAGAAGATTTCGAAAGGGGGAGGCCCACAGACCTTGACGCAACCATACGGAGGAAGGTAACGGAGCAGATCGGGGTCATCGCTGATCAACTCCGAATCGGTCGAAAAAGTTTCCAACCTCTGGAACCTGAGGCCCCCGATGGCTTCGACGAGTCTCCTTTCTCCCGCCGCATCACCAGAGTGGAGATACCAAAGAAATTCACCGTGCCAAACATGACTCCATACAATGGCACCTCCGACCCTGACGAGCACGTCGCGATCTATAAACAGAAGATGATGACGAGTGCAGTCCCGTCATACTCCAAAGAAGCGGTGATGTGCAAAGGGTTCGGCATAACTTTAACGGGTCCAACACTGACTTGGTTCATAAAATTACCACGCGGAAGCATTGGTTCTTTCGCCGAACTGTCGGATTCCTTTCGCACCCAGTTTTCCAGCAGCCGCAAATTCGAGAAACAGTCTAGCGACCTCTACCGGATCCGCCAGAAACAACACGAGACTACCAGAGAATTTCTAGAGCGGTTGAACCGCGAAAAAGTCTCGATATAGTCTTGTGATGTTACTACCGCAGTGGAGGCATTTAGGCAGGGGATCATCCCCGATGGCGGCCTATACAAAGAACTTACCAAACACCCATGCTACACCTTTGAAGAGGTTCAAGCCAGGGCCCTAGCTCACGTCAGGCTAGAGGAAGACAGGACCTTGCGAAAAAAAACCTCAGAAGTTGAGAAGTACGAGAAGAGGGGTCCATCCGACGGCTGTAAGGGCTCAACTGATTAGAGAAGGGATCGTCGAGCACACCCGTATTCACGCCCTAGCCACGGGCAGGTGAATACAGCCAGGGTGCGACAGGCGGACGACCAATACCGTGACCCACCACCACCGTCGTTGGAATCACTCAAACTCAATATTTCCACGGATAAGCTTCTGCAGAACATGGCGAAACAAGGGGATCGGAGCACGCGAGATGGCCACGATGGGACAAGGCCCAAAAAACCGATAGGGACACCACCAAGTGGTGCGACTACCACGAGTACCACGGTCACTGGACCCGAGATTGCATCATGCTCAGGAAGGAATTATCTCGCCTTGTCGTAGAAGGAAGAATCAAGGATGTAGCACCTGATGCCCAAGTACCCAAAGAAGTAGTAGAAAGCCTGCAGTCCGAACCGAGAAGAAGAAGAAGGGACCCCCCAACGCCCGACAAAATTGTCAATGTTATTTCGGGGGGTTCGAACATCTGCGGCCTCACTTACTCGGCGGCAAAGCGTCACGCACGCGAAAGCAGTTTCGACCGCCCACGACGCACCGGTGGGGGATCGTTGGGACACGCCATTGTCTTCGACGACAGCGACGCGGATTTTTCCGCCGAACCCCACCATGATGGCCTGGTGATATCCCTGCACATGGGGAACGTGCTGATGAAAAGAGTCCTAATTGACACCGGGAGCTCCACCAACCTAATGACGCTCGATGCTTTGAAGGAGATGGGGTTGTCCGAGAGCTACATCCACAAACACCCGGTGCCACTGGTAGGTTTCAGCGGCGAAGTCAAACACACAGTAGGGGACATCGCCCTCACCACCTTTGCCAAAGGGGTCAACAAGCAGGTCGACTTCCTCGTGATGGATTGCCCTTCCTGCTACAACGTCATCCTAGGACGCCCGTGGCTACACGACATGAAAGCCCTCGCGTCCACTTACCACCAAACTGTGAAGTTCCCAACCCCATGGGGGATAGAGGAAATCCGCGGGGATCAAAGGTTGGCTAGGGAGTACTACAAAGCGGCCCTCAAGCCAACCACCCTAAGACCGGAAGCATAGCAATTACAGAGCGTCACCCCTCTACCAGCACAGATCGAAATTGAAGAAAAAGCGAAGGAGGTGACTCTTGAAGAAGGCAAGGTGGTGAAGATTGGAGAAAAATTGGAACCCACCATCAAAGAAGAGTTAGTAAGGTTCCTGAAAAGTCACAAAGATTGTTTCGCTTGGAGCCATGAAGATATGACAGGGATCGATCCCTCCATCATCACGCACAAGCTCAATGTCAACCCCGAACACCCACCAGTCAAGCAGAAAAGGCGGAGGTTCGCACCAGATCGGGTCCAAGCGATCGAGGAAGAAGTAAAGAAATTGTTAGGAACAGGAAAGATCAAGGAGGTGAAGTACCTAGACTGGCTAGCCAAGGTAGTGGTGGTACCAAAGAAAAATGGAAAGTGGCGGGTATGTGTAGACTTCACCGACCTCAACAAAGCCTGTCCTAAGGACTCGTTCCCTCTGCCCCACATCGACACAATGGTAGACGCCACGGCTGGGTACGAACTCTTAACCTTAATGGACGCTTTCAGCGGTTATCACCAAATTCAGATGGAGCCACAGAATCAAGAGAAGACCTCCTTTATTATAGGGCAGGGCACCTACTGCTACCGGGTGATGCCATTCGGTCTCAGGAACGCTGGGGCGACATACCAACGACTGGTCAACCGGATGTTCAAGGACCAAATTGGTAAAACCATGGAAGCATACATCGACGATATGGTGGTAAAAAGCGCAGAAAGTTCCCTACACAGGGGCCATCTCGAAGAGACCTTCAAAATCCTGGAGAAATACAACATGAAACTAAACCCGCAGAAATGCATCTTCAGAGTACAGTCTGGTACCTTCCTGGGGCATGTTGTGACCAAGCGAGGGATTGAGGCTAGCCCAGATCAGGTACGAGCAAACGCCTCCCTGAAATCCCCCCGAAGTGTGAAAGACGTACAGAAGTTAGTTGGGAAGATAGCCGCTCTGAACCGGTTCATCTCCAAATCCTCAGACAAGTGCCGGCTATTCTACAAAGTCCTAAAGAAGAACAAGAGTTTCCAGTGGACAGAAAAACACGAAGCTGCGTTCCAGGAATTGAAGAAGTATTTTGCTAACCCCTTGCTGTTGGCCAAACCGGTCCCTGGAGAAGTTTTGCAACTCTACATAGCAGTATCAGAGAGCGCCTTGAGCGGGGTACTCGTCAAAGACGAAGAAGGCCAACAAGTTCCAGTCTACTTCGTGAGCAGAACCATGGTGCCGGCGGAAACACGCTACTCTCCCACAGAGAAGTTGGTGCTGGAGGTGGTAATGTGTTCGAACAAACTGCGACCCTACTTCGAGTCCCACACCATCGTAGTTTTGACAAACTACCCGCTCCGGCAGATCATGCAAAAGCCTGAATTCTCAGGAAGGATGGCAAAATGGGCAATCCAGCTGAGCAGATACGACGTCAGGTACGAACCCAGGAGAGCGATCAAATCACAGGTTCTGGCCGACTTCGTTGCCGACTTCACCCCAACCCCCGAGGAAGGTACAATCGAAGAAGTCTTAGATGCCTCCAGCAACGGTACCGAGGAAGAGTGGCTGCTACACACTGACGGAGCCTCGAACATAAGGGGGGCAGGACTCGGGGTTGTGCTAAAGTCGACAAAGGGGGATATAATAGCCCAAGCAGTAAGGTGCGATTTCGAAGCAACCAACAATGAAGCTGAGTACGAAGCCCTCATATTCGGCCTGGAGCTAGCCGCCGATTTGTCTGTAAAGAGAATCAAGGTACGTGCCGACTCCCTGCTCATCATCAACCAAATCCTAGGAATCTTCGAAGCCAAGGACGACAAGATGATCAGCTACCTCGGAATAGTCAAAACACTATCCAAGAAATTTGACCAAATTGAATTCGAGTAGATCCCTCGCGAGCAAAACGCTTCGGCCAACGCCCTGGCAGGGCTAGGATCGACCCTGGACCCTCGAGAGTTCAGCAGCGTGCCACTGGTCCACCTACTACAATCAGCCATCACCGAGGTATCAACAGCACAAACCAAAGATTCTCCCCTGAAAACTGGGTTATCAAAGAAGTATCATAATCCCGACGAGGCGAGAGAAGACACCGAATCAAGCTGGACAAAGCCATACCTCGATTGGCTTGTCAAAGGAGAGGTTCCTAAAGATAAAGACGAGGCTAAGGCCCTAAGTTTAAAAGCAACGCGTTTCGCTATCGTCGATGGGATCCTGTTTCACAAATCAGTTGTGGGCTTCCCACAACGATGCATAGAGAAAGAAGACGCTGAAGAGGTCATGAGAGAAGTCCACAGCGGAGATCTAGTGTAATTCGTATCTATCTAGTCGTTATTATATCTTGTAGAAACCCTATCTTAGGGACCCCTATATATACTTAGAAGGGGGCATACATTGTAGAGATTCACGCACACAATCGTTTTCAGACGAGTAATATACAAATTTACACGTTCTTCTTAAAATCATTCGAGTTCGTATTGCTTGATTCTAGCCCGATCTAGGCTAAGAGGTCTCCAATCTAGTTTGGTAGAGTTCTAGCTCAAATAGTGTTGGATCGTAAGTCTGTTAGAAAGGGCATCCTTAACTGGGTTATGGGTGTCCTTAGATGCAACGGAAAATAGACTTAGACAGGAAGCAGAATAAGACAATGGACACGAGTATTTATAGAGGAACCCCACTAAGACCAACTAGTCTTATGGGTAAACCTCATCAATGTATGCCCCCTTCCACACTTGAAGAAGCGGTTGGCGAAAGCTAAAGGAAAGTGGGCGGAAGAGCTACCCTTCGTCCTATGAGCCGACCGCACTACACCCAAAGGCGCGACCGGCCAAACACCTTTCTCCTTGGTGCACGGTTGCGAAGCCGTCATACCAGCCGAGGTCACGGTTCCCACCGCTCGATACGGGCTCACCACATCCACAAGCAGCAAAGAAGAATTGGAAGCCGACCTAAATACGGTCCAAGAGCTCAGAGAAGTAGCACATGCATGCATCTCGAGATAACAACAGCAGGTCGCAAGGAGCTACAACAAGAATGTTCGCGTTAAATGCTTCCAAGAGGGAGATTGGGTCTTGCGCAAGGTGTTCCAAAACACCGCAGAAGCCAATGCCGACAAATTGGGACCAACTTGGGAAGGGCCGTATAAGATCACCAAGATAGCTGGAAATGGAGCATACCAGTTGGAATCCAGGGACGGCGAAGCAATCCCCTGAAGCTGGAACGCAACGCACTTAAAGAAGTACTACTTCTAAACTCAGTTGTTCTCGATAAAGTTTCAATTTTGTCTTTAGCATTAGTTTTGAGACTTCTTTAGGACCTAGTTGTTTCCTTTTCAATAAAAGACTCTGGGGTCACCACCCCCACCGTCGATGCATCAATTTTTTAATACACAATCTAGAATTGTTCTTTGTTAATGATTTGATATGTTTCGCGAGAACACAACTCTCCCACAACTCAAAATCATCTCGTGCAAAACATCTTTACGATCAAAACTTACATGCGACTAGAAGTGTATTACTTAAGTTAACCACTGTACGTCTGCATGGTTGTACCGTCTAAATATGACGATGTCGTCATGCATACAACGTGATGAAGTAACTGATGTCGTGCTTTTTAGTTGTATTTCATATGTTGTTTTCTAGCTTGTTTTGCATATTTTCCTTTGTGTTTGTGTGTTTTGCATAAGATTTCCACTCTCTTTCGAGGGTTGGAGTCGTTTGTGTGTTGTTTCGTGTTGTGAAGGTATTTGGAATCTTTTGGAGAAGTTTTCATGCATTTTCGGAGCTTTCTAGGAACCGTTAGTTTTTTGTGAGTCAAAGAGTCAAGAACCAAGATCCAAGGTTGCAACCAAGGGAGCCTCAAAGGAGTAACAAATCCTCAAGAAAATCAAGGAGAAAAATGGCAAAAGCACCCAACAAAAGTCCACCCAATCGGAGCAAGAACGGAACAAAATGAAGAAAATTCCACGTCCTGCAGGTGGTCGGCGCCGACCCCCATATGGTCGCGGCCGACCCCTCTCAGCATCCGAAAATTATTCTGTGCCCTGCAAGTAAAGCTTTTGGGCGGGATTTTTGAAACCCGAAAAAGGAGGGCGGCTGTGTAGACTTGTGGCAGAGATGTGGCAGTGGAGGAAGCTTCCCTCCCTTGCTTTTGTGGGCTGCTACAAAACCCATTTTGTCTCCCTTTCAAATCAGCTTTTCCAAGAGGGGAAAAGGCTCAAGAAAGAAGAGGGAAGAGAGAGTGGGCCAAGAAGGATGAAGAAGAAGTTGAGTTTGAAGAAGAAGAAAGTGACGGTAGAGAAGAAGAGTGTGAGTGTGAGAGAGAAGTGGTTTGTAAGGAGAGATAGTGGAGAAGAAAGCTTGTGTTGGTTGTGTTCTAGGAAGAAGACAACAATGGTGTTTGAAGAAATTTGTGGATTTGCTTGAGTTTGTAAGTTTGGATCTTTGATTTATTGAAGCTGTTTGTTTGTGATGATGTTTTCCTCTTCTTTAGTGTTGTTTGTGTGTTTGATTATGCGTGAGTAGTTAGCTTGCTAGGGTTGGGGTGAAACCCACCATGAAAGTGCAATTGAGACCTTGATTGTTTGCATCCATTCTTAACTTGAAATCTCTGCCCATAAATCCTTCTTGCGTGCTTAAAACTCTTGAAGAAGGGGGAATGTTCTTGTTTGCTGCCTAATTGAGAGGTTTGGTTGTGAATGTGGACTATCCGGGTTAGATGAAAGTCGAACCCTTAGAAGAACAAGTTGGATTGCATGTTAGATCCTTCATGTAAGTGTAGGCTTTTGATGTGTTCTTTTGTGATGAAGGTCACCCATGAGATTGTGAGTTAAGTTGGTCTCTTATCATTGTTTGAATGCATGCTCGTGGTGTCGTGAATCCCCTCCCCTAGTTGTTTTTCCTTGATTTTACCAAACCCACTTCCGTGCTCAAAACAGGTCGGCCGCGACCAGTTGCAGGGTCGGCCGCGACCTCCTCTATAGTTGTTTTCTTGGTGTTGTGAAGTCCTGTATTAGGTCGGCCGCGACCTCCCTAGGGTCGGCTCCGACCTCTTCCCGGAGCTTGTTATTTGTGTTCGTTTGCTTGTTTTATTTTATTTTGTTTCGCTTTCGTAGTTGTTTGCTAGACTATAGAACTACTAGCTCCCGTGGACGATCTTGACTTCGCTATACTCAGCGGGGTCTTGACAAATTTATTTGTTAAGGTATACCCTCTCAACAAATTGGCGCCGTTGCCGGGGAGTTAGTTTAGTTTTCAAGTCTAGCTTTCATTTGGGTAAGGGACTAGCTCGGACCCCTATTTTGTTACTAATCCGTTTCTCTAGTGTTTTGTACGCAGGTGTATGCCCTCTAGTTCTCGAAGGGTAATTGACCATTTCCCCTTTGATCCCAAAATAGAGAGAACCCTTCGCCGAAGACTAAGAGAACGAAGGGCAATGGCCGATGCTGAGGCTCTTGCTCGTCAAATGGCTGAACTTCGCGCTCAAATGGAGCGCATACAACTGGAGCGTGATGCTCAAGCCGCAGCTGCGCGGCAAGAAAGAGAGGAAGCCGCCCGCCTCCGAGAACAACTCGATGCCATCCCGAGGAACGCTAAGCAATACATGCACCCAGAGCTTAGGGTTCCCGAGTCCGCTATTGTGCTCCCGGCAATAGAGCGTGCTTTTGAGATCAAGTCCCACTTCATCACTCTCATCAAAAGATCTCAATATGAAGGCAAACCCACCGAATGCCCCATGGAGCACATTAAGAACTTCACCGATCTTTGTGACACCATCGCCGCCGATGGTGTCTCACTTGAGTATGTTCTCCTCAAGGCGTTCAAGTGGTCTTTATGTGGGAAGGCCCTTCATTGGCTCAAAAGTTTGCCCGCTAGATCTATCACTACATTGAAGGCTTTGCACGACTTGTCCATGACGAAGTTCTTTCCACCGGCCAAAACCACCGAGCTTAGGAAGCGCATAACCTCCTACCATCAACTTCCCAACGAGACATTTGTTGAAACTTGGGAGAGATTCAAGGAGCTTCTTCGGCAATGTCCAACTCATGGACAACCTCCTTATGTCCTCCAAGAAATATTCTTTCAAGGTGTTGGGACGCTATCAAGAACGCCTGCGTACTTGTTAGTGTTCCACACAACCGTCCCTTAGTTTTGATATGACAAACTCACTATGATTCTAATAAAGTTGTCCAAGTGTTCAGGAACGCCAGTGACCAAAAGGACAACAAGTGTGTATAAGCGTCCCATAAGCTTAGGGACGCCAGCTAACAGGAAGTAAGGACGAGCAAGAGACTACTTGAGCAAGGACGGAGTCCCAAGCAAGTAGGAACGCAAGAAAGGAGTCCTTACTCACTAGCCGACAGGATGACATCACTCGACAAATGTTTGATCATCCAAGGACACGTGGAGACCGATCCTGTAGCAGAGTCCAACACTACGTGGCGGACGATCCTGTAGCAGAGTTCATCAACACGTGGCGGCCGATCCTGTAGCGGAGTTCATCACACACAGCTGGATACAGGAAGCTTCCTCATCACCGCCAAACTCGTGGAAGAAGATCTTGTAGCCACGTACCTGAAGGGCATGATCGTCAGAACGAGAATGACGCCCTTCCCAAGTCCTATAAATACCGCAAGGCATTTATTGTGACGCTAACGCTTTCAAGAATATTCAGAGAGAATCAAAGAGAAAGCGACTCACTCAAGAACACGAAGAACTGACGCAAGAACTCAAGAACAGTTCTAGGACTTGTGTTAGATCGAGTGAGAGTTATAACCAAATCACAAAAACTGTTTGTATCAAGAAAACCCAAAAGGAAAGAGAGCGTTCTGCGAAGTACTGCAGAACGTAGGAATAGAATCCTTTAATAGATTGAGCAAGCTTAAGTTGTAGGCTTAAAGGATTTCTTTACTAGTGAACTTAGGGAAAAGCTAAGTGTCAGAGAACTGTAAAGACTCACCAGTACAACTGTAAGAACGTTCAATAGAAAGGAAAGATTTATTCAAAAATCCTCCAAGGAGGTAGAGGTTTACACTCAAGGACTACTTGGTCTTGAGTGGTTCCTCTATAATTCACTGCATTCATCTATTATCTGTTTAGTCTTTATTTCCGCTGCAATACTAAAGGACGCCCCTACACCTCGTAGGGACGCCTGACCAAAGGACGCCTTTACTCAAAGTAAAGGACGTCCCTTAGACTAACGATCCAACAATTGGTATCAGAGCCGGCGCTCTAGATTCTTACTGAGTTGCAGATAAAGATGGACATGGAACCAATTGGAATCTCTTTTGTGAAGCCTCCGCGCCTGACAGACGGAAACTTTAATCGCTGGAAAACAAGGTTTGCGAACTTCTGTAGAGGTCAAAATTATCAATGCTGGAAGGTCATCATGAAAGAAGATCTCAAGGTGCCCGCTGACAAGGTTGATAAGGAGGACGAGTGGGGTCCTGATGAGTTCAAATTGATGGAAACCAACGCAAAAGCCATGTGTTTCCTTCAAGCATCCCTATGTGAAAGGGACGCCACTCGAGTCGGTAACTTGCCAACTGCTAAACAACAGTGGGACGCCTTGGAGAAGTTTCATGTAGGAACGGCTGAAATGAAAGAGGACGTTCAGCTGAAAATCAAGAAGGAGTTCTATGCTTTTACTATGTTACCAAATGAATCTGTGAACGATTACTCGTACCGTTTTGAGGCCCTTGTCACCAAGATGAGGAACTTAAGCATCCCAGAAACAGAAATCTCCATGAGGAATAGAGTTCAAGTGGTCATTGATGGATTAACCGGAGTCTGGAAATTTGACTGGACAACGTTCAAAGAGAACACGGCCAACAAGACTCTAGATATGGAGGAAATCTATGGGAAGCTTAGACAATACGAAGAACGGAGGAAAACTGATATGGCTCAACTAGCAAACAACTCTCAAACTGATCTTGCTTTGGCGTCCACAACACCAGAGTACGCTGACTATATTCGTCGTCAACAAGAAATTTCTTTGATGGTGGAAGCTAACAAGAACGAGAACCGCGAGAGGATGCGCGTTCAAGCTTTGAAGGAAAAGGAAAGCAAGACTAAGGAACAACTCGAGGAAGAAGAAGAAGTTGCTCTCTTCAACAAAGTTGTACGTGCCTTTGGCAAAAGGAACAAATACTTCAACAAACACAAGATGCCAAAGAAGGAGAGTCGCAAGTACTCCGATGCTGAAATGAAGGATCTCACGTGTTACAAGTGTAACAAGAAGGGACACTTTGCTAAAAAGTGCACAACAGGAATGTCTGCCAAGGATATAAGTACTTCTGGGCGGAAGCTATTGCTACAGCATGCTACATCATCAATCGTGCCATGATCCGTCCTCTCCTGAAAAAGACATCTTATGAGTTGTTGAATGGAAAGAAGCCTCGCCTTGACTATCTCAGAGTTTTTGGTTGTAAGTGTTTCGTTCACAACAATGATAAAGAGAAACTTGGAAAGTTTGATGCGAGAAGTGATGAAGCCATATTCCTTGGGTACTCTCTCACCAGCAAAGCATATAGAGTTTTCAACAAAAGGACTCTAAAGCTTGAGGAGAGTATTCATGTTGTGTTCAAAGAAAGTTCTTCTCACAAAGAAAAAGCAAGAAAGAAAGAACGCTCCTCGTCACAACAGCAGGACGACTCTAAAGATGAAGTTGAAGATTGGTCCTCTGAAAAGTACTATGTTCCTAAGAACGCTGCTCAAAATCCTGATGAAGTCTCAGTGGAAGTTCCCAGTATTGTTCAGGGAGTTCCATCTCATAGTGAATCTCCAGTTCAACAGGATGTAGCTGAATCAAGTCAACAAGGTGGGCAAAGTCAAGGTGTGGACGCTCTCTCTGAGGGGGAACACACTGAAGACGATGCTCAAGATGATAGTGATGATTCTGATGGAGATATTGATCCAAGATTTGCTCATTTATTTCAAAGGGAGTCCCGCTTCTCTCGGGATCACCCAACATCCCAGATTGTCTCAGATCCTTCTCAAGGAGTTCAAACAAGGTCAGCTGCAAGCAAGTCCCAGAGTGCAAATTTGGCTTTTTGTGCATTCAATGCCTTTGTCTCTATGGTGGAGCCAAAGAATATCAAAGAAGCACTTCAGGACGCTGACTGGATTCAAGCAATGCAAGAAGAACTCAACCAGTTTGAAAGGAACAAAGTTTGGACCCTCGTACCACGTCCCAAAGGCAAAAATATCATAGGGACGCGATGGGTGTTCAGAAATAAGCTTGATGAGAGTGGACGTGTGTCAAGGAACAAAGCAAGACTAGTGGCTCAAGGATTCAAGCAAGAGGAAGGCATAGACTATGATGAGACCTTTGCCCCTGTTGCTAGAATTGAAGCCGTTCGTCTTCTTATTGCCTTCGCCGCTCACAAAGGATTCAAACTATTTCAGATGGACGTCAAGACTGCCTTTCTCAATGGAAAGCTAAAGGAGGAAGTGTATGTTGCTCAGCCGCCTGGCTTCGAGGACGCCTCTTACCCAGATCATGTGTACTACTTGGACAAAGCGCTATATAGACTCAAGCAAGCCCCTCGTGCCTGGTACGACAGGTTTGCGTCCTTTCTTTTGTCTCATGGGTATACTAGATGTTCAATTGATAAAACTTTGTTCATAAAGAAAGTTCACAAGGACATTTTGATTGCTCAAGTCTATGTTGATGATATTGTCTTTGGTAGCACTAACATGAAACTTGTTGATGAGTTCAAGTCTTTAATGAGTAGTGAGTTTGAGATGTCCCTCATTGGAGAACTTAACTTCTTCTTGGGACTTCAAATCAATCAACTCAAGGAAGGGAAGCGTATTCACCAACAAAAATACGTCCGTGAGATGCTTGAGAAGTATGGGATGAACTCGTCCAAACATGTTGCAACCCCATGTTCTCCAAACTCGCGTCTTTACGCAGACGAACAGGGAAGGGACGTTGATCAAAAACTATACAGAGGGATGATTGGTTCTTTGCTCTATTTGACCGCAAGCCGTCCCGACATTATGTTTGCCATTTGCTTGTGTGCACGCTTCCAGGCAAATCCAAAGGAGTCCCACATGCAAGAAGTCAAGAGGATCTTCCGCTATCTCAAAGGACGCGACGATCTTTGCCTTTGGTACCCCAGGAAGACGTCCTTCAAGCTTGTTGGCTACTCGGACGCTGATTATGCAGGTCATGTGATTGATCGGAAAAGCACTTCAGGAATGGCACAGTTCCTTGGTTCATGCCTAGTCTCTTGGGGATCTAAGAAACAGAACTCTGTGGCACTTTCAACTGCGGAAGCCGAGTACGTTGCTGCTGCCTCGTGCTGTTCACAAGTTATCTGGATCAAATATCAACTAGAGGACTACGGTATCAATCTTGAAACTATTCCTATTCGTTGTGATAACACAAGTGCTATTGAAATTTCTAAGAATCCTGTTTTTCATTCACGCACAAAACATATTCATATAAGGCATCATTTCTTGCGTGATAATGTTGAACTAGGACTCATTAGTATGGAGCATGTAAGGACTGAAGACCAAATAGCTGATATTTTCACTAAGGCGCTTGATAGACGTCCCTATGAGCATCTCAAGTTGCTCTTGGGGATGATAACTTTTAAGTAGCAAGTCCCGTTCTACTATTCTCTCAATGATTGGCTATGTTTTGTAGATTCTAAGTGTTTAAGGACTGTTATGCATTAAATTCATATTTGCAAGGACACCAGTCTAAAACTTCATGTGTTTGCTACTTTGGAACGCCATTCAAACTTTCTCTATTTTGTCTTGAAAAGAGTATCCCTGATCACCCAACCCTCATTATAAGCCGAAATGATGGGAACTCTAAGCTTACCCTAGCCGAGAACTCCGCAAAAGCGTCCTATGAGCTTCATATTTTCTTTTACGGGACGTACTTGCGTTGTTCTCAACTGGTTCGAAAGGTGATCACAAGAACGGTAAGTTGGTTGTTGGTTTGCTTGAAGAGGTAAATTTTTGCTAAGTATGAGAGGACGCTCAGTGCTTGTTGATAAGAACGCCAGTTCAGTTGTTAAGGCGCAGTTGAAGAGTCAGAATTTTGAACTTTTGAAAGTGTGAACAGTGACCGTTGCTTTTGCTCAAATCTTAAGGGGGAAGTTTTGCTACGTGTTGCACAGTAAAACAGTGGTAATTACCGTTTGTGCCACCGCTTCCTCTATAAAAGGCCAGAACAGTCGCTCTCAGAATTTATTACGCTCAACCACTTTCTCGCTCTCAAATTTGCTCTGACATCTCTCTAGAACTCCGGCAGCTTTCTCTCACTAAAATCTCATCTGACAATGTTTCAACAACTAAAGAACGTAGCCGGATCTTCTACCGGCGGGAAGCGCAGAAAGCTCGTCAAGTCCCACTACCTTGAGAAGCCCAAACCCATCGTTCTCAATGAGTCGTTAGTGGACTTCATCAACAGAAAGCCCAGAACGCTGTACAACCTTATCAGAGAACGCATGGAACTGCCAGAAGTCAAGAACGATGTAGTAAAAACAAAGAATTATGAGAAGTTTATTGAACGCTTCGTCGTTCCCAGCCTCCACAAGACCAACTTCAAAGATCTACCTGGAAGGATGGACGACGTACTATTCTTTTCTCAGTTCGGAGGTGAGAATCTTGGCCCTCTCCTTGAACTTATACCCGACCTCCATAACGCCGTCCTCCCTGACTTTCCCATGTACCCCGAGGACTCCTTAGCCTTCAAAATGCTAAAGTCCCGAGTACCAAGTTCTTCTCCACCACCACCTCAAGTCCCCTCCATCACCACAAAATCAATCCTCCCATCCAAGCGTCCAACCCCTTCTTCTCCCCTCTCAAAATCTTCCCAACCCTTCTCCACATCCAATCCAACAAAGATTGTGGATAAGTTCCCACCCCACCTCAAGGAGGGACGCTCAAAAAAGATCCACGACCCAAGGCCCCTCAAAAAGGCCAAAACCTCGAGCGTCCCATCCTCTAAACCCCCCACTAAAAAGCCAAGCACCACAAAACGGCCGTCCAACCTTTCTAAGGAATCCACCCCTCCCACCCAAATCCAAATTGAACAACTACCAACTCCTCCCCCGTCCCCTCAACCCTCCTCTCAAAATGCTATAATCCCCTTTCCTCCACCGTCCCCGCTAAACCTGGCCCTATTCCCCTCTGCCCCGGCGCACATATCTCCTCCGAAGGACCCCGAGACCTCAAGGTCCCGCCGTCCATCCTCCGAGAGTGGCCCAGAGGAGGCCGAACGCACATTTGAGCACACCTTCCGCCGCAGGAAAGCTGGCGAAAAGCCGAAGGTGTTGCTGGCCAAAGAAGCTCCGGTGCAGGTTGAGCACGTTCCCTCCTCCTCCTCTTCCTCCTCTAGCTCATCTGGGAGCGAGGAAGACACTCCTGCTCAGGACTCCCCCTTCATCGACGTTACTAGGGATTCCAATGATGAAGAGGAAGGAGACGCGAACGCTCCTACCGGAATTGAGGACGCTGGTAAGCACCAGGTCGCTCAGGAGAACGCCGAGCCATCTCTCTCTGAAGAGCTCGAGCGTGATGCTCAAGAGGTCCCCCCTTACAACCAATCTCTCCCCATCCTCAACCCCTCCCCAGCTCCACAAGAGAACCCCTCCCCCTCAATCCAAACAGAAACCATTCAAGTCCCGGCGGACGCTGAGCCCCAAACAGAAAACCCAACAGATGCTCAGGACGCCGAGGGTACGTCCCAAGGTCAGACCTCTGATGCCAATCTAGCCACATCTGGTGGCGATGATGAAAAAGAACAAGGCACAGAGGACGCTCCTTCCAAGGACGCTTCTGATAATGACTCTGAGGACGAGTCTAGTGATAATGAGGACTCTGAGTCCCCCAAGGGCAAGCGCAAGAGAAAGCCCGATGGCCCCCCCGTGAAAGTCCTTAGCCCTCTTGTATACTCTGAAGAGTGGCTTGCTTCCTTCGCCCAAGATGATGAAGTCCAGGAGTTCCTTGAGCTTCTGCGATTCCAGGGCTGGCTGAAGGTAGGGCCTGCGCCCGCTGTGGTGGACAAAGAGCAAGTCAAGGCGTTCTACAAGGACCTGAAGTACAAAGCTAAAGACGGCTCTCTCCACTTCAAAATAGATGGTGAGAAGGCTTCCGTCAATGAACGCCAGGTCCGCGCCTTCATGGGACTTAGCCCCCAAAAGCCCCCGTCCGACGCTCTAAGCTCTCTTCCGGAAGGCGGGTTCGAAACAACAGATGAAGAACCGCCTCTAATAGAGCACATCTTTCAGGGCAAAAGGCCCATAGGACTGGACAGGGTGGCTCATGTTCTAAGCAAAGTCGGCGCCATCGCTCATTACTTCATCTGTCGCGCCGTCCTTCCTAGGCAAGAGAAAAGGTCAATCGTTCAAACACACGATATTATTCTCATTGACGCTTTTCTAGAACGCCGCCCCATCAACTTAGCAAGAATCGCAATGCAACATATGGCTAAGTGTGGGAGGAAGCGACATGCTCTGCCGTACCCAGGGCTAGTCAAGTTGATCCTAGACTCTCAGAACGCATATGATGAGAGCGCTCCTCAACAAGAACTTGGCTTAAAATGGGATGCCAAGAAGGGACTGGTTGAAATTAGACATAATGAAGAGTTGTCGTCCATTTTGAAACAGTTGAAAGCTGAGGCTGAGGAAGCTCAAAAGAAAGCTGAGGAAGAACGCTTAGCTGCTGAGGCTGAGGCCGCAAGGCATACTTCGACGCCTCAAGAGTTCTCCCAGGATCAAGAGCCTGCTGTCGATCTTACAACTCTAGATCAGATGCTCTTAGGACGCTCTTCTCCCCCAGCCTTCCCTCCAGACGCTCCCTCTTCAAGTTCAGGTCCCAAGCCCCGCTCTGCTCCTGCAAATATTTCTGAACATCCGCCAGCAGAACTCATGGGTGCGATCATGGACAACCAGTGCCTCATCTTCTCTGCATTAAAGGACTTATCCTCTGCGTTCGCCAAGGCTGCTGAACTTCAAGAGCAATTGCTTCAGTTTTATCAAGATCATCGCCGTTCTCAGTGATTGCCACCACCCCTTAATCCCCTATCATTTTGCCTTTGCTTCTTTTGAACTTCAAACACTACGTTCTATGTCTGTAATAACTCTAAGTTTGTTTGAATGGAAATTACATTGTTTGCTTGCATATGTGTTTAAGCGTTCCACTGCTTTTAGTTATGTGTTTGTGCTAACGTCCTTATCACTTGTTATCCTTTTCGATGATGCCAAAAGGGGGAAGTGTAGTTTTGCAGAGATGCGCTATAAAATAGTTATCTAGAATAAGCAAGTGTTAAGGGGGAACTATTAAGTGAAAAGTCTAAGGAACGCCCATGCTAGAATAAAAGAGAACATTTAGAAACTTTTCTAGGACGCGACTCTCTCCTTTAAATCCAAAAGCTAGAGAATCAAAGATTGAAAACTTGTGCTTATTAAAATTTCTCTAAGTGTTAGAGGACGTTTTTAAGTTTTCATGCATGCTAAGTTCCAATGTCAAAACTATTTTGCTGAAGAGTTTGTCATCATCAAAAAGGGGGAAATTGTTGGGACGCTATCAAGAACGCCTGCGTACTTGTTAGTGTTCCACACAACCGTCCCTTAGTTTTGATATGACAAACTCACTATGATTCTAATAAAGTTGTCCAAGTGTTCAGGAACGCCAGTGACCAAAAGGACAACAAGTGTGTATAAGCGTCCCATAAGCTTAGGGACGCCAGCTAACAGGAAGTAAGGACGAGCAAGAGACTACTTGAGCAAGGACGGAGTCCCAAGCAAGTAGGAACGCAAGAAAGGAGTCCTTACTCACTAGCCGACAGGATGACATCACTCGACAAATGTTTGATCATCCAAGGACACGTGGAGACCGATCCTGTAGCAGAGTCCAACACTACGTGGCGGACGATCCTGTAGCAGAGTTCATCAACACGTGGCGGCCGATCCTGTAGCGGAGTTCATCACACACAGCTGGATACAGGAAGCTTCCTCATCACCGCCAAACTCGTGGAAGAAGATCCTGTAGCCACGTACCTGAAGGGCATGATCGTCAGAACGAGAATGACGCCCTTCCCAAGTCCTATAAATACCGCAAGGCATTTATTGTGACGCTAACGCTTTCAAGAATATTCAGAGAGAATCAAAGAGAAAGCGACTCACTCAAGAACACGAAGAACTGACGCAAGAACTCAAGAACAGTGTTAGGACTTGTGTTAGATCGAGTGAGAGTTATAACCAAATCACAAAAACTATTTGTATCAAGAAAACCCAAAAGGAAAGAGAGCGTTCTGCGAAGTACTGCAGAACGTAGGAATAGAATCCTTTAGTAGATTGAGCAAGCTTAAGTTGTAGGCTTAAAGGAGTTCTTTACTAGTGAACTTAGGGAAAAGCTAAGTGTCAGAGAACTGTAAAGACTCGCCAGTACAACTGTAAGAACGTTTAATAGAAAGGAAAGATCTATTCAAAAATCCTCCAAGGAGGTAGAGGTTTACACTCAAGGACTACTTGGTCTTGAGTGGTTCCTCTATAATTCACTGCGTTCATCTATTATCTGTTTAGTCTTTATTTCCGCTGCAATACTAAAGGACGCCCCTACACCTCGTAGGGACGCCTGACCAAAGGACGCCTTTACTCAAAGTAAAGGACGTCCCTTAGACTAACGATCCAACACAAGGGATCAATGCCGCAACAAAAGACCGCATCAACCTCCACACCGATTGCGGTTTCATTGAGATGGATCCCGACGAGGCATGGGGTCTCATGGACAAACTCACCAACTATGATGCCATGTACGGGACCCAACAAGCCGTCCGGATTCCACAAAAAAGGCTTTATGATCCTAATAGTGAGCCAATTGATCAAGATGTGAAGTTCCAATTTATGCAAGATGAGATCAACAAGCTCAAGAAGCAAGTGAGCTACTTCAAGTCCAACGGCCCTCCTTGTCAAGAGTGCGGTTCTCAATCTCACACCGCCGCCTCTTGTACTAATGTGGAGCAAGTCCGGGCCGCCGAGGCTTATGCAGAGGCTAACTATATGAGAGGCTCCTACCGAGGCCAAAACAATGTTTATGCGGGGAGGAACAACAATTATCCTCAATCGAATAACCATGGCCAAGGTCAAGGTTATCCACCTCCCCCGCAAGAACAAAGGGCCCCTCCTTATAGACCTCCTGGTTATCAAGCGGAGCCATCATGGGTCCAAGAGATGCAAGAAGGATTGATGCAAGGGGTGAGAACCGAGCTCACCACTCAGTTGAAAGGTGTCCATACAAGATTGGGAGATCTTTACACATGGAGAAAGAACGTTGACTCCCAACTCGGTGACCTCGCGGCTCAAATCCCACGACCTCAAAGGCGCTTACCGGGCCACTCCGATGAGAACCCAAGAGGCCATATTGCCGCCGTTCACCTCCGAAGCGGGAAGAAGTTGCCGGACCGAGTAGCAAGTGAAGAGACGGCGAACAAAGAAGACGAAACCCCCCTGGAACAGGTCGTGGCCGACCCTCCAATGGTCTCCACCGACCCTGTCCCAGCTTCAGAGGAGGTCGTAGCCGACCATCCCCAGGTCGCTGCCGACCCTCCTCAAAGAATCCCGACGTCCGTCCATTTGCCTCCGACAACGAAGGTACTTCCCTACCCGTCCAAAAAGGCTAATGATTTCACGGAGGGAAAGTTCAAACGCTTTGTGAAGGTCCTCCAAGGCCTCAACATCATCATTCCCTTTGCCGAAGCGTTGAACGAGATGCCCGCCTACACCAAATTTCTCAAGGAAATCTTGTCAAAGAAGCGGTCAATGTCCGAATTGACCAATGAAGTGCGGTCTATAGAGCTCCCGGAAAAGCTTGGTGATCCGGGTAAGTTTGCTATTACCATTGGCATAGGTGCTCACCGATTCAAGGCTCTATGTGATCTTGGTGCAAGCGCTAGCCTTCTCCCTCTTTCTATATGGTCCATGACCAACATGGGTCCTTTGGTCCCGGTAAACATGAGGCTCTATATGGCGGATGGCTCTTGTGTGCAACCCACCGGTATTGTTGACGACTTTCCTATCCAAGTCGGCAAGTTCTTTGTGCCCAATGACTTTATTGTAATGGAAATGCCGGAGGATCCCGTCGTCCCAATCATTCTTGGATGGCCGTTCCTTGCCACCGCCGGTGCCGTGATTGATGTGAAGAAGGGTCTCCTTACTTTTGAGATTGGAGAAGAGGTGGTAGAGTTCCGATTCAACCCTACCATGAAGGAGACCGGTGAAGTTATGGAGGTCAAAGCGCTGCTTGGAGAATACACAAGTGAAGATGACGAAGGCGAAGCGGACCTCCCCTGTGATAGGTCGCAGCCGACCTCCCCTAGGTCGCCCGCGACCCCCGACAGGATCACGCCAACATGCTTGATTGAAGATGAAGATGGTGAAGCGAAGGAGTTTTTGAAGGCGGATGAAGACGACGACATTATCACACCACCCCCGCCTACTCCGGAGCTTAAGACTCTCCCCGAGTCGTTGAGGTATGAGTTTCTTGGCCCCAATTCCACTTTTCCGGTTATTGTAAATGCAAATCTAAATGCGGAAGAAGTTGTAAAGTTGCTTGATGTTCTTAGGAAACATAGGAAAGCCATTGGGTACTCTCTTGAGGAATTGAGTGGACTTTCACCTTCCTTGTGCATGCATCGAATTTTTCTTGAAGAAGGACATAGGCCAACCATTGAGCACCAACGGCGACTCAATCCAAACATGAAGGATGTTGTGAAGAAGGAAATTTTGAGGATGCTTGATGCGGGAATCATATTCCCGATCTCGGATAGCAAATGGGTGAGCCCAGTTCATGTAGTACCTAAGAAGAGCGGCCTCACCGTAGTGGAAAATGAGAAGGGCGAATTGATTCCTACTAGGACTCTACTAGTTGGCGCATGTGCATTGATTATAGGAAACTCAATAGTGCCACTAGGAAAGACCATTTTCCTTTGCCCTTTATTGACCAAGTGCTAGAGAGATTAGCTCTTCATGACTACTTTTGTTATCTCGATGGCTATAGTGGTTTTTGGCAGGTTCCCATACACCCCGATGACCAAGAGAAGACAACTTTCACATGCCCTTACGGAACGTTTGCTTATAGGAGGATGCCATTCGGACTGTGTAATGCACCCGCCACCTTCCAACGATGCATGATGGCCATCTTCTCTGACATGATTGAGGACATTGTGGAGGTGTTCATGGATGACTTCTCGGTGTACGGTACCACTTTTGACTCTTGCCTTGCTAATCTTTCTAGAGTTCTCAAAAGATGTGAAGAAACCCACCTAGTGCTAAATTGGGAAAAATGCCACTTTATGGTTCGAGAAGGGGTAGTCTTAGGTCATGTGGTGTCTAAGAGGGGAATTGAAGTGGATCAAGCTAAAATTGAATTGATTGAAAAATTGCCACCCCACACCTCCGTAAAAGGAATTAGAAGCTTTCTAGGACATGCCGGGTTTTATAGGAGGTTCATTCAAGATTTCTCTAAAATTTCCAAGCCATTGACTAACCTCCTCATGAAAGATGTTGTGTTTGAGTTTTCTTCCGAGTGTCTTGAAGCTTTTCATAGGATTCGAGACGCGCTTGTGTCGGCCCCTATCATGCAACCACCGGATTGGACACTCCCCTTTGAGATCATGTGTGATGCAAGTGATTATGCCGTGGGCGCAGTTCTTGGGCAAAGAAAGGATAAGAAGCTTCATGCCATCTACTATGCAAGCAAGATGCTTGATGAGGCCCAAGGCAGGTACACAACAACGGAGAAAGAGTTTCTAGCCGTGGTGTTCGCATTCGAGAAGTTCCGGTCTTACTTAATGGGGTCGAAAGTGATAGTCTACACTGACCACGCGGCCGTCCGTTACCTCATGGACAAGAAGGATGCTAAACCGCGCTTGCTCCGGTGGATGCTCCTCCTTCAAGAGTTTGACCTAGAAATACGAGACAAGAAGGGAGCGGAAAACCTTGTGGCGGATCACCTTTCAAGGCTACCCATTGAGCACATTACGGAGTCCGGAATCATAGTTCCCATCAACGACTCCCGCCCGGACGAAACTCTTCTAAGCTGCGAAGTGTTGCGAGAAGGATGCTCCTGGAGTAGGTCGGCTGCGACCACCCTATGGTCGGCTGCGACCTCCTCTGCCCCTTCTCCGGTTCTTGGTGGTAATCAAAATGGTTCTCAAGCGACCCTGGTCGAGGTCGCCCAAGGTCACATCTTTTACCTCTCTTGTGTACTTCCTAATCCTCATTCCCCTTCTCCGATTTTGCACTCAATAGATGCTATTAAGGGGGTGAAAGCCCCGTGGTTTGCGGATTTCGCCAATTATGTTGTAGGTGGCATTGTTCCGGATGGATTGACTTCCCAAGCCAAGAAGAAATTCCTCCAAGACGTCAAGCGCTATTATTGGGATGACCCTTACTTGTTCAAGCAAGGAAGTGATCACATCTTTAGACGTTGTGTGCCGGATGAAGAGATAGAAGGAGTGATCCGTCATTGCCACACTCTTTCGACGGGAGGCCACGCTAAAGGATTCAAAACCACCGCGAAGATTCTTCAAAGTGGATTTTATTGGCCTACTGTATTCAAGGATGTGCAAGCTTATGTGACCACTTGCGGTGAATGCCAAAGAGCGGGAAACATCACATGGCGGAACGAGAACCCGCTCACCGGAATTTTAGAGGTGGAACTCTTTGATGTTTGGGGTATAGACTTCATGGGGCCCTTCCCCTCATCGGATCCCTACAAGTATATACTTGTGGCGGTTGATTATGTTTCCAAAGTGGGTTGAAGCCGTAGCCACGAGAACAAATGATGCACGAGTGGTGGCGAAGTTCATGAAAACTAACATTTTCCCCCGGTTTGGTGTCCCCCGAGTCCTCATTAGTGATGGTGGCTCACATTTCATTGAGAGGAGCTTTGAATCTCTTTTGACCAAGTATGGGGTTTCTCATAGGGTGGCCACACCTTACCATCCTCAAACTAGTGGTCAAGTGGAGGTCTCTAACCGGCAAATCAAGACCATTCTTGAAAAGACGGTGTCCCGCTCAAGAAAAGATTGGTCCTCCAAGCTAGATGATGCTTTGTGGGCATACCGCACCGCCTACAAGACACCACTCCGCACCACTCCTTTCAACCTAGTGTATGGCAAGTCGTGCCACTTGCCCGTTGAGCTTGAACATAAAGCTTTATGGGCTCTCAAAGAGCTCAACATGGACCTCGACGCGGCCGGAGCAAAAAGATTTATGGACTTGCAAGAATTGGAAGAATTGAGGCTTATTGCATATGAGAACTCAAGGATCTACAAGGAGAAGACAAAGAAGTGGCACGATAGGAAGCTTGTTGCCAAAAACATCAAGGAAGGTGACCGAGTACTTCTCTTCAACTCTCGGCTTTGCCTCTTTCCCGGGAAATTGAGAACCCAATGGAGTGGACCGTTCACGGTTCATCGTATGTACTCTCACGGGGCGGCCGACCTCATAGACGACAATGGAGGAATTTTCATGGTCAATGGCCACCGGTTGAAGAGGTACTATGCGAAGGTGGACCCCGATGAAGAAATCCGAGCCACATGGGCTCTTATCACCATCTAGCCAAGGTACCACTCGTCTAGCTTAAAGACGTTAAATAAAGCGCTTTTCGGGAGGCAACCCGATCTTTCCCTTTCCTAGTCTAGATAGGTAGTTTGCTTTATGTTTCCATAAGTATTTTGTAGGAACCCGAGGCTTTAGCCGGGTGCATGAAGTTGGAGACGAACGGACGAAGTGGTGGAAAACTCACTGGCGATGGTCGGCGCCGACCCCCTGTAGGTCGCGGCCGACCCCCTCTAGTGAAAGGTAGAAATTGTGTAAAAATTTCGGGAAATTACAAGTAAGCCCCTGAACTTTTTCTTTACAATTTTTATCCCTTCCTACCTCTTTTTACTCTCCCCCCCCCCCCCGACCTAGCAGCCAAACCCACGACCCCTTTTGCCTCCATTACCTCCCTCAAGCTCTCATTCATCCCACTTTGTCCATAACCACTAGATCTAGCTCCTTTCTTCCAAATTCCACCATAATCCTTCCTAAATTTCCTTCCCCTACTCAAATCCCCCACAAAAACCTAGAAATTTCGGACCCCCCATACCCAAAACCCACGACCCCGACCTTCCTCAACCTCGGCTTCGACCTCTATTTTGCTTGCATTCACTTGTTCAACACTCTTTTGGTATGTTCTTCTACTCCCTTGCTCTTAAATTCAAGTTTACTTGGGTTATTTTGAGGGTTTAGTTTGAAATCGAGATTTGGATGTTCTTGAGCTTGAATGTTGAAATTTGGGTTGTAAGTGCTTAGATCTACATGTTTGGTTGAGGATTCTTGAGTTTTGGTATAATTTAATGTTTCATCTATGCTTGTTTGGGTGATTTTGGGTCAATAGGATTTTTCTAGGATTTTTGGTAGCCATTAGAGAGCATATTGCTGAAATTTTCGAACACAATGTGCTGCTACAGGTCGGCGCCGACCACCCCCTGGTCGCGGCCGACCACTGCAAGATTTTGAAAATTGTTGTTGCTTGTTTTGGCGCATACTTGTGTATGTACGAGCTCCCATGGGTCGTCCCCGACCCCGGACGCCTCGTAATCTCTTTGAAAACATGTTATTTGAGTTGCTCTTGCCACGAATTGATTGATTTAAGCATGAGTCTTTCCCATTTCTTGCTTGCGTTTCATGACTATGCATGCTTAGTTGAGAATTTTCGTATGAAATTGAAAGCGTGTGTTTTTAGCAAGTATGGGGTGACTTTTTGGCAATTGGTTGTGTGTCCCTTAAGTGATGTTTGTGTTGTTTGAGTTGGAAATTACCTTGGATGTTTCTTGTTGGTGTTGTAGGAAAATGGCATCATCTTCAAGGGCGACCAAGAAGCAAAAGAAGGGCAAGAATGTAGCGGTGATGGATGACATTGTGATCCGAGATGAAGGGCAAATGCAACTTTATGTGGACATGATGGCGGAGACGGTGAAGGCGCGGTCCTACTACCCCGATTCGCATGTAAGCCTCCATATGCATTCGGCGGTGGAGGAGGCGTTTCATTTACTTGGAGCCGAACGACTCCTTGAGGACCCCGTCCCGAGACTTTACCCGGCGCTTACTTGTGAATTCGCCGCCACTCTCACCATCTCGGGGACACACCCAGCGGATTTTGGCAAGACCAAGATCGAATTTCAAATGAGCGGGAAGAAGCATTCCACCACCATTACCAAGCTCAACAAGATGCTAGGCCTCCCTACACCATCGGGAGCCTACGCCTTAAAGGACTTCCCCGTCCAAAAGATGTGGTCTTACCTCGCTTGTAAAGGTGAAACCACGAGCAACCCACTCGCTCGGGACATTGCTAGCCCGGTCTTCAAGGTGATCTTGCGCATTCTTGGCGCCACTATTTGGTGCAAGTACGAGCTCTCGCGCCCCACCTTGCGAGAGCTCACGTGCTTGTCCTCCATCCTCTTCACCAACGCCCCCACAATCAACTTTGCCTATGAGTTCGTCCACAACATCATCAACCAACGAAAGAACCCGAAATTTACCATGTGTGGTTGGTTGGTGGTCCTCATTGCCCAAGCCCTCAAGGTTGATCTTGCCCGCTACAAATCCAAGCCCGTCACTCGCATGGATGTCAAGTACTATTTGAACACCAAGGTGGTTGAGTGGACTGAGGAGACCTGCTACTACAACAACTTCACCGATCCCACCGGAGTAACTCACAAAGTGCGCCTCAACGACGAAAATTGTGAGTTATTCTACCTCCCTAATTGGTACGATGCTTGGACGCCCTCCGAAAATCCCTCTCCCTACTATCAACTCCTCTCGGAAGATGAGCACGTAAGACGACAGCCGAGTAGGTTCCCGAGAGCTGGCTCAACCGCGCGCACAAGGCAAAAACGCGGAAGAAGAGACTCCCTGGAAGGGGTCGGCGCCGACCACCCTGAGGTCGGCCGCGACCACTTCCAGGGAGGTGATTTCGGGGATGCTGGGGTCGGCTTCGGGCAGCAACCGGTCGGCGGCGAGGCAGGGCAGAGCGGCAATGATCCTATGGACTACATGATGGGCCCCCAACCCGGGTTGTTCCCGTACTCCTCCAATCCTTCGGGATTCGGGTGGTCCGGTGGTCCTCATTTCGAGCCTCAAGGTGGCGAGTCTAGCACTCAAGGTCCCCCAACCATGGAGATGCTCGACGCCAAGATGGACGCCCTCGGCATTCAACAAAACTTCTTGCATTCCAAAATCCAACTTCACCACGATCAAAATTTGGCCCGTTTCCAAGATGCAACTAGAGGCTTCGACAACTTCCGGAATGAGTACTATGAAGACCGCCAAGCCCAATTTGCTTACAATGCTTGGCTTGCCCAAAAGATGTTCCCGGACTCTCCGTTCCCACAACCTCCTCAAAGGTGAACCTTCTCCAACAATGCTCCAAACCCGAGTTATTTTCTCTTTTCCCTCTCTTTACTTTTTAATCAATGGGGACATTGATGTTTTAAGTATGGGGTGGTTTAGGAGATGCTACTTGTTATGTGTGTGACTTTTTGTGTTTGTTTGTATGTATGTTTGCATGGCTGAGTCTTTTCTTTTTGATTTTCATGATGGATGAATACCCTTGCTAAGACGTCCTAGGATAGTGATTATGAGCATCATCATGTAATTCCTTGTAACTTGCTTTGTAAGATTGCCTACCATGACTTTGATTTTCGAACTTTGAGCATATAATGAAAATTGAGCATGCAGTGAAAGCAATCCAACAAATTGAACCTAAGTGAGAAATCTTTTGGCCACAAGGAATGTATGTTTTATTCCTTGGTTTTTCATGTGTGATTTTTGCTCTTCCAAATGCATTTATCACTTGACAATGGCATGCTTATTTGAAATTTGAAACCAATGAAGTTGTATTCATTACTTGTTAGATCAAATGATATTGAACTTATTTTCATTAGCCTTTTTCTCCCCTTTTCATCCTACCTATGCATGATTCCTTGTTTGAAGCCCCTTGTTTGAGCCTAAAGCCTTATTTCTATATCCACAAAAGTATCCTAGGCATTATAAGCTTGACCCCCTTAATCCGGGAATTAGGACTTAGAGTGGATTATGATGTTGATGTGGATGAAGTGGTGAGGATGAAGAGAATGTAAAGGTGGAGATGGAAGGAGTTGTCTTAAGAAAAGAACCGAGAAAGATGAAGTGTTGGCGAATGATGCACAAGTGTAGGAAAAATGGCCCTCTGCCGTGGGTCGCGGCCGACCCCCATCAGGTCCAAAAAAAAAAAGAGAGAGAAATGGTGGTGTTTGAATAAGTGCTAGAGCCAAGGCTTCCTCATAAGAAAAGACGAAGAAGTAGGTGAAGTGAAGTGTGCTTGAAAGTTAAAAATGTTTGGTGTTTGGAGGAAGAAAGAAGGGTTGGTCGAGTGTAGTTGAGTTTTGAAGACTAGGAGCCTAGGTTCCCGGATTCATTAGCACCACAAGACCAAATCTTTCCACACCCTTTGAATTACCGAGCCCCGTTACAACCCGGCCGAATGAAACTTCTTTGAAGTCTCCATTGAGCCACCTTAAGTTCTCTTGATGGTTTAACTCGTTTTGATTTCTTCGGTGGAGAATTTTGAATATAATTTCCATTGACTATGAGGTATTGCATTTGGAATTGAGATTGAGCGCTCATTGATACATCCTAAACACTTGAAACCGAGTGAAACACATTGACCTTGCGAGGTTGGATTGTTATTGCTTAGAATTTATACATGCGTGCTATGATATTGAAGTTATTTGCTCATTGTTCTACTTGTGCTTATTTTTCCTTAAAGGCATTCTTTGAGCTTGTTGCTTGGTCTTGATGCATGTGAGTGATTGCTTGAGGACAAGCAAGCTTAAGTATGGGGTATTTTGATGTCGTGCTTTTTAGTTGTATTTCATAGGTTGTTTTCTAGCTTGTTTTGCATATTTTCTTATGTGTTTGTGTGTTTTGCATAAGATTTCCACTCTCTTTCGAGGGTTGGAGTCGTTTGTGTGTTGTTTCGTGTTGTGAAGGTATTTGGAGTCTTTTGGAGAAGTTTTCAAGCATTTTCGGAGCTTTCTAGGAACCGTTAGTTTTCGTGAGTCAAAGAGTCAAGAACCAAGATCCAAGGTTGCAACCAAGGGAGCCTCAAAGGAGTAACAAATCCTCAATAAAATCAAGGAGAAAAAGGGCAAAAGCACCCAACAAAAGTCCACCCAATCGGAGCAAGAACGGAACAAAACGAAGTAAATTCCACGTCCTGCAGGTGGTCGGCGCCGACCCCCATATGGTCGCGGCCAACCCCTCTCAGCATCCGAAAATTAGTCCGTGCGCTGCAAGTAAAGCTTTTGGGCGGGATTTTCGAAACCCGAAAAAGGAGGGCGGCTGTGCAGACTTGTGGCAGAGATGTGGCAGTGGAGGAAGCTTCCCTCCCTTGCTTTTGTGGGCTGCTACAAAACCCATTTTGTCTCCCTTTCAAATCAGCTTTTCCAAGAGGGGAAAAGGCTCAAGAAAGAAGAGGGAAGAGAGAGTGGGCTGAGAAGGAAGAAGAAGAAGTTGAGTTTGAAGAAGAAGAAAGTGACGGTAGAGAAGAAGAGTGTGAGTGTGAGAGAGAAGTGGTTTGTAAGGAGAGATAGTGGAGAAGAAAGCTTGTGTTGGTTGTGTTCTAGGAAGAAGACAACAATGGTGTTTGAAGAAATTTGTGGATTTGCTTGAGTTTGTAAGTTTGGATCTTTGATTTATTGAAGTTGTTTGTTTGTGATGATGTTTTCCTCTTCTTTAGTGTTGTTTGTGTGTTTGATTATGCGTGAGTAGTTAGCTTGCTAGGGTTGGGGTGAAACCCACCATGAAAGTGCATTTGAGACCTTGATTGTTTGGATCCATGCTTAACTTGAAATCTCTGCCCATAAATCCTTCTCGCGTGCTTAAAACCCTTGAAGAAGGGGGAATGTTCTTGTTTGCTGCCTAATTGAGAGGTTTGGTTGTGAATGTGGACTATCCGGGTTAGATGAAAGTCGAACCCTTAGAAGAACAAGTTGGATTGCATGTTAGATCCTTTATGTAAGTGTAGGCTTTTGATGTGTTCTTTTGTGACGAAGGTCACCCATGAGATTGTGAGTTAAGTTGGTCTCTTACCATTGTTTGAATGCATGCTCGTGGTGTCGTGAATCCCCTCCCCTAGTTGTTTTTCCTTGATTTTACCAAACCCACTTCCGTGCCCAGAATAAGTCGGCCGCGACCAGTTGTAGGGTCAGCCGCGACCTCCTCTGTAGTTGTTTTCTTGCTGTTGTGAAGTCCTGTATTAGGTCGGCCGCGACCTCCCTAGGGTCGGCTCCGACCTCTTTCCGGAGCTTGTTATTTGTGTTCGTTTGCTTGTTTTGTTTTATTTTGTTTCGCTTTCGTAGTTGTTTGCTAGACTATAGAACTACTAGCTCCCGTGGACGATCCTGACTTCGCTATACTCAGCGGGGTCTTGACAAGTTTATTTGTTAAGGTATACCCTCTCAACAGTAACCCATAAGTTGGTTACCCCCCATCAAAATCCAATCAATGTAGTCACATTGGATTAGTACGGGAAAGGGAACGCTATAGCACCGATAACCCGAGGCCACATTCGCGGGACGCCGTGAAAACAATACATCCTAAGGACTAAACCTATGGATCAAGAGGATGCCTAATCATAAACAATTATGCACGGACCTTTGCAGTAAGCTAAGCGCAATAACCGAAAACCTATTTCGTGATAATTATGCGCTGGGGAAAAGTCACATAACGCTTTCCCCGGATGCTGACCTACTAACGCATCTAAAACCATCAAAAATTGCCGACCAAACACAAATTAAAGCGATAAAAAGAAGACATCACAAAACAGATACCCAAAAGAGCCATACAGCGGGCGTCAAAACGATTAAAGCTAATATTTTTCGGCCTACGACCAAAAATAATAGAAAAGTACTGGCTCACTAGCCAAAGAAGTAGCATAAAAGTCTTAAACAACCAAATGATTTAAACACAAGCAGAAGATATAAAGTTTGCATAAGAAGAGGGCAGGGGTGGTCAGTCATCACTCGGGCTCGTCTTTCCTTCGGTCTTCGCTTCAACATCTCCATCCTGGGCGTCCTCCACGACATCCGTGGCCGCGTCCTTCCTCTCAGACAGGGAATCAATGGAGGATTGAAGCTTACGAACCTTCCTCTCAGATGCAGCGGCGGCGTCCCGGGCACTCTGAACCTCGGCCTCCAGCCTACACAGCTCGTCGTGGGAGCGGCTGTTTGTCGCCATCAATTCCTGAAATGCCTACAAGATATGCAACCCGGTAAGTCGGGAGAACACGGTGGAATATACGAAAGGGTACCAAAGAAGTACTAATGAAGAGAACAAGAGGGAGGGGGAGTCTATTCACCAGTCTGAGAGTAGTCCCCACATGGCTAAAGGTGGCGTCAAGGGACAAAGACTGGAATTCAGCCTTGACGTTGGGCGACAGCTTGTTGCCGAAGGAGCTTAGGAGGTCCTTGGGTTCCCTCTGTTTGGTAACGGGGGACGTGGTCTCTTCAGTCCTTTTTCGCTTTGGAGGTTGGGATTTCTTGGAGTCTACAGAGGGGGTTGGGGAATTCATCGCTTTGATACAACTCGACCTTCATCTCTTAACCATCCCGGCGGCGGACATGTCGATCTTAAAACCTACGAACGACCAACAATTAAACTATAACGAGGTGAAGGTCGTTTAAAAAAGAAAAAGAGAAAGATCTTCACGGAGAAACGACAACCCCCGAACCTGATTTCTTTCCGGAAGAACTTGCCATATCGGAAGATTCTGGGGTTTTCTCTGCTTCAGTCTCGTCCTCGTCAAGATCCAACGCCTCCACCTCTTCTGTAGGATCTTCAGGCTCAGGTCGGATCATTTTAGGCTTGCGCTTTTCGACCTCAACCTTTAGCAATCGCCGGCAAACACCTGGAATTAATTCCCACCGGAACTACACAAGGAAGAAAAGAAACCCAGGTTAAAATTACTCACAGCACAAAACCAAGGGGATAGCAGCAAAGAGAGGCACATAGCCTTACGAGATGTGTTCCATCCATCTCAAAAGACCGCTAACACGTCGTCGTCTATGCCCCTTAAGGATTCTAATTCGATAAAAAAGAACCGAGCTTGTTGGTTTCGTGAAGGCATTTTGGTCTTAGGGATTAAAGGGTTCTTGACATTCCGGGCATGAAGGGTGATCCTACCAGCTCTCTGAGGGACGATTTTTTAGGCAAGAAGGAGTTCTCGCATGGTCATTCTAAGGCCCCGTTGCGTAGTGAGCTCGTCGAGTCTAGCAAGCGTGTGCCATGTCGTGGGGAGGATTTGACAAGGCGAAACTTTCAAGGTGCTAATGAACTCTCGGATGAAATCAGAGAAAGGAAATTTCAAACCTAGGCAAAATGGGTAATCTAGGAAGCAGACCCAACCCTTACGCACCCAATCGATCTTTTCGATGGTTGGAGCGTGGAATCGGGTTCCCCTGGGAAAACCCCCAAACGCGACCTAATCCGC